>JACMZG010000008.1:88661903-88750820 GCA_018340805.1 Microvelia longipes | reverse complement strand
ACTGTACGCAACAAAGTAGGGTTTTTGAGGGTCTGTAGCGTAAAAACGGCTAAAGGTACATAAATAATATTATAATATTCTTAAAGGGCGCGCCTTGTAGATCAAAAATATAAAAAAATCATCCAAATCGGCCCAGCAGAAATAGAGAAAAAGAGGTTTGAAAATGACAGTTTTGACGACTTCAATTCTTATTCTTGTTCTTATTCTATTTTTTCTCCTTTTTTAGCCAGTGTCTATTTTCTTAAGAGATCATAAATACAGAAGCTAGATATTTTAGAATGTACTTAAGGTTAGTAGCTATAAATCATTATTTCAAGCAATAAAGTAAGCCCTTATTGGAATCAATACATCAGAATAAATGCTACAACATTATGTTGATTCAATTTTATTGACTTAAATGTTTTAGGATCTTAGAAAAAAGCTGTAGACAATAGAAAAAAGTAATTTCATTATTGAAGGGAGCTGAAAGTTTGCTTAGTGTGTAAGTTGTCTTGAAGGACAGTCCCTATAGGTTTAGGTTTAAGTCCCCTAAGATGAGAAGGTTGACCCTAAAACTTGCTTACAAGGGAGATTGTTATTCACACAGAAATGTATTTGTTTTCTAGTCTACCCCGTTACGGCCCTTCTTCCGGTATTGTAATATACAACCATCTAACTTCCACCATCAACTTTTTGGTGCCCTTTTATTAATTTTGGACAAAAAAAGGAATTAATTCCGAGAGGGGAGGAAAGACCTCTTAGGAGTTTTTATTAGTTATGGAAATTAAATGTGAGTGAAATCCACCCCCAATTCTTGTTTGCTTTGATTAGATTAATCCAAGCAAGCCTACTAAATTTAGAAAAACATAATCCAAATGATTTTTTGACTCGACTTACTCTTTAAATTTTAACTTTAAACATAATTAGAGAATTGTTATACGGTCAATTATGGATTGTTATAACAATGTGGATATGGTCAAAATTAAATGGATTCATCTAATTTAATTTGATTAATAATTATATATTCTTACCTGTTCTGATAAGACAATAGGTAGTTTACACAAGTTAGACTTATAAAAAGCTTGTTACGAATGACTTCTAAATCTAAGGCTAGTTTTAGAATTCGATAGGCAAAGATTTGCTAAACCACTCTTGTAAAGTATCTGATCATTTATTCAAAAATTGGACAAACAATTGGATCAATCAACATCATCAGTCATTTTGAATAAAAAATTTATAAAATAATTTAATATTCGATGGAATCAATACAATACATATTACGGAAATAGATGTAAATTCCTATAACATTCGTAAAACATGAACGGAAAATAGTGCCATAGTAATACACTTACTGCGGTATGAAGTATTGCCTCATTAAGTTAATCAGATAGTAAATACACCTACTGCTGTATCAAATGTTGCCTTATTAAAATAAGATAGTAAATTCCCCTACTGCTGTGTCAACTGCTGCCTTATTAAGTAAATAAGATAAGTAATACACCTACTGCTGTGTCAAATGTTGCTTTATTAAGTAAATATATAGTAAATACACCTACAGCTGTGTCAACTACTGTCTTATTAAGCAAAAAAGATATTAGATACACCCACTGCTGTGTGAACTAAGACAGTAAATACAACACTACCGTGTGAGTTACTGTCTTATTAAGCAAATAAAAGAGTAAAATACCCCTCTTGCAGTGTGGAGTACCTGGTTTATTAGTAAGTAAAACAGACAACCCCTCCCCCCAATAGCGGTGTAAACTAATACCTTATTAAAAAAGTAAGACATAAAATACAGCCATTGATGTGTGAACTATTGTCTGTTAAGCTAGTAAGACAGTTAAATATACTTTTTAAGACCTTTAATGAAAGTAAATTTAAGTCAATTGAAGTCGAATTTATTCTTAGGTCAAAATAGCTGAGTCACTCGTATATCATATTTGGAAATAAGATCCGCTGATTTTGCTTTTAACTTGGAGTAAACTTGCACATTGTACAGTCATATAAAAAATAATTTAAGACTCAATATTATATTTTCATAAATAACAATGTCTTTAGCTGTACTTCAATATATTAAACGCAGAGTTGATTCTCATAATAAAACAAGGCAGAACATTGTTCAGTACATAATTGTTAGTTTATCAGAGTAAAGTGTCACTTTATAGTCTGGCTAATATAGATTACAAGAAACAAATTGTCCTATTCTCTCAATCAAATTCTCAATCTCTCAATTCACCAAACTGATAACAATAATTCACACAATAACAGTTCAGTAGCTCGTTTGCAGGGAACTAGGAATACATATTGGATTAAATAATTGTATATTTAGTCTTTACGGCTGTTTTATGTAGATTTACTTCTGTGAATAAAATATGTTCATACGATTTCTTGAAACGCTATTTTTCTTATTACCACAAAATATTAACGATAAGGAATGAAAACCGGGTACGAGGTTACTCGAATCTTTTCCGTATCTTGTCGAATTCGCATCGCTCCGATTTAAAAACATTCGTTTTATTCTTATCTATTTAGTTTCTGAAGAACTAACTGTTATTAATTAGCATATTAGTAAGTGTTTAATGCATTTGCTAACTAACAGTTATGAATTTGTATAATAGTAAGGGTTTAATGCATTTGCTAACTAACAGTTATGAATTAGAATATTAGTAAGAGTTTAATGCATGTGCTAAATAACTCTTATAAATTAGAATATTTTTTTTTTTTTTTTAAACAAGTCTTTAATGCATGTGCTAAATAACTGTCATGATTTAGCATATTAGTAAATGTTTAGTACATGTACTGAAAAATACATTACATTTGACTTTAAACAAATGATAACTTTTGTACTTTTCCAGCTTTGTGGCACAGTGACGTAAGTCTAAATTTTTATCATGAGCTTTAATTCCAACATTTTCATATTCAATTTTATTACGATGTCCTTTGTGATTTCTAATAATGTATATTTATTATATGAGCAATAAATAATTTAAAATATTTCTCAAGACGTATTATTATGATCTTATTTAAGTCCAAAAACTTTATCATTTATCAACAATTAGAGTAAATAATAAAATACGAAATATATATAGTCGCTATATCACAATTTTATAAAGTTAAATTAATTAGTTCTTTTTTTACTATCACCCAAAATTAATGTAACTAAATCAATAAATCCTTTCAATCTTAATCACTCACAAAATAAAAAAATGGGATTATTAACCAATTAAAATATTATTCGAAAAAGAAGATAAAGAAGAAACCTCCTAATTAAACTCTTTGTTCACAGATTTATTGTGAGAAATTCTTCTTTTTAATCCAACCAAATATTCTTTTAGACTGACGTATATCCCCCAGTATTTGGATGATATTAAAGAATCGAGTACAAGTTTTTGAAGAAATAATAAAACGAAAGGAACAACTTTAATTATATATTAAGAAGAAGAAGAAGCTAAGCCTTGCGTGCCATTTCGATTATAATGACATCAGGTAAAGAAGATAATTAGACCAATTTATCAGAAATTGGACCTTCTAGCCAATCACTCCTACAATTATTAAAAGGAAGCGAAACGAATTATACCACATATTTTTTTTCACACTTAAAATATTAAAAAGCAGATGGTTATGTTAATATTTCTGTGTGGGACTATTTTGTTAGTTCCTAAATACTATTAAGTGATAGATCTTACCATTGCATGTATAAACGTAAATGTAATTTATTTTAAAGTTAACAAGGTAATGACGTTGCGTCGTTTAATTTTAAGTCCTTCTGTATAGAGTGGGTTGAATATTAACTTTATTAACTCTGAGCTTTTAGAGTTAAAATGTAACAATAATTTCTTTAGACGTTTCATAATTTGTATTACTTTAATTTCAACCCAAAAATGAATTATGTAAAAAAAATTATTGGCTACTGCAGTTTGTGTTGAGTTTGTCACGATTCTTAAGTCATATCATTCAGCTGCTTTATTGTTAGTATTCTTTAGCTGGGCATTAATTTAGTAATTTAAGGTCCGTTAATCTATAGCCAATTTAGGGCCTATGTAAATAAAATACGATACATATATACATTTATTGTAATTTTTTTTTTAATAATAATAATCTTTACTTCATAAAATTATTACATTACAGTAAATAGTAAAAAAAAATACATTTTACTATTTTTATTTGTGGTTCTGTTTTGTTTTTGTTGGAACAAATTTTAATTTACAATATATGTGAAAATTTATAGAACCTGCTATTCTACGTCTCCTAAAAGCAATACCGCTTGAACCTGCAGATGTAGATTTAGTTATATTTGTTATTATTGGTAAATATTTATAATTGGTTAAAAATTTGTGGAAGGTAAACTAAAAGATGAAATTATATGCACGTCATAAAAAACTTCCTTTATCAACCTTTATCAACCGATTTAGCTGAACAAATTAATAAATTATCCTTTATTTGCCCAATCAATTAATAAACGTCCAATTAAGACCAAACACAATGTTTGATAAATAAGTCGAAACGGAAATTCGCTGCCACATCTACTTCAACTCTATAACCACAACCTGATTAGTTCATTTTTCCTTTAATTAAATTTTCATATTTTTCCTTTGAATTAGTTCATATTTCCAAATTCTTGCTTTGCTTTTTAGTGACAAACTATAATATGACGTCCCGTGGTGGATGTTGTTACTATACTATATAGTAATGTAAATATTCGCTTTATAGTATAGAGTTAATATAACCTTTTACGCCTTAGAGATCTAGGATTTGCAACCAAGTTTACACTTTCAGTCTACATAAGCTTGCTGTAATATATATATATATATATATATATATATATATATATATTTGCTGCACACTTTCAGACCACTTTTCACTTGTACGTAGAAAAAAAATAATTTTATTTAATTCCAGATGTTGTTCCTTTAGGTATCATATTCCCTATTTTTTATTTTTTCATAGCCGCTAGTATATTTTATAATATTTTATAAATAATACTTATTACTAAAGACAATTTTTAAATTTATTGTAATTATATTTAATTCTAAATTAATAAGTATAAAAGATAGTATAAAAATTATAAACTAAAATAAATAAAAAATCCTCTTATATAAATCCATATAATACCTATTCTTTAAAAAATTTCTATTATTCAGCCCTAAGAATGAGATGGGATTAAACTGCTCAAATCCAGAACAGCAGAGTGATAAAAGGAAAACTAAATAAAAACGAAAATGAAGAGAAGGAAATCGATTTTGCTTTCATTTAAAGTTTTCATCTGTTAAAGAGGTTCCTTTTTATTCTTCATTTTGAACAGAAAAAGAAGAATCGGAGACGAGAATTACAGAAGGTGCTTTGCAATTATCTTTAATGGTCTTCGCTGTATTTTTTTTTAAGCAAAAAAAATAAAGAAAGCACTTTTTTAGAGTATTTACCAGGATTAGTTTCGACTCCTTCGTTTAAAAGAACAACTAACTCTTAACAATAACTGGCAAATAAAAAAGAAGAGTTTTATCTTTTTCCTAATCGTAAAGAATTTAAAACGTTGTTATAATATAGAGATGTTTAATAGTGCAAATGTTAATTTAGCAGTTTTATATAAACGTACCTGGTAAAGAAACAAGAAAATTAAAGTCAACATTTGCTTTTTATCAAGATAAACCGACTCTATCATTGTTAAATGTCTATTCTCCTAATGAACATTATTTAAAAGCAGTCATCTTTTGTTTTTTTCAAATATTATTACTAGAAGGTTTCTATTAATTGATTTTGGTCGCCCCCGGGGTCTCGACACTACGTAACGTCGACACATGTATCAATCTTACGCAGAATCAGTACAAGGCTTTGTAATGTCGGAACTCCGTAGGGACTGGACATTTGTATTTTAATTTTTTACCATGGCAGGATTCTAAGTTGTATCGACACGCCGATGTCTCGACACGACATATCATCGACACATGATTCAGTGTAGAGATTAAGTGTCGATACAGCGTAAAATGCTACGACGAAATGTGTCGACGTTATGTAGTTCACTGTCACAGTTGGAAATTGCTTAAAAAGAATGATTGTTTGAGCAAAAGAGCCCCTCCCACCGAAGAGGGTTTGGGAAGTGCCCATATGTACGTTTGTGACATCGAGCATTCGCGTCAAAGAGGGTGCTCCCCTAAAGTTATTAATTTTTGATCATTTTAATATTATTAGCGTTAGCTAATCATTATTTTAATATTGTTAAATTAATATTAATTTAAATATTTAATAATATTAGATAATGTAAATTTTTGTTCCTTTCTTTTTTGTCAAATTTTTGTTTTGTCGCTATTAAACTTTTTGTTTGTTTGTTATAAATTGAAAGATGTTTTTGTAATTTTAAATTATTTATCAAATACAATGATATAATAATAAATGCAAGAATGATTGATGGTATAGTTATATATTTATGTTTTATTTAATTTATATTTAATTGAAGTAAATCATAATTATTTTTTAATTAGTTGCAGATTTCGTTAATCATTTGTACGTATTATTTCGGAACTAGTAATGATAGATGTCATCACTAAGTCAAAATAAGTTATTTACTCGATGATTAGGCCAAAGTTGTTACGTATTTGAAGTCGAAACGTTTTAAAGAACAAACCAATACAAGAATGACTGAAAATAATTTAAAAACAACAATTATAACTGAAAACCCCGTTTTGAAAAAACTTAATTGAAAAGACATTAAACAGAAGTGAAAAAATATTGGGGTTTAAACAACAAAAGGCACCTAATGTAATTTATATAAACGGAGATATTTCCCAAACGCATCAATAGGAAATTGGAGCGGGTCGAGGGTGCTCTCATAACTTCGTTTCCCATACATTACCCCACCAATTTAGGAGGTATTGGAGAGGGAGGGGGTAATCCAAAGCATCGACCTGAAGCTGCCAGAGAATTGGTAAATACCAAAACACAGGCTAAAACCGTTTTATTCTCCACCTCATTATACATCAGCATTACTCGGGCTCTGAATTTGGCTCGACCCAAAACAAAAATATGTATATATATGACCATTAATAAAATAAAATTATGAATATTCAAAAACAAAACAATTATTAATAAACAATAACACATAGTGTATCTTAAAAAGTTTTATAATATCAAAATTATATGTTTAATATCTAAATGAGGTATACAAGAAAATATATACTTGATATAATATACAAAACTTAGTAAAACCTAAAAAGAATAAACATTAATCGTCACAAAAAAATTAGTTTAATGTATGAAAGAGCTAGCAAACTTGGTAAATATTACAATTATTAATTTATAAAATATAAATTTAATTGTCATGGAAAACATAACATTTTCTAAATCATTAAAAACTTTATTGATATTATAAAACATATATAATTCAAAGTTTCAATATCCCGCCAAATCAGCTGGCAAAGTATCAGGATCTCCCTCTAAAATGAATGCTTACATTACCTGTATCCTGCATTTGAATTTTAAACCACGAAAATAAGGAATCTATTTTATTCATATCTTGATATACAAAAAAAATATACTCAAAAAATGAATGTACTTTAAAATTTAAATCTATTTTAAATAACATGACATAAAATACATTTTTTTGATCATAAATTGATTCGATACATTGCTTAGATAAAGTTTTTATGTATTAAATTCCAAACTCAGAATTGTGTTCTGGTCAAAATAAACATCTTCACTAATGGGCAATAATTCTTTTTATTAATTCTTTATTTAGTTGATGATGGTTTTTACTTTTCCTCATTATTACCGTTGATATGTAAGAAAAGTATTGTGTTTGCAAAAAAGATCTGTAATCGGGATGTCACCGGAATTATCCGTTTCAGGTGTTTTAAAGGCCTTCTGAGTGGTTTTCGCAAAGTTGTCTGTCTGTATGTGTGTGTGTGTGTGTCTTTAACATAGTAGCGCCCAGTGTATTAATGCTAGAGAGTTGAAACTTCGTACAAAAATGAGTCTACCGTTGTAGTTGAGCTATTTAGATAATATGTTTTTATGACGTCACTAACCCGCAATAATTACTCGATAAAATTATATTATAATTATAAATTTCGAAAAATTATAAAACGCGGAAAGTTGTTTTATCGGATTGAGATTTGGCACGTATGTAGACATGTATAAGAATAACATATGTGACAAGTTTCATCACACTAACACCATTAGTTCAATTTTTATTGAATTTCTTGTGTACGCTTTTTAAAAATTTGCAAAAATCAAAAGTTGAAATTTAGTACCAATGTTTACCCCTACTTATATAATAAGTACACTAAGTTTCGTTTCAATACAACAGGTATATTCATGATTTTTGTTGGATCATAAAAATTAAGCAGCACTGAGCGTGGTCAGTGCTATATTGGTGACCGCTGAGTATGAAACGGATGCATTTACTATTTCAGGACGAGCGAAGCAAGTCCGAAAACATGTTGCAGAATAAATTTGGCAAATTGTACATTCTGAGTCCTAGGCTGGGAGGATGAGCGTAGCAGAAGGAAAAGTTCCGAGGTACCCCGTACCCGATTTTTGTTCTGGCTGTCTCTATCATTCGTATGATAACTCAATACCACTTTAACAAAACAAAATGTACCTTTAATATAACCCTAAAATAATTAACCGTAAAGTAAGGGTGTTGATTTGGTTTATTAAATATTTCTCGATACAACATAGTACCATATTGGATCTTATAATGTAAGTTTATATAAATAATAAATGCTTACTCAGCAATGTTTACCATTTAATCCCCTTCTATGTTGATGTTAATTATTCATCAAGTGAAACCATACCGTCTAGAGTAGCAAATCAATATCAACTGTATTTAAACCCAATATTTTCCTCATTAAACCTAATATTTTAGTTTACGGTTATTTTCTTTCGGTTTTGACTTGAGTACAATGCACAAGTAATTCATGTTTAGTCAAATTTGTCAAAACTTTTCTTTATGTAGAATTTTCTTATGTAGAACTTTCAATATAATAGAACTCCAAGCTGTACCTAGGTTTAATTTCTTTTAGTTTGACGATTTAAAATTTAATTTTTTCTTTGATTCTGTTTTATTTTTTTGTGTTTTTTGTTAGTTTAAATAGTTTTATTGGTTAGTTTTAATTACTATGTACTTATCAATGTGTTCATTAAGCCTGAAGATGTTAACAAGATTTACCGACATATATCGCTTTTACGTGTTAATTTAACCTAAAGATGATTTACCGACATATATAGCTATTGCCTTAAAATGTTTTGGTTAGAACTGTTACATATTTTAGTATAAAACGTCGAGCCTTTTTACTTTTCTTTTACTTTTACTTACGTAGATAAATAGAAAAAGTATTGTGTTTGCAACAAAACCGAAACTGGGATGTCTCCTGCATTATCCGTTTCAGGTGTTTTTAAGGGCAGCTAAGTGGTTTTTACAAAGTTGTCTGAGTGTGTGTTATCATCCTAGCTCCTAGTGTATTTTTGCTAGAAAGTTGTAATTTTGTGCAAATATCAATCTGTAGTGATAGTTGTTCTATCCGAAAAAAATGTCTTTATGACTCTGCAAAGTTTTCAAAAAAATCATGCAATCGATTTGAGATTCGGCACGCATGTAGTCATATAAAAGACTGATATAAGTTTTATAAGTTTAGCATAAGTTTTACTTTAAATAAACGAAGAAAAAAGTCTCTCCTCAAAAAAATAATTTATTCAAAGCGCTTTCAACCTAACATGAGGCCATCATCAGTGCCAGATATAACAGAAAGAAAAAACGGCTAAGAGAAAACATTAAAGGTAAATACATGTCAAACAGTGACATTAGCAGTTTCCCTTCTGTTCTTTTTCGACTCGACGATGTCGGTGAGTCGAATATGCGTCACTGATGATGACCTCATGTTAGGCTGAAAGCGCTTTGAATAAATTAACAGTTTTGTGGAGAGACTCTTTTCTTCGTTCCTTTCAATATGAACAACTCCACTAGTGCTCATTCAAATTCATAAGTTTTATTTTATTATAAACATTAGTTTAATTGTTATGAAATGTCTTGTGTAAAATTGTTCAAAAATCGAAAAACAATCTGAGTTAGAATTTGTACAAGTATATACATTTACGTAATCGTTTCGATTCAATACGAAAAGTATATCCATGATTTTTGTAGTATCATTAAAGTTAAGCAGCACCGAGTTTGGTCAGTGCCCGTGGATGGGTGACCGTTGGAAATGAAACTTTGAGTACTATCGGAACGAGTCCGAAGACGTGTTGCTTCGTAAATTTAACGACTTGTATAATCTGTGCAGCGAGTCCGAAGTAGGGAGAATGAGCGTAGCGAATCCGTTGTGACGAGGAAAAATTCCAAGGTACCCCGTACCCGGTTTTTGGTTTGATAGTTATTGATTCTCATAGATACGGGTTTTTGTGGGTTTAATCAAAATGTTGAAATCCAGTGAGGGAGCTAACAGAGTTAAATATAACAAGAGTGTTAAACTAAATTGTTCCTCTAAAAACTATAAATAAATTTTTAGGTTTTTGGGATCGGGATTTCATATTGTTTAAGAGAGGAACAACCAAAAGTGATTTTTCCACTTTGCTCAAAATTTATTTTAATCCAAGTCATTATATGATACAAACGAGGTTTGTAAAACATGATTATTTGAAACAATATGCTATTTATTATATGATAGATTTTGTGGTATTATATTGAATATTACTTTATGCCCGGGTAAAATGCTTTAACATTACTGGCCCTTCGCAGTAAAAACATTATGTCATATTTTGTCAAAGGTAATTTTAGGCAGTGTTTAGCGGGTTATAACCCGCCCTCCTCCAAAAAATTTAACGTAAAAAATATAATAAGAAAATAAATATTTAAAAATCTATATTATAATTTCTTTTTTATAAATTATTATAATTTATTCCTCTTAGTGCACAACCTTAGCATTAATATAATTAATAAAATAATATTTAAAAATCGTAGTCATAAAACAATATCTAACGCCTTGTTGAAGCTAACACTCTATTATAAAAAAACCGCCCAGTATTTATGTACATATTATCTGTTTTAGAGATTTTTAAATGGTAGATATATATATATATATATATATACCAACACAAATGCATATTCTGAACACAAGAATGAATTAGAAACATAAGTGGTAATCAATTAATCAGCTGACTGAACAATACTTATTTCTGTCTTCATGTAGCAGTAGAGAATGATGTACGATTCGTTGTATCTTTAACACATCTGATTAATTCAACCTTTTCATTTGACTCTACTCTAGGTCAATATCATTTTAGTTATTCTTTCTCCATTACTACCGAGGATCTTATTTCAAAAATATCTACTGAAAGACACAGAGAAACGATTCAAGAAATAAATGTACAAATATTTAAAAATGCGACTCACTCACTGAGCCGACTTGTGGTCGAGGTCGTTAATGCGTCAGTATCCATACTTACCTTTGATTCTACGGAGGTTTAGGGTTCGCATCCCAGATTACCCATTCAGTTTATATAAAAGTATTGTCTAAATAATAGCGGTTATTTACCATCCAGTAAGGTGGTTGCCACACGGTTTATCCCAGTTAAGCCAAAAGGTTTTAAACGGGCATTTTTCTTATTTCTCGCACTCTGACTAGTTTTCTTTCCTAAGGATTGTACAAGCCCTTTAAAAGTGATCTACATTTTATTTTAGAAGTCTCGATTTAGAAATACATACAAAAAATCTACCCACATAGCAGTAGGCATTGCTTGACTTGAAAAAGAAAATATATTTCAATGAATGGAATACGTTTTTGGCTAAAAACAATATGCTGTGTATTTTTGTTATTTTAACATTTTTGTAAAAAAAAAAGTTTGCGATGTAGGAATCGGAAAGACAAAGTCAAACAAAAATACCTAGGAAATTCAAAAAGCTCCATAAAAAAAATCTAAAGGAGTTGTTAATTATAAACCTATAATCATCTCTTAAATTTTTTCTAACTTCTCTTTCTACTCCTAGACAAAAAACATTCAACTTAATGGTTTTAAGTGTTGTGTGTCTGAAGAAGAATTAAGTCCTTTTTCGCGCCACTCTTATTTGTCTCTTCTAAGACTCCCTATACTTTTACACCAATTAAAAGACTTAATAGATGAAATGAAAAGGTTTGGTTGGTTTTTGCAAGCTACATGCTGGATAAAACCATATGCGTATTGTTAGTTATGCAAAGTTATAAACAGTACATCTAACACTAACACTGTAACTCGTTATTACTAATTGGTGAAATATAGATCATTCAAATGCCAGACTGATAGTTGGCCAATATTGGCTTAGAGATATGATTACTAGAGAGGCCTTATCGATTGAATTTCAAATCATTTAAAAAGTAGCCTAAACACCATAGCTTAGATTATTAATACAATCAAATTAACCGAACGAAATTACACTAACTTGTGTAATAAAATGTTTATAACACTAAACGAAACAAAAACAATGTACGGGATGTCGGCAACGGTTAATTAAATATAACTTTAACTCTCTCTTGAAAAAGGTTACATTCAGGTTACACAGAGTCCCTGAGAGCCCCAAATTGATGTTTTGAGTCTCTCAAGGTATTATTATAAGGTAAGGTACGCCGCCTCTAGTAATATATCTCTATAAATGTAAACAACTGACCCTGTTACTCGAATTTAACATCAAAGCTTAAAAATTTAAATCCTGGTTGCAAGGATCTTAAATTTAAAGGAGACATCCTGACGCTCGAGTAAAACACAACAAGATCGAGTACATAGTCCATATGCTTCATTCTTCTTTATTTTAATAATATATCAAGTTGCATAGTGCAGTTTAATTACTACTTTAAACTGGCAAATCAGCTTTTGTCTTGCTTTTGGATATAAATATCCATGAACCGGTTTTGGCTTAACGCCATTATTAGCTGGCGAGGCAATAGTCTAAATTTCAACAAGTAAAGTTATATCAGTGAATAATTTCTAGTCTCAATTATCACGACAAGCTCTCTGAAGATAAGAAAAGGAGTAGGAGAGGGTTTGTTTAGGGAAGTGTGAACCTGAGAAGTCAAGGTGTGAGAGTGAGTCATTTGACGTCTAGATGCTTTACGTCTCTTATTATGTGTACTATTTTAATAACTGCCGCGTATTTTTAAGCGGTATTTATTAACAATTAAAAATTTTTAGATTGTAGCAGACTCTTTTTTTGCTCTTAAAACGATGTCAGAAAAATATTACGTTACATAAAACAAAATTAGCTACGTATTAATGAATGCTCATAGTGTGTTCACATATAATGTCCGAGTTTATGGAATAAATTTTACGTGAAAGATAATATAATAATATTTAATAATAATAGTATAGTATAGTAAGTAGTTGTAGTATAATAGTAATAGTAGTAATAAATAATAATAAATATAATAGTAAGTAATAGAAACACAATGCTCTACAAAACTGAACAGTTAGTTTTGTAGAGCATTGTGTTTCTATATATGATGTCCTATATCCCTGAAGATGCCTCCCACAGTGGAAGCGAAACGACGGATTCTTCATCTACATTGACGCGGTCACCACCGGAAGACCTAAATCTTCAATATAGTAGTAGTATTATAATATAATGTAATAGTTATTTATGCACCAAGGAAGTAAAGAATGGTATTATTTACCTGACCAGTTGACGAGCAAAACGAAGCATATAAATCCCGAGGCGAAGCCGAGGGATTAAGGAGTTTTCCTCCCGAGGCAAAGCCGAGGGAGTTAACAGCCAGGTAATTGCGAGGGAGAAAATAGCATTTTACTACCAAGGTGCACGCAAGATTTATCTCCGCAAGAAAAGTTACATTCTTATTTTCATCCGTTTTTTTGTATTTTATTGCAATTTTATTTTTGGGTCGGGCCCCCCAAATACATTTTGAAGTGCTGCTACAAAATAATATTTTTTTATTCCTCCAAACGACTTTTTATTAAGTGAAACGGATTATGAGCAAATAATTTTTTGTTGTCGGATCCCCTTACATATTTTTGGAGTGCCGCCCCTAGAAAAGAGTTACAAAAATTGATCGGTCAACTTTGTTTCATAAGAAGACACCACTCCCAAAAAATAAGTACAATTGTTCAAACACAAATAGGAAATAATTTTCACGCTCGAAGGAGATAAAGTTACATTTTACTCCCTTAAAACGAGTCAATAAACTTCAGGTTATACTCCGTCTGGAGATAAAACATTAAAAAAGCAAATTAAAACTAATTAATAGTCAATAAAAGGTGTACATATCAAAACAAAATAGTAAATTAAATAGATTATAAACAAAAATAAATTATTTCAACTATAACAATAAATTACAATTTTCTTTTAAAGTTAATGTTGATTATTTTAATTTTATTTAATTAAAATATTATAAAAAAATTTTAAATTATAGTTATTTATTTAATATTTTATAATATATTTAAATAATTAAAAAACTTGTTCATGTAAAACAATTTACATTTGTACTAATAATTGTTTAAATCTTTTTTCAATTATTTTTTTTCTCATGCACCCAATTTAGTTTTTCCTTTTAATTTTAGTAGTATTTATACTTACTTGTTAATACTTTTAGTTTTACATAAAATCCTTGATTTTAATACTCTTTGTCATACTTATTTTATTTATTGTTATGATTATTCAAAAACTTAATAGTATTCGAAAGAAAAGTATTAAAAGAAAATATAAATTTAACTTAAGAAAAAATATTTAAGTAAAAATAAAGAAATATTATATTATACATAAAAATTTATTTTCCATCACATATAATATTTATAAGTTGCCAATCTAGTTTTTCCCTTTATTTCTAATGGAATGCAAATCCTATCTTTTATTCTTGATGCTGCCAAGTCTTAAGTATTTATAAATTATCTATATCTCTTTGGCTTTTACTTTATTTTTATTTTAAATGTATAAAATAAAGATAATTAAAATCTATGTATATAGATGATACGATAAATAAAGAAATAATTAAAAATACAGAGAAGAAATAAAATATTAAATTAACATTTTTGTAAATTTTTCTTTAATTTTCAATAAATCATTATTATTTTATACAAATTAAATAAATAACTTCAAAAATTATTGTATAAGACATTTTCTTTATTCAAATATCCAACACTGCTTGACAGGATTTGTACTTTTTTATCATTTTGTTTATTTTAATACTATTTAAAATAAGTTTTCTGTATTTTTGTGAAAAAAAGTTTTTTTATTTTTAAAATGAATTGGCTGAATGCAACAATAACAATTAGTTATCCTTATTTCAGAGCTCACATATAGTAGAGTGGTTTAGTATAATTTTGGGAAAAATCATATATGTCACTCTATAATAAATAAACTATGACACTTAAATAAAAATAAGTGAAATGATTAAGAAATACGTAACACATTAAATAAAATAAATAAAAATTAATTAAAATACTCAAAATTTCCTTGTTATACATTGATAATTGGATGAATATTGAATTTTTTCTACGATTCTTTATTGCGAACTGATATGGTTTAGTCAACTTTTCTTATACTTATGACTGACTCAACGAAAAATCCTTTTTAAGTAAGTATCATTTAATTTGTATTCTTTCTTTTACTACAATATTTTTAGGTTTATCATTTTAATGGAAAAATTATCAAACTTTAAAAATTTTAAAACTTTAATACTATCTATATGAGATTAATTTTTTTTTAAATTGGAAAACATGTTTTATTTATAAATAAAAATCATATTTATAATAAGATAAGATAATTTGAGGAAGCAAAATAAGTTAATTAAAATTCAAAGCATGATAATAATAACGGCTAAATGAAAACAAGAAGAAGCAATCTTAACGAAATCATATAAACTACAAAGATAAACCTATATTAACTATAGAACACTTTAAAATTAGAGGAAGGATAAATGTGGGACAATAATATATATATATATATATATATATATATATTATATATATAATATATATTAAGTATATTTAACGTGTTGACATTTTAAGCATTAAAGATTGACATGGCATATCAGCATTCAGCATTGACCACCTGTTTGGTACTCATATTAAAATAGACACATTTATAGATACAAATTTTATTAATCTTAAATTTTCAAGTGGTTTGTAAAAAAAGGATTGTCATTATAAATTTGAAAAGAAATAAAAGACTAAAATAATTTGAAAATGTTATAATAATATTTAATTTAAATAATTTTTTAAATGATAATTGGGCACTAGTATGATTTTATTAAATAGTACGATATTATTGGTATTGGATACCGACAAACCTATTTATATAAATGTCAACTGATAATCATACATAATTTAGTATGTTACAAAAGAGCAATAATAAATGAACTAATTTAATACCTGAAATAAAAAAAAAATATTTTAGTTTTATTTTTTATTTCTATTCTTCATATTCAATGAAGATAAAAAAATTAACGACTAACTATCTGACATTCTGACTGACTGATACTCTAATAAGGACAAACCTATAAAACCGATGTGAACTTCTCATGAATTATAACCTGATTTTACCAAAAGGTTTTACACTCGATACTAGGCTATCTCATAAAGGTCAACAACAATGTTAATTTGTCCGCAAACACCTTATAAATTTGCCCAGTCTTGCTACAATTTTTATCCATTAATTTATTCTTATGTATAATGCATTTTATATGTATTAGTTAATCAAGTATGAGGTATTTATAACTTGCATTATAACTCCAAGTTAATCAATATTATAGCTCAAGAAATCATTACTAACTTATAGTGAGTGTATTTATCTATGTTATTTCTTTTCAAGTTCTATATTTGTTTTATTTTACTTTATATATTGTAGGTATATATCATGGACTTAAGATAGTTTATAAGATAATGGTCTACTAAGATTATTCAAGATGTAAATTTTTATTTTTATTTTTTATTTTTATTTTAACGAATTTTTATTTATTTGTAGTAGCAGAACGATACAATTAGTCTAGTTAGAAATATTAGAAAGTATTGTCCAGGTTAGTCGCCTACGTGAACACATTATCGTAAATTGTCAGTATTTACTTTGACCTTTGACACTATGTAAGACTAGGTTTAGCATCTCAGGTTACGCTTTAAATAAACATCGATTATTTCAGTTAATACTCTAAGCATAACAGTTACCACTAAACTACCTCTAGATTATTCTGCTTATTCGAAGGAGTTATCTGTGATGAGCATTTTCCACATCTAATTATGATATTAGACTCCTAAAAATTATATAAACGTTAAGTTATAGAATGAGCATACATGGAGTACATCAGAAAGAAACGGAAGATAATGAGGTTCTCCACAAATAACTTTGTTTATTTACAAATTACACAAATCGCTTTCAAAGAGACCATCATTAGTGCCAGACAAACAAATAAGAAAATACAAATCCAAAACTCAAAATAAACAAAAATAAACATAATGTATAAATAAAAAATAAAGAAAAAAACTAATATTACATAGAGATTAGTGAAATGAACATTTCTACATTAAAACGTTTATTTAGAATTGAATCACATATGAATGAAATTCTTTCATAATACTGTAATTCATTTGTAATACAAATGAATTACATATAAATTTAACGGATAACTCTTGGAGGTGGAAAAAACAAGTTAGCTGGCATTTTCCCTGTTACATTTAAATGGAAGACAGTCACATTGTTTATTTTAATTTTGATTTGATCAGACACCAATCTAAGATCAAATTGAAGTATTTGTGATATCTAGATGCAAGACATCGGCAATTCTCAAAAAATAACTTTTTATATCAAACTAAAACTTATATGTTTACCGAATTCATGTAACATGACGAGAGAGAGCGATAATTATAAAATATACAAGTTTACTCTCAAGCTATCCTTTGCACAAGTTTATCAAACTTTACACAAATTAACTTTCACACAATTAATTATTGTAATAAAATTGTCAAGTTAACTGTTAAAATGGTAGTGTAGGATAGAACATATCATATTATACCACATAGTATGATGGTAAAATCACTGTTTCAAACAAGTATCAATATAATTATAATATTCTGTGGTCTGTGGTCAGTCTTGTCATGAGCTTGTAAATTAAAACATTTGAACATTGTATTAACATGAGCCTAATTTTATAAACTTATTTTGCGTAGGAAATCCGCTTAAGATCTATGCATAGTCATTCTTCCTAACACACGTACACAAATATATAAATATATAATATATATATATATATATATATATATATATAATATAATATATATATATAATATATATATATATATATATATATATATATATAAATATACATGTATTTATGTATATAGATTGATAAAAAATTAATACATCTTATAAAATATAGGACTACTATGAGACATTTATTAATACTAAAAAGTGTTAACAAACTTAATGCTTACATTAATAAAAGAAAATTCAGCTTTTCACTTCCTCGTAATTTTTAACTTTTCGCAACTTTAAAAGTTTTATCCATTTTTAACTCTTAGCAACAATTCCGCCATTCTAATATACAAACATTAACTTCTATTTTAACACTGCTTGAATCAAAACACAAAATTGATATACAATACATTCAGTAATAATCGCTGCTTATTTAATATTTAAGCTGTCATACATAATACCAATACAAATTCATACTTAGCAACAACAATATTTATGCTTACCAGAGCATAATCTCCTTAACTTCTCTAGCAAAATATCCATAACAAAATTAAAAGAAATTTACATATTTATGTTCTTCTTTAAAATTTAAACTGCCAAATAATAGTATAAATAATAAATTATTCAAAATATGTAAAAACTCAATTGAATTATTTAAATGCTAATTCAATGTCTATTTTAGTATTAAATTTATTCGCATAAATATGTTTTATAAAGGTAGGACTATATAAGAACACCGGTAGAAGAATGAAGAACAAGAAGCAGGTTAACGGCCTACGTTCTTAATTATCTTAACGAGTTAGAGAAGAAGATGAAGATGTGTAATAATTATATAATTGAAACTTGTCTCATGCATACTTCTCTCTGTTGTATGCAAGAAAATAATTTAAAAATTTTATTTTTTAATGCACTCTAACTATGTCTATAAAAAGTTAAATAATATTTTATGCTATATATTTAAATTATCAAGGCGCAGTTTTAGTTAAATAAGCTTTTTTATAGCCACCTCCATGGCCGACGACGTTAAACGTTAGTCCTTATTCTTATGTTTGACACCACGAAGGTCTGGGGTTCGCGTACCAGGATACGTTCACAGTTTATGTAAAAGTATTATTCAAATAAATTATCGCTAACTTTAGATTAAACTTTGAGCGTAACTGTTGCACCTACCACCTAAGATGGTCCTCGCAGGAATTATCACAATGGGCAGCAAGGCTCTAAACAGGCATTATTATTGTTATTGTAAGCTTTGTTATATACATGTTTAGATTTAATATATATTTTTAGAGAAGTTACAGTTAGTTTTAGAGAACAATACTGACCCTCCACGGCACAAGATGAATATTTTTATTGATCTTTAGTGGAGGGCTTACCTATCAAATAATAATTGTACTTGTACTTGTAATATGTATGTAAATATTAACAATAAAGGGTATCTAAAAAAAAATATATATATATATATATATATATATATTGTAATGAGGCAAACTTAGATCATCAACGCCTACTTATAGGATCAGTACGTTACGTTCTGGGCAAGTTTGTTTTGACATCGTAGAGCCATTTGGAAACCTTTATTTGCTGGTAAATGCATTTGGAATTACCAGTTATCACATAATGACATAATAACTTACGTCGAGCTTGCTGTCGCCTTTTACAAGGCAAAACTATATTAGAACACTCCGCACTGGTTTGTTTACTTCCATCAGAAGGGCAGGTTATGCATGTCACTGTATTCCGAACTTTCACTAACACACCGTATCACTTCACAAACTTGATAAATTAACATCTTTTAATGGATCTCGACTTCTGGTGCTTGAAATAACTTGGCTAGCAAAGTTATTCTCGAGGTTTGTTTACGTCGGCCAATGTGGATAAACAATGAAGGCGAATCCAGGCTATAGCCGGTCAGGTTACTGTGAAGGTTAGAGTGAGGAACGGTCAGCCACCCTTATTCCAGTTTGGACCTGCGCCCGTCTAAATCTATGTTTTATTTTGAATTTCCCGGGAAGTGGCGAATCAGTGGCAAACTTTCCCATGGAAATCTGGCTTTTCTTCTAGATTTAAGAATTTATTATTAGGTTTTAAGAAATGCGAAATATATGTAAATTAATATGATTTTTCGCTTAATTTTATAGATTAATTTCCGAATTTATTACGTAAATTTTATATTTCGAGATAAATTTTGGTTGGTCTGGAGGAAAAAGAAAGGCGTTCAATGGCGATAAGCGGATCTAGGGTCCTGCAATTAAGTCTTATTTATTTTTTTTAAGAATTTTAAGTTAAGTTAGTGACTTACTGATGTGCTTGTGATGGAGTATAGACTTTAATTGAATTTCTGTGATAATGGCCGTAAGTAGCCTGGTTATACTTTCGGAATTATTGGATATTGAATTGCCGTTGTCGGCGCCGCCTCTGCGAGCTTTCCTTTCCCTTGAACCAAACGCTCGTCTGAGTAATTAGAGTTTGTATTATATACGTTGTTATTAAACCTACGATTATTATTTTATTTATCTATTATTATTACTATTTATTTTAATTTTAAGTATGTTATAATTTAATGTTTAAGTATCTTCTAGTCAAAGTTCGCCAATTATTGATTTATCTTAAGGTGGTCTTATGAGAAAGTTAGATTCATATATATGTCAACCATTAAATCTTTTGTGATATTTCAATCTACCGATATTATTTGTTAATTAACTTAGTCATATAATTATAGTTTTTTGCGTATCATTTATATTTCGTATTGTGTACGAAATTAGATTTAGTCAAATACTTTAGATATTATTTCGTTAGGGTTTTGGTGCCTGATACGCCATTGATTTGTATAAAATTTTGAGTTTGTCTTGAGATATATGTTACCCGATATTTCATTAAGTTTTAAGGTATTTTTTGTTATGGTTATGAAATTTAAGTTCCTACGGTTTCTTTCTTGTTGGTGTATGCCTTACAAATTACTTGTTAAGATATTTATTTTATTTAAGATTATTTTATTTATTTAAAATTTAGAAAACCATCAATATTTTTATTTAGTCAAATAACTAATGGATTATTAGATATAGTAACTTATTAACTAATCTTGCATTTACTTAAAATTAAATTTATTAAACTAATACTATAATTTAAACTTATAATCTAAAATTAAACTAAATTAAAACTAATTATAACTTATACCTAAAAATTATTTGTGTAAGGAGCCTCTATGAGTACTGATCTGATTATAACTCAGTTTGCAATTATTATTAATTCTTTAAAATACATATTTTATTATTTCTTTGATTGATTTTACATATTCTATGATTTCTTTTGTGTTAAATATTTTTGTTTTGAATATTAGTCTTAAGAACCTCCCCACCTCCACTGATCTAGTAAGGACATTTATAACCACTGGTACTCGGGTTAGGAAAGCCCCACCTTGAGTCAGGTTATAATATATATATATATATATATATATATATTATATAATATATATATAATATATATATATATATATATATATATATATTATATATATCTACACTTACATTAAAAATTGATTACACCAGGGACAAAGAATTTAAAAATTTAAAAAATGAAAATAATGACCCAACAAATAAAGATTTGACATCCATTACAGATCATTAAGAAATAATTAAAGCCCTCCATCCTTTAATAACAATCAATAACATCCTTATCAGGTTAATGATTTTTATCTATAAAGTTCTAATTCTGTCGTAAAAATTAGTCGTAAACATTTTTTTTAAAACACTTTTTAAAAATTTTAAAAGATACCTCAAGTTTAATGATATCTTTCTACTGCCCACGGATAAGGAAGCAATTAAAACAATATTTTTTTAAAAATTTGATTAACCGAAAAAAAAAATGAATTGTAGAAATAATGACTTAAAATAAAACTAGTTAAAAATTAAAATAATTTAGAGACAGATATTAAAATGTTAAAACAAGTTTTCAAATAGATATTTAATGTTTTTTTTAATATTTTTTCGATAAATGTACTATGGTTTGACATATGTATCAAATATGCTAAAAGCAGAATCAATGACTTATTAGATATTAACCTCTTAAATGAAAAAAATCGAAGAAAAGATAAAAGTCATTAACAGTTTTTGTGATAATTTAAGTCATTCAGAATATTATTATTATATACACAAAGTGATCTAATTTAGGATAATTAGGGATAATTAAAAATTATATTTTAATCGTGAAGGTATTGAAAATCAAGCCTTCACGTGCCACCTTCTTTAGGAGTGCCTTTAAAAAATTACTGAATATACCTTTTTGTCAAGGATAATGTCTGTAAGACTGGATGATGTGTCCCCACGTGTCCCCTGTAATTTTTGATGACTCAGCCAAATAGGTTATCTATAGCAGCTTTTTAAAGCTTGTTGATCTAAAATCGACCTAAAAAATGATAGTAACCACTCTGCGACCCAGCGTTTTTCAGGCTTTCTATTTTGTTAAAATTTGAACGATAAATAAATTAATTATCAAAACAGGTACTTATAGAGTACTGTATTACAAGAATCGTAAATTATTACTTTCTTATAATATAATTATCATCAGTTTCTAATTTTGTCGGAATACGAGAAAAAATACATCGGCGAGCCAGAAATTTTCAGTATTGAGCTTTTTTTTTGTTATTGTATCTCTGAATGTATATTCAGGGAGCCCCAATATAATATAAATTATTATATTTATATTATTAAAGGTTTTGACGAGGAATAGGTTCAATATAATTTAGTTGGACTTATTCCTCAAAACATTTAATACTTTGAAATAGAGGTCCCTATAAAGCTTATTTTCTTATATTCATATTCTAAGGTGTCTTAGAATGTAAACAATTTTATAGACCAACAAAATCAGTAAGTGACAGAAATGAACTATATTAGAGCCGAGTGAATCTTATAAAGAGTGCAAGGAAAACGTCAGATACAAGGGTTTATAAGAGTTTGAACACAATTAAACTAGGAAATTATGCTGAGAATTCTAGGGGTTGAGCATCGCTGATCTAAGGTTGTTCTGAAAAATATTATTTTCTTCTTATCAACTAGACCTAAAGTCTAATTTTTGAGCAGAGTTTCATCTCTGAAGCATAAACACTGCGGGAGTTAACAGACACACACACAGACAGACAGAAAGCTTGATAAAACCACTCAGAAAGTCATGAAAGTGCCTGAAACGAATTATTATGATTAAACCTCGACTTCTTAAATAAAACCTCGGATTCTTAGGGTGAACATAATTCGGTAGTAGATAAGAAAAAGTCAAACTTTATAAAACTTTTATAATACAAAAAAGTTCGCACAATGTGCGAAAAACCAAAAATGATTGATTAATTATAACCCTGACACTCTCATGGAGTAGGTTATAATAACATTAAACAGAGCCCCTGGCGCCTCTAATAGATGTTTCAATATTCAAAAAGCAGTCTTTTTGTAAATGATAATGTCTATAAGGCAATATAATGTCACCACACTCTTCCACAATTGTCAAGAAAGCCCAAGCGCTTTTGACCTATCAAAAGGCTAACTCAAGAAGAAAGATATTGACAAAAATATTGCTTCTAACCTCCAGGAAAAGCAGAAAAAGCCTTGTAATTGTAAAAAGATTTTAAGATTTGTTTTAAAGATAGATTAGAGATTTTAAAGATTTGTAAAAGATTAAGAGCAGCCAAAGAACCCAAAACTGAAATAAAGTAAGTCTAATCTTTTTGAAACCATATAAATGTATAGATTGATGGATGGAAGTATGAAGCTTTTATGAGCATTTTATTTGCTTCATCGCTACTTGGCAAATAGCCCGTCCAATTTAGGTCAAACTTTGTATAAAAATCAAGAGGAAAATTAATTAAATTCGATCATATGACATCTTAAAATCGCAACCATTACAAAGTTTCTAAAAATTAAAAAAAAAACATTTAAGACAATTTTTTCCATAAAAATGTTTTCCTATGGCTAGAATGTTTTTAAGCTTATTTTTACAATTATTATTACAAACGCAGTCATAAATATATCCACCGATTATAACTAGTGATCTACATAATTTATGAAGATTTTTTTTGTATTACATTAAATCTTTTTTTCTAGGTAAGTCAGTTTAATCTGAGCTCCGAAATCGGCCCAGGGATATCCTTAGAGTGAGGTCCAGAATATACCAGGTGAGTCGCCTATTCTCTAGTCTACTATCGACGTGATATTAGTAGATTTTACAATTGCTACTTTAACTTTAAGTAAATTTAACGCCTGCAACTATAAGATCCTGGATCCACCTTCAGTTCCTCTGGGTTACTGGTCATCAGAACCGCAGTATTGATACAAATGTCCTAAACATCTGATATGAATAATTTATTTACAATATGTATACAATTCTATAAAGTATACAAAGTTTATTAAATTTCTATTTCATCGTACTTACTATCGTACATATCCTATTTCAATACAAGAGGCTTGAAATATTTTATTATAATCTATACTTCATCAGGTGCAATTCTACACTAATAATCACAATGCATTAAATATATTTTGTCATAGAGATACATTACTAGAGGGTGTATACCCTATCTTAATGTATTGAGAGGCATAAAATTTCTTTACTAAATATATGAAGTATCTATATAACATCTATAAGATAGAAATATTTACAATTGTTTAATAAAAAAAAACATCCAGGTGCAATTCTACTCAAAATAGTTCCACTAAATCCACTCCTAACACTCCATATCCTAAGCACTTATTATTGTTATAAAATCTTTAAAAGTGTATTTATATTTTCTATAAATACTACTAAATATAAACAAATTATACGCATTTATTATAACATTTAAAACATAGTGCAAACATTTATTATAAAATTCAACAAACATAAACAAAAAGCTTATGAATGAAAACGCTTCATATCAATATTCCTGAACAATAGTTTTTGAAAAAGAGATTTATTTAGGGCAAAAATAAGACTATTATAGAAGCCCTTAAGACCCATATTTCTCGTATAATAGATCCTGTATAATATAATACCTTTATATACTGCCAAAGGAGGGATTTTTTAAAAAAAAATAATATATATATAAGAAGGAAACTAGACCAATAACCTTGGTAAAATATGCCTTCTATATGTCAGTAAATAGTGGACAAAATTAATTTATTTATCAGTAATAAATGAATATGATGTATTTTAATTATTAAAGCTGTGAATATACTTAATTCAAATTGTTTTATTTTCTCGTTAATTTTATTTTTTTAAGGCATATTTCTTAGCATAAAAATATTGGTGGTTGTGATTTCAAAGGGCTGCAGTTTGGCCTTAGGAACTACCTTTTTCCTCCAAAGATGACCTCTATATTGGCAAGCAATTCAAGCGTATATCTTTTTAAATTGTGAAGATAGGTTCAAGGATGAAGAGGAAATAAACTGGATTTTACGCTAGGAATATAATCTAAGCTACAACAAATAAAATCCTAGCTTCTTTCATAGAAATATAGAGATAACTTTAAACATAATACGTAAAAAATAGATCAAATAAAAATCTTATAAATATATTTGGATGTATTTATAAAAATAAATAAATTTCTAGTAAAAAAAAGTATAAAAATGTATAATAGAAACAATAATGATATGCTAAGAATCGACAATATGATATGCTTGTATCAAACACTGATTGAAACAATACATTAAAACTAATAGATATATTTTATTAGAGGCCCTATTTGTTAAATATTGAAACACTGAAAATGTAACCTGACCAGCTTCGCTTATAAATATAAAGAAATAATTAGAACAAAATTAGAGTAACTTATATTGTAGAACGTTTAAAATACATATGAAAATTCAAACAATCCGGGGAAGCCGAAAACAATAAATTTATTTTAATCCCAACTCATTCTTAAAAGAGGTTTCAATAAGGTTACACAGAGCCCCAGAGAGCCCCCAAAAAATTTGCAGGCCTCTCAATGTAATAAGATAAGCTATGCCCCCTCTAGTATATATCTATATGTTTAAACCTACAAATAGTAAATGTCATGTTAGAACTTACATTCGATTTTTTTTCAATAAAAATATACGAAATAAGAATAAAATTTAAACAAAACTTAATACACCGGAAGAACAAAAAATTTCAAAATATTTTGAACTATGGAGTTAATTATTAAATAAAAACGACAATCTCTCCGCCAAATGTTTGGGAAGAATAACAGAGATTTTAACCGCAGTTTAAATTCTGTGATCAAGCAAGATGCTTGTTTCCCCAAGAAAAAATAAAAAGAAAGTTACGAGATACCTCGAACCCAATATATTTTACTTTCAGCGTCATATTAATATCTGATTTAAATACTTGTATTCAAAAATTGTACTTAAAGAATGTATTTAAATACAACTACATTATAAACAATTCATGACAAGCTTGTTTATAAAATTTTAATTTAATTAATGCATACAAAATAAAAACACTTGTATGTTACCAAAATGCATGTCAAAATTTCAATAATATTACATGTCAAGAAAAAGAATGAATAAAAAATTCAGAAAAATTAGTTCTTCCTTAAATAGCTAGGAAGAAAAGATAAGGATTTAAGACATTAAGGAAACATTGCTATTCCAAAATCTTTAAAAATCTTAAGCCGTCTAAATTTGGATCGGATTAAAAAATATGTAGCATCAGCGTGTATTCAATAAAAAAATATGTAATCTAACGTGTTAATACCACGAGAACCTTTATATACTTTTTTGTAAGTTTTTATTTTATTTTTGTTTTTTAAAGTTAAATTAATGACTTCAAATTTTAAAGAGAACGGTTATGCAAAGTAAGCAGAACTAAATTAAACACGAGGCGCTCCTCCCATACTTAAAACATATGGAGAGGACTTTTTCGAAAAAAAACTTTAAAATTTCTTTAAGATACATTTTCTTAAGATTTTAGTAATTTTCGATGGATCATTAATCAAAACGAATGTTGTTTTCTAAATCGTTAAATGAACCCTGGAAAATATAAATTTCAAAAAAAAATCACTATTTAAAATGTTAATGAATATGAAGTGTTCTGCTACTTTTTCAAAATATTAATTTATACTTAACTTTGTGTTAATAAATGAAATATGAACTTTGTAAATTTAAACATAAATTAATTTTAATGGCAATCATAACTCATTTTTATAAATTATTCCACAATATTACTTAGTTTTTCAATATATTTAAAATTTATAACTTTGAAAAGTAAATTTTATTGTTGGACATATGTTATTAAAAAAAAAACTTTAAATGAAGCTTACTTTACTGTCAGTAATTAATGTGATGTTAAATAATATGCGGAGATAAAATATGATTTTAAGACAAATAAAAAACATATTAGTTGTGGTTGAATAAAAACAATGCCTGTTGCCGGCTCAATATGTAAATAATTTTATGTTAATATGTCATTTAGGTTTTTTTAGAGTTGGGGTCATTGACAGAATTTGGGATGGGCCATGTGATGAAAACTGTTCAATTATAGCCGGATTTATACTAAATTAAAGCAGCTAATATTTATACTAAATGCAGTTTATTAGTTCTAGATCTTTAAATACCTTCTTTTTTTTCTTACTTTATGCAACATACAGGTAATTTATAAACTTAATCGCTCTACCTCTGAGCTTATAGACGGCATTTTCTTAGTTGACGAAACTTCATGTACGTCTTATTGTTGATGCAGTTATAACTGGAAGAAATAACCATTCTTGACTATTGTGGTTATAACTACAACTGTGGTTACTCTAATACAGAAATATTAAATTATTGAGCTCGGCAATCTATGTGTACAAACACTTAATTGTTAACGTATTATTAGTGGATGTTAAAAATAAATGCCACTTGCTTTCCGCTAAGTATCATTATCCTATAAGAAGTATCAATTAAAGTTGGCGAAATCTTTTTAGAACTAATTCTCATAATAATAATTTAGAGTGTAGCTCGGGTTGCGATTCGTGGATTTCCTCAGCCAAAATCGAGTGCTATATACACGATTATGACCACGAAGGAAGACCTGATGATACAATTGTATCAGTATGAATACATAAATTTGTACATTATTATCGTCAAATTTGTAAATTTAATAATAATTCTAATACAAAATATTATATAAAATTAGAGTAGTGGATGTAAAATTACAATTAAAGACAAATTAATAAATAAAGCTTAATATTAAAGAATTTTGTTACAGAGTACAGCGGGTAACCGTATTACCTGTTTGCTGTTTAGTTGTCATTGGAGTCAGGATAAGGTTAAATAGTTCTACACCAAAATAATAAATATTAATACAGTCGGACCTCCATATAACGAACTTCTATACAACGAAAGTCTCTATGTAACGAATTTTTTTACGTTCCCTTGAATTTTGTGTTTAAAAGTGTTTCTATTTAACGAAAAAAATTTCTATATAACGAAAAAAAATTCCAGAAATAAAGATAAAGACAAGACCCGCAAACTTTCAAGGAATTGACCAAAAAGGCACTTATGTTTTTCTGTAATTTCCCAGGACAATTATTTATTGATTCTCGCCCTGCCTTATTTAATTTTGCGAACTCTTTCTTTACAATTTTCTATGAAATTAGGATTAACACAGCATAGAACTAAAAATCTTTCAGTTTTAATTTGGTATTCGGTCTGACCAGTTCGTTTGTGAAACTTTTTATTTGTTTGTAAATCGAGTTTATTAAAATGTCAATGCGGAAATCGCTGTCCCTTTCTAAAAAAATCAATTTATTAAATTGATAATAATAATAAATTGATAATCGTCAGTTATTCTGACGATGGAGTCAAAAACAAAAACTTGTCTCTGAAGCATAAATCGCTCCTAGTTCTATATCAACAATTTAAAAAATCGGGAATCTATACTGAGGTTATACGAAACGAGTGGCGATTTAAAAAAAAGTTCTCGAGTATGCAAGTACAAAGACATTGATGACGCAATTTTACAGTGGGTGAAAATGTTAAGGAACGAAAATATGCCTGTGACAGGACCGATAATAAAAGAAAATGCTGCTGAATATGCAACTCCGAGGTTATTATTCATCCTATATATCCATTAAAATATCATAAAATAGTACAGAGTTATTTATTTTTTTAATTTCTATACAACGAAATTTCCATATAACGAATTTTTTCTCTTGAACCTTTAAGTTCGTTATATAGAGGTCCGACTGTATTATTAGAATATTAACATTGAAAAACCATAAATATTAAGTTTTTTGGTTGTCTTGGTTAGTCGGTGAGGTTTGATTGACAGTTTGGATGTTAGAGTGGTATCATAGGAGTGGATTTCACAGTTTTTAGTTAAATCACCTTGTTTTTATGCATGTAAGTAATGCCTGCTAGCAGATCAGAGAGTACAAACATAGATTACTCTGATAATCACTTTAAGGTATAAGCAAACAAACTTGTTTGTTAAATAATGATACAAGCACGAGTTAAATTTTAGGCCAAAATGAGGATCTAATATATAATTTAAAAAAAAATAACTTTTTTAACTATTAAAGAACATTTACAATAAAAAGTTACTTTAATCCTAATTGTTAAAGGAATTTCATTATAAGGTTTACTTTAAAGTTTCCCCAATACAACTACAACAGTTTTGATGAGTTTTGATACAAATTTAAAACATCATATAGACTTTATAGCAAATTCAAAAATTTCAAAATAATTGTATAAAGGTAATCTTTATTTTATTATTTTTATCTTTTTGAAATTTCTTCTCAGCAACAGGTGAAAGTATAAATATAAAAAATTTGATTTTAAAGGGTTCTAATTAACAACAAAGCCCAGTAAATTCGAGGATATATATTTCTTATTTGATATTAAATATTCTTTCTTATTTTATTCAACATACAGGTAATTTATAAACTTAATCGCTCTACCTCTGAGCTTATAGACGGCATTTTCTTACAAAAAATGCTTTGTATCGTCAAGTTTTTTTTTCTCAAGAAAATGAGTACATTTTATAATCCGCTTACTCGAGTAGAAAACAGATATTAGTATTAAATAACAAAAAACGAATAAAATTAAAAAAATACCAAACACAATAATAAATAAATAACAGGAATCACAAAAAAATACAAGCTTGAATATTTGTTAATAATTCACTTCTTAACTGAATAATTTGTAATTTTTAAAATTAATAATTTTATTTATATTCTAAATATTATTTTTAGACATATATAATAGAATTCAAGCATAAAATATATAATAATATTAACTAAATGTGTCATAATTAACGTGAACTACCTTACGTACCTTCTCGTATAGATTTATAACACATTTAATATTTTTTTATTATTGTTTTACTTATAAAAATTATTGGTTTCATTTTTAACTAATTTTAGCGAATTTTCGAAGAAAAAATGAGCTTATGAGGTGGAGGTGGAGGTCTTGGGTACCGGTAGAGAGGGTTTTAAAGAGGGGGACGCACTGATCAATAATATATATATATATATATATATATATATATATATATATATTAATATATATATATATATAATATATACGAGATTTTGGTTCCTAGACGTTTCTATGGGACACGATAACTAAAAACTTGGATCAAGTGAAACTTGAGGGAAAACTCAACTTTGTTAATGGTAGAACCCTTTTGTTAATGAAATATTTGTGACGTCAGCGCCCTTACGGGAGTAAGGCTAAAAGTGACTTTAATTATTTTATTGCATCTTTAATATATAATTTTACTGAATAAAACAGCTAATATAAACCTTCAAACGGAAGAGAACCATAATTGTAACGTTATTAATTTATATTATTTCTTATTTTATACTTTATTATTTATAATTACTACAAAACTAGGTGTTAGCCTCATATTTATCATAAATCCTTTTTATTACAACCAGTATTGAATTACGAAAATAAAGTATACGAAATTTACTATGTCATTGGATACAAGTGAAATAAAATTAACTAAAAACAAATATACCTAATAATTCAATTTATTTTTAACTGAGTATAATTTTTTTTATTTTTAAACTATTTTTAAATTATTGAAATTATGTGAATTAATATGTTCAAATGCAACGTTTTTTATTTTAATATTAATTTTTAGGTTTAAAAAATGTTCAAAGATAACAATCAGACTATAAACGTGTGATGTGAAGGAAGTTATAATAAAAATATTATAAATAGTAGAATAACTAAAAACATTTTAAGTAGGTGAAAGTCAGCGGGTAAACGTGTGAAATTATAATAAAAATTACTAAATTAAACAGTGATTAAAGAAAATGAACATTAAATGCTACTTGTAATTCATAAACCCAAAAAAATCCGATCTTAAAAGAGAAAAAAAGTTTTGTAAATACAGTTAAAAAGGCATATTCAAAAGTTAACCAAAATATCTCTTAAAGTTGTTTTCTCTTTAAATTCCCATAAAACGACTGCCTCAATTTTACAAAAAACGCAAAATTAGAAAATTTGTTACAAACAAACACAAAAAAGTCAATCTTTAGATTAATATTTTTTCAGGCGGCTGCAAAGTAGGCACTTTACATCATCACAAAAAGTAGATGAAACGCGTTTTTTACCGTCTATGACAGTTTTGTAGTTTTTTTACTGTCGTTGACAGTAGAAGAGATTTCGCTGTCACTGGTAAAGATCCTCAAATATTACCTTCCATGTTCTTCTTAATTTTTTTTGTTTATCAAATAAATAAACAAAATTACTTCTTAAGGAATTTTTTGTTATTTTCGAAAAGTGAGTAATTAATTATTTATTATCAAGCGTTCAATGATCATGGATAGTGACTCAGATATTGAAAACTTTTGGCCAACGAGGCGATCGAAAGAAGAGTACCGGCAAATGTATATTCATCATAGTGTATTTTTTTCCTAAATAGTCGTTTCCAATTACTACACCTGAAAAAGTAGCATATGCTACACGACTGGAAATGGCTTTTTTTATCTCCGCTCCTTTTACTACCTTGCTTCGCTCAACAGTGAAAAGTCGCCACGGTAAACATTTACCATCTTCACAGTCTTGTTACAAAATAACTATTTTAAGTTTCTGGGATTAAATTTAAAGTATAAAAACACAGTTACAGTTTGTCATTCCCACATGCTGCAATTTATCAGTAATTACATTTGATAAAATAGCTAAAAATCTTTTTTTGAGGTAGTACGCAATTCAGCAATTTATTGGACCGTTTTTAGGATGAGAAGCCAATCATTATTGTTATAGGAGGTTATTTAGTACCTCCGAGGACAGTAATGAATGTAAAAAAAACTCCTAGGACGTAAAAGTAATTCATATATTGCCGCCATTACTGTAATGTAGTGTGTTCAAAAAACAATCTGTGTTAAACCTTCATGAGTTTTCCTTAAAAATGTTCATTTTGTTTCTGTTCGTAGACTAATTTTTTTTCGTTTTTAAAGGGTGTTCTAATTGACAATTTTTGTGTGTTTATTTGTAATGCTTTTACATTTTTGAGTAAAAGTGTGAAGCTATGGATGAACTCAATGACGACGATAATATGGAGTTAATTGGACGTTTGTTCTTTTTTCAATTAAGTATATAGCGCAGTTTATTTAATGAGTGCTATCTCAAAAAAAATAATGTATGCCATTCGGCTGAGAATGTCTTTATGTCTTGTCAATTTTTCCCGACTCGCTTCGCTCGTCGGTAAATCTAATTGCCGTGACATAAAGACACACTTCTCAGCCTTATGGCATCAATAATTATTATTTTATTGTAGACTTAAACCGCTAGCAGCAATTGAGTTTTATAAATAGGGGATAGAGTGGTCCTTAAAAAAATTAACAAAAATAAAACCAATATTTGAAAAGATGACAATTAATTCTATTTTATATTATTACGTGCAATTAAATAATATTTGTAATATTTTTATACCCACAGTAACATAAAGGTTAATCATTACAAACCAAAGGAAATAATAAAAACCTATACAAAAATTATTAATACCTAAAAAATGAAATATTTTTCATAATTATGAACAATATGTTAAAAATAATATGTTGAGCAATATGTCTGAGAAACGCTAATATGTTTGGTGAAGCGTTGCCAACCCTAGAGAAATACGAGAAAATAAAAAAACACATGAAAAAATAATAATAAAAAATCTTGCCTTTACGAATTATTTAAATAAAATAATAAAATGCTAATCTGGTAAGATATAGAGCATTTAAAAACAGTGTAACCAAATCTTGACAAATACAAATTTTATATTCAAATTAATATTACTTTTATAAAGTAATTCTATAATATTGTTATCAGCTGATATATGAAGACATACATATCTAAGAACGTAGTATAAAATAAGATTATTTATAAAGTGTAACTAAATTATGTGGGTATTTAGCAAAGTCAAAGTACCTAAATATGGGTATTGAAATAAAATGCCTAAAGCAGAACGGAGTCTGGTACACCCGTGTGAATATGATTATGCTAAGTTAGCTAGAAACTGGAATGCACCAACTAACTGTTGTAAGCAATAAAATTAAGTTGAACTTGGTCAAACTATCTGATTAAGCATTAGATACTTGATACTTGCCTAGCTAAACCACTTTAGATTACAATTTATTTACATTTTTAATGTACTAAAATGACTAAATATGTTTAAAAAAATGTATACAGTATGTGTAAATATGAAATATTGGATTGCAATACGGCTGTAATATCAAATTTGTATAATTTTCTAGGAATAGTTTTAAGATAAGCTGAGTGTTATTTTTTCAGTGGTGCATATTCAACGAAATTAAATATCGAAAAGTACAATGATATCCCTTCAAAAGATGCAATATTAAAAATCTTAATTTTGAAACCTCTGGCTGATGGGAAAGCTGAGGGTGAATAAACCCAATATTATAATACCGTCAGGATTCCAAGGAATTATAAATTGTCAAAGAAAAAACGGAATTTGTATTTTTTAAAAAACGGAACTCATCAAGAGAGCCGTTTTTCTACAGCCGAAAACAAGTAGGTAACCTCCTATAAGAAACCTTTAATTTTATCAAATTAATTACTCATATAAAGGTTTTTTGAATAACGGAAGAAAAGTGAAACGTGTCTTTGTATAAAAACAACAAACTCCAATCAAGATATCTAGTGAATTTTGTCAATACCATCTTGATGATTTATGATGATTAATGATGATTTAGTATTTACTTCATAACATTTTATATAAATTCAACCTTGAAGGCTATTTAACAACAAAAAGAGGGAATAATTCCTAGTAAAGTAATTTCCATAAAAAAATGGTTGTTACATTTTAATCTGATTAGCATAATGGGTTCGTGAAAATTTTGGAAAGCAAAGATAATATTTTGATATACTTTGTTTTGAAAACCACCTACATTGTTTTAGCTACAAAATCAAGGAAAAATGCGATTTTTCGTCCTTTATTTTGCAGTCATGTTGTATTATTTTTGGTAACAGTGCATTCATTGCCTTTCACAGAAAATGATTTGCTCCATCCAAGTTAAAGATCTTATTCAGAGTTTTATGCACACTACAACTGTTAAACTCCACAAAAATTACAAAAATCCAGTTTTCTTTTCACTTGCCACAAAAACCTGATTATTATTCAGGTTTATGATCAAATTTATGGAAACAATTAATCCTTATGCATCATAATAATTACTAAGCAAAACAAGTTGGCCGTTCCGCACCTATTTATTAGACTAGGTCCTAATAACTTCGCGCGTACTTATATTCGTCTTAAATAGATGAATATATATACAAAATGTATATTATTTAGTAATTTTTTTGAACTGTTGCTCATTATTGTTAAAATACGGGCCTTCGGCCCGTAGCCGCTACGCGGACTCGGCGCTTCGCGCCTCGTCCGCTCCGCGGCGTCGGCCCACCGGCCGCTTCGCGCCCGGGGCCTCCCTGTGCCGCTTTGCGGCCAATTGTTGTTTTTTGTTATATGTGTTGTTTCATTATTGTTCTTGTTACATGGCATTTTGCCATGTATCTAGCGAATTTTTCACAGCCTCTCCACACAGGCCCGCTTCGCGGTGAGTGGCTTCTCACATACTTGATTTACTAATTGAGATTTTATTAATACTTATTATTAATAGTATGCTATAATATTAAAATTAAGAAGCATTATAAACAAAAATATATTATTCATGATTTTTTTTTTAAATAAAAATACCGTTTCCGTCACTAAAGATTGTCAGATTGAGCTGAAACCGGTCGCAATGGTTTTAGAATGACTTCGACCATATAAATACAACTTCAACTCTTACTTACATTTATGATTGTTTATAGAATTTAAAGAAAAATGTCAAATTTTTTTTGTAAACAAATTGTTTATTTGAGTAAAATCTTAAGGTTGAAAAAAATATATTCATGATTATTTAAAATAAAAATACCGTTTGCGTCACTTAGGATTGTCCGATTGAGCTGAAACTGGTCGCATTCGTTTTAGAATAACTTCGACCATATAAAGACTACTTCGATGTTCTTCCTCTTTACGGGTCTGCTAGCTCGGCGTGTTCAGTGGAAGCCATTTTGCCCTGTCTCTCTGGGACAGTAGGCTTACCATGATGGAGCAAGAGGTAGAGGTCTCTCTTTTATACTATATCCCCACCCTCTAACACTACTGAACCCAACAGATATCGTACGAGTCTTTGACCTAGACGTATACATATATACAAGATTATATATATATGTATACCAATTGCGCCATTTGTGATGGTTCGATGAGCTGAAATTGGTCTTAATCGATTCAGCTAGCCGTCTACCTAAATACTAGATACCTTTTTTAAAGCCATTTTAAGTTTCAAAAAATTTTTTTTCATGACGTCATAACTTGGTTGATGACGTCATAATGTTTTTATAAACAATAGGCCTCGTAACCTCCTCAACATCTCGCGATTTGCAAAGTTTCGTTTCAATTTGAGAACGCCTTCGAGAGTTATCGTTCGCCATACGAAAGGGTAGAAACTCTTACATACATATATATATATATATAATATATATATATATATATATATATATAATATATATATATATATATATATATATATATATACATATATATAAACTTTTTTGGGACATATATTTTGTTATCAGGAAGCCAATAGAAACCGATTCCACTCACTCCCACCCTCAACTTCCGTCATCCGAACAACCTCATAAGCGTCATTTTCATTATGAAAATTCGCTAAAAATACATACTTCATAAACAATTGGACTTTTTTACATTGATATGATTAAATTTTGTACCAAGTTGAATTTTAAGTTCAACTTCAACCATATACTTTTATCGAAGGTATATAGAAAAAGTAATGTGTTCGCCTACAAATCCAAAACCGGGATTTCATATGAATTTTCCCTTTCAGGACTTTGTGGTTTTCACAAAGTTGTCTGTCTGTAAATCGTAATTGCTGCGATTAATTTGAGAATTGACACGCAAGTAGCCATGTATAAGACTAACGTGTGGCCCAAGAATCATTTCATTATCAGCATTAGTTCAATTTTTATCAAATTTCTTGTTTACGTTATTAAAAAGTTGAAAAAAATCGGGAAAAATCCGATTTGGTTGAAATTCGATACAAGTGTATACTTTAACGGAACAAAGAAGTACACTAAGTTTTGTTTCAATACAAAAAATATATCCATGAATTTTATTGGATCATAAAACTTTAGCAACATCGAGTGTGGTCAGTGCCGCTGGAGATAAATCGAATTTATTTGCCATTTGAATCATTTACCACTGACGTGTTGGAGTATAAATTTAGCGACTTGTATATTCTGAGGACGAGCGAAGCGAGTCCGAAGTATGGAGGCTAAGAGTAGTGAATCCGTTTTTATGAAGAAAGGCTCCGAGGTACCCTGAACCCGATTTTTTAATTGACACAAAACTATACAAAATTGCTGTCAGTCATTGTAAGCAATTAATGTTATTTGTTAAAATTATTACTGTGCATTACTTAATAACTGCAGCTTACGTTATTAAAAAAATAAATTTAAATAATTAAATACGGATAAAATTATTTTTTTAAGCACAGTAATTCGTGAACACCAAACATTGTCAATCTATAGTATAATGAATATCTTTAACTCATTTAAGATTTTTAACTTATATTCTATTTGTTATAATTATTGATAATATTAAAAATTATCTGTATAATTATCTTCTTCAACGAAAGACATAGTACATAGCTATTAAAACTCAATAATTATAATATTTATAAAATATTTTCAATAGTAAATAATTGTATGTGGCTTTCACGTTTACAGGAAAAACATGAAAAATATAGAGTTTTCTTAAAATAATAAAAAAATTAAAAAATAAATATATATTTTAAAACCTGAAATGATTGGTACAACGAAAAAAACTAATTTTGTGGTTACCGATGTTAAAAAACTGCAGCCCACTACCACTGCCTTGTGGAAGCCCTTGAAAACAAATTATGCCTTATAAACTTTTTTTTTGTTAAGCTATCATTTTCTCAGGGACCTCAAAATATTTAAGGACAATAAGGGACTATAAATGCAATAAACGATTTTCTAATAACTCTTAGGTCCCTTAAAAAACACGGCAGATGGACAAATAAGGGGTAAGTAGGGTTAAACCTTTGATAATAATAGCAAAAAAAAAACATTAATTTAAGGGCAAACTGACTAATTTTGAAGTGAATTGATGATACCGTTATCTATAATTTACTTTTAAACGAATAATAAAACAAAATTAGTAATAATAAACAAAATATATAGCTTCCGCAACAGTAAGTAGCAGAATGTTATTATAGTAAGCTGATTATAAAAATAAGTACTAAGCATCAATAAGTAAAGGTATACATGCTTACAATTATTAATAGTCTTTTTACTTTTCAATAATAAACTTTATGGTCACTACAAGCGTTTATAGTGATTAAAATAATAAATTAAAGAATACATCAACTAACTCAATAATTCATTACATATAGTTTTTATTTGATGCCTTTAAGTAGCAGAAGCTACTGCTCAGTAGTTTTATGGTCTCTTGGTTTATGGCCTTATTTAGACACCCAAAGGTATTTTTCAAATAGTAAAACATAAGCCAATAAGTTGAAATTATTCTTCCAATCATGTTAGACATGTTCTTGACAATATTTACTATTTATTATAATAAATATAAATAAATATTTAGCAACCAATCAGAATTTTTATGAGAAGATTTCAATTTATTTGTTTATAATATTCCTTTATTTATATACATAAATTGAGAGCTATACAAAAAAAAATACAAATATTAATTTTGTGAAATTTAATGTTTATTCTCCTTAAATAAGGCAAGAGCCTTGTGGTAATTAGAAGAAGGATCTGACTGTCTTATTTACGAGAGGCACTTGCCACTTCTCATCATATAAAATCCTGTTGTTTGTTGCAAAAGAGCAAAAATAATATTATGATAAATTATTGAAATATAATAAAAAATAAAAATAAAATGCCCGTTTTAGGGCCTTTCGGCCCATCAGTGTATGCACCCTGCGGGAACCACCTCAGGTGGGTTGCATCTACTACACTCTAAGAATTAATTAAAGTTGGCGAAATCATTTTAATACAAATACTATTCATAAAATCTTAGAGCATAGCCCGGGCTGCGAACCCCGGACCTCCGGTGCCGAAATCGAACGCCTTTACGATCACGGCCACGGAGGCAGACATTGAAATATAATAAAATAATAAAAATAATGTATTACTTTGAAAACATACATTTGTTTGTAATTTATTTATTAGTAATAACACATAAGTATTTGTACTTAAACATTATATGGCAAACATATTTTTAATATTATTCCTAACAATAAATTGATAAATATGTGAACTAACCATAACTAACAGCTATTAAAACACACTATTAAGATATTTTCAGTTTTTTTTATTAAACATTAGAGTCCATTACAATAATACCACCTACAGTTCTAAAGACAAACCTCTATTTCAAGTTCCACAGACCACTTCCAATCCGATCGAGAAACCTTTTTAACAACTCTCATATCTCCGAGACAAGAACATAATATTCCTTTTATTAAAACTATTTCAAATGGACTGAAAACTTCAATTCATTACTAAATTAAAAGGTCAAAATTAACGTATTGTCATATTAATAGAAATAATTTTGATAAATTTTTCTATACGTAACTACTTTAAAATTAAAATTTTATTTTAAAAATCTAAAATTTGCATTTCATTAATACTATTTACAATAACCTAAAATATTTATTGCATGGCATATATAAGGTTTAAACTTAAATGTTAACTTTGAGGATTTGGAAAGCATTTAAGTTCCTTCATATAAAATTTCTTATCTAAAAACGTATTATTACTTAAATATATACTTATGAGATATTAAAAGTATTTTTTTTAACCCACATATTTTTAATAAGAGTTATTATAAAGTTTGTTGTAATTGCACTTTTTTGCGAAGTTATTTTTTTCTTTATCTATCTGCTATCAATGGTATATAGGAAAGTATAGTGTTCTCTCTAAAAATCAAAAACCGAGTTTCATTAAAATTATCTGTTTTAGACGTATTTATGACTTGTCTATTGCGTAGCGAAACCGAATTGTAATACCACTTTAAGCAATAAGGGTAGTTATGACACTCTGTGGACTAGCGTAATAAGCCCGAAATCATAACATACTAGACCTCTGACTCCACTATATATTCTGAGGTCAAGCGTAGCGAGGTGGAAGCTATACCAATTTATGCTTTGGATATGAAATTCTGAAGAGAGCGAAGCGAATCCTACCCAAAAAGCCCTACACTTTTGTTAAATATATTGTTTTTTATAAAAAAAAAATATTAAATTAAAACTAAAACGGATAATTCCGGTATCATCCCGTTTTTTTTGTCTTTTTTTGCAAACACAAAACTTTACTTATATACCTATGGTATAAATAACGAAAAGTAAAAATTATTAGATTATCCAAAGCGTTGGATAGTCCTGACATTCTGAGGACGTTTTGAAGTATAATTATCACTAACATTTTAAATGAGTTCTTGAGGATCAAGAATCTTAGTGTTCTTAGAAGATCAAATCTTGGTAATGGGTTGGGTCCTATCTATGCAAAGTTATTTATTTTCGAGTTATTTTGGTCGAGCCATCTATAATGACGAATGTCGAATTAAGGAGTATGTATATTAGTACCATATACATTACATATGTGTTACTAATATACTACTCCTTAAATATATATATATATATATATATATATATATATATATATATATATATATATATATATATATATATATATATATATAGGTGCTGTTCCCAGATGTATATTGCTTTTTGCTTGTTACATTTCCAAGGAGTCTGTTTTTATGCTCATAAAAATTCTGAAAGCATAAATCCTAGCATTAATTAAATTAAAAATTCTGGTACGGGGAACCGAACTTTTCCTCATCACATCAGATTTGCTACGCTCATTTTCACTATTTCAGACTCGCTTTAATCTTTCTCAGTATATACAAATCACCAAATATACGGCAGCACGTCTTTGAACTCGCTTCTCTTGTCCTCAGACAGTAAATATATAGGTTTTATTCCCAGCGGTCAAACGTTTAGACGCTGCGAAGAAACTTAGCCCACATGTTGGTCTTGTATATGACTTAAAGTTTGCCAAATATCATACGCATCTTTTTTTTAAGTTCTCAACTGAATCAAATTTTTTCGAAATACTTGTTGAGTCATTATTGCAAGTTAATGACGTCATAATTAAAATATTTTCCGGATATCCTAACTAGAGCTTTAGATTGATTTTTGTATCAAGTTCCAACTCTCTACCATGATTGTACTGGGAAATACGGTGATAAATGACACCGATACACACACAAAATCACATACATACACACAGAAAGCTTTGTGAAAATCACTTAAAAATACTTTTGTGAAACGGATAATTTTTGTGAAATCCCCGTTTCGGATTTTTTTTAAAACACAGTGATTTTCCTTTATATCTACGGAATAAATGAGGAAAATAAAAATAACCACTAGTAGATTAAAATGCAAAGGTCAGTATCATATTAATGAAAATATCTTGAAATGTAAATTTGGGGTCAAACATCATTTGGGACAACAATTAGTAAAGGATTCATCTGTAACATAATGCCCTTTAATTCTTAGCAATTCTAATCGCTGAATTTAGGAACAGATTCCGTATCGATTCAAATATTCAACCAAAGCTATAAGAGAAATTATCATGTCATAAATACAGATTAAATTCAATCCTGGGTTTATCTACTAATTAGACAGAAATCAAGAATTACGAGACATAACTTGTCCGAGTTAATCTTCTGCAATTACACTTTGTGGAGTGATCTTTTAACTATGTCGTAAAATTTTAGTTGTTTATAAATATAAGTACATACTTTAGTTAAATAATACAGAACATACGTGGTATTGCGATAAATAAAATTTAAAACTAACTGCCAAATTCTGTACTAAGCTTCCCATTATTATTTCTAATAAAACATGTACTTTACATATAAACATCTCGAATTCAAGTTACACTGCCAGGTCTTACTTCTGCCAAGCAAGCCACAACGATTTTCTAAAGGTAGTTCCTTAAAATTAATAAGAACGGTAAAAAATTATTATTCTACACTTATATCGTAGAGTTTAATAGATTGTTTAATAAAGACTGCAGTCTTTATAAAAAAAAACTATTCAAAACATATAATCCACTAAACGTTTGTTTATCCGGTGCTGGAAAAGTTAAATTATTCTACTACTGATGATGTAGAATTTCACTGTGAGAAACGTTTAGATTTTGTATTTTTTAAATAAAGTGTTTCATAAAAACTGCAGTCCTTGTTTGTAACTCATATTGTAGGTATAACTCATATGATGTGTTTGTTGTTCTAATCTAAAATGGAAATTTACCTAAACTATCCATTTCAGCTATTTACAAGAGCTTCTGAGTGGTTTTTATCTAGTTTTGTGTCTTAGGCTAGAAAGTTGAAACATATTTTGAACATAAAGTTTTCTTGAAACAAAAATTATTTTTTTGGTTCAGTTGCGCTTTTCTGAAAATGTTTTTTTTTCTTTTTGACGTCACTAAACATCATTAATTACTCAGCAAAAGTTTTAAAAATTCATTAAACATTGAAAAAATATTTGGATTAATTAGAAATTTATTACGTATCTTGTCATATTTAACAAACGTCTCAAGTTTCATCTTATTATCAGAATTAGATTATATTTTATCAAATGTCATTGATTCGCTTTTTTAAGTTAAAAATCGACAAATCATTCAAATACGTTACAACTTGACGCGAGTGCATCCTTTTAAGTAGTAATTAAGTACAATAAATTTCATTTCAATATGATATTAGGTGTCTAATCTTAAGTAGTGTCGAGCAAATTTAGAGCCTTGGTAGTAATAGTAATATGGGGGGAGTGGTAGTAACTACCAGGCAAGTAGGTCACGTGGTTGGAGGCCATTTTTGCCAGCTCCCTAAGATAGTGTTCTACTCCTTTTAATTTCAAGTGTAGGTACATTTCATCTAATCTAGACAGAAGAGCCGTGAATTTCTATGGTTCCTCTCATGCTTTTCAAGCAATCATACATATTTTCACTGACTCTTATAGTATAGTGAAAACTAGGAACAACACGTGCTCTCACTGTTAAACCAAATCCAGAAACAGTTCTGCCTTGTAGTTTAAAGTGTGAGTTGTGCTTAGAGTATTATAATGAATCTACAATGAGGGTCCTAAATTTTGCCTATACCCAGTTTCATTTAGGGTAAGGGATCTTTAAGGAGTACCTGTAAACGCACAGGCTCGAGACCACCGGCTTTACGTCCCATTTGAACTTAGAATAATACTATATATAGAAGGAGCACTACTGATAACACGAAAGGCGGTTCACTGGTGCAACTAAGTAATGCTGCCACCCTAACAATATACAATTTTCTAAAAAAAAGTTGGCAATACTTCCGGTTGCTGAATTATTATGTTCTATTATTAATTAATGATTGATTATTCATAAAATACTAATATAAATATCGGTGCATTACAATATTTTAAGCATTTTAAATTGTAGTTTAACGTATTTATTAAAATTATTTACAAATAGTAGTCCTCGTCAACTAAATGTAGATTCTTGTATTCCACCACCCTTTTCCCATCTAAGACCAGTTTTATTAAATACTCTGCAGGTGTTTTAAGTTATTATATTTGTTCTTTACGATCTTTCGTTCATTAATAGATATTTATGACAAATATTTATAATGTTTTGTTGTCAGGTTGGCAGCATTACTTAGTTACACCAGTCAACCGGCTTTCGTGTTATCAGTGGAATTACATTGTGTTTACAGTCCTGTGCTCCTTCTATATATAGTATTATTCTAAGCATTTGAAGGACGTGGTACGCAGAATTTTTATCCCTCTCATAAAAATCCTAGAGGCCCGTGCTGGGATTGAACCCATGACTACAGTCCATTTATTCTGTGGATTGGCCGCGTACCTTAACCACTACACCACGGGTGACTCCTATATACTGGGTAATTCATCCTCTTATGACAGGCTAAGCAAGTCCGATACGGTGAGCAGATAATTTGAGTTACCCGTATCCGATTACTTATATCTGAGTCGGAAATATAGATATCGACAAGGTAAACCTTAATGACAATCATATTTAATCAACACACTTATCAGTTTTTAAAAATTTAGTCTGTTGTGCTTGTGCTATTTTAAATAATACGAAGTGGAGTGTTCACAAGATACACAAACACAAAGTAAGCCCTCTATGAAAACTTTGTAAAGTACAGAATTTATCAAGAACTACTCAGACTTTTCGATTTCTACAAAATCAAAACTACGTCTTATATAATTCATATGTATCCTCGTTTTATTATTCATGTCAAATAAAAGTAGATATTTTAAGTTTTAATTCAATTTGGTAATTTAAAATTTCAAAGAAACTGTGCTTCAAAGCAGAAGTAAAAGTAATTTAATTAAATTTAGTTGTATTTTACTTTTATGAAGATTTATTCTTGGTCTTTGTTGTTTTATTTAAGTTAAAACCATCTTCTCTTAAAACTATCTCTGTTATGGTTAATAAAGTTTTTAAGTAAAATAAATTCTATTGTTTTACTTTCATCTGTATCGACAACAAAAGTAAAAAAATAAAATATTTTGTGATGTGATAAAGTTTATATAAAAAGCTCTCTACGGAGCCGTAACATTTAATTGGATAATTGGGGCTAAGAGAAGTTTTTGGACTTAAAACTACCCTAGATATATACTACCTGTAATATAATATCAACCTTAAAAACATTATCTAAAGCCTCATTAGAACAAACAACCCACAAATTATACCTTAACAAAAACTTTAACACCAACCACAACCGAGGTTAAGACTAATACAACCGTGGTTGAAACTAACACACTCACACCATGTTTATTGGTAAACTTACCAAGTTAAACATAAAAGCCCTCTCTAGTTGTACAAAACTTAGCTATTATTTATGGCAATATAAACCATAAAACTTTATTAAATTATTTGAGTAAAACAAAAACAATAAAAATACCTTTTTCCATTACTTCAAAAGGGCATAAATTGTTAATAATGATAAAACTCTTAATAACTTAATGATAATGAAATTGTTCTCTAGTAATAATTTCTTTCATTGAGTATAAACAAATTTAATTACTAAAAAATAAATAGTTACTGTACTAAATGCACTTTTTAGTGAGTTTCTTAAAGACATAAATGATAATTAGATTGAATTCGTGAAGGAGGGAATGGGATCACTGATCAGGAATTCAGTATCAGTATCATATTATATATATATATATATATATATATATATATATATATATATATATATATATATATATACATATATATATATATATATTATATATATTATATATAATATATATAAATATATATATATAATACATTTATTTAATGTCTTGCAATCCTACTTCTTTAAGATCAGGGACTTCTGAAACGTGTAAATGCCAATTTTAACACAGCCTTATACATTTTAAATCAGGGAAAAATTGGGTACTAGGTAACTCGATAATTTTGTCCCACAACATCAAACTCGCTTCGTTCGATCCAGAATGTCAAGTGACATGTATTTCATTCGCACAGCGAAGAATTTTTTTTCGCTGCCAAGTCCTTGGCACTCCTTAACACTTATATACTTTCATACTTGTATATTACTTAGTTAATTTAATTTTTTTCGATGAAACGTCATATTTTATGACGTATTATATTTGCTGATAAGTAGAAAAAAGTTGTAGCCATAAAATTGTTTCCCCCCACTAGTTCTTTCTGTTTACGTTTATGACAATATTTTTTAAGTCTTATAACGATAACTCTCCAGATGATTACTATATCTTTATAGATAAAATATATTACAAAAAAAACTTGAGTGTTACAGTCAATCAAAGTTTATAAATTCAAAAAAATAATATTTCCGGCAGACATCAATAATAATGGCGGCAGACATTAGGATGACATTTATTAGATTTATTCAGTTCGATCTACCATTTGATAGATCGAACTGAATAGATCTAATTTTGTTTTTTATTCAATTCGTTTTTTAAGAGCTTTTTACATTTTTTGATGACTTAGGTCAACATGCCTGGAAATCTTCATCTTCCTGGCTACGCGACTAAACCTATAGATGGATTTTGCAGCTAAATTGTAATTATCTTGCAAAAACAGAGCTAGAGTTATGCGTGTCACAAGCAGACTCACACACACTCCTACTAAAATGAAAAGCATCTTAAACGTTATAAAGGTGCCGGAAACGGCGGTTATGATTAAATGTCCGTTTAGGATTTTTAGGGTAAACATAATACTTTTCCTTTATTCCTACTGCGATAGGTGAGGAAATATAGTAAGTGAAGTTAATCTATTATGTGCAATACATTTATAATTTTTTTTTGAAATTTATCATGTGAAACTTAATTATGGAGTTGACGTAATTATCTATTATGGAGAACTGAAAGATTGGGTTAAACTTATTCCATCTAAAACCCCGATAAATACTTTGCGTAAACTCCGTTCCGAAGTTTAAGTTAAACCCGTGGTCCAACCTCTAAAATTAAGTGCTACAAAATTAATGAAAAAAAATTATTTTGTGTAAAAAAATTAAGTTTTAGTAATTTTTACTTATAGTTTTGTTAGACAAGGAAAAGTTACTATACGAAAGTGAAACTTCTTTGAAAAAAAATGATAAACAAAGAGCACAAATAAATTCTAACTTAGGTAAAGCTGAACGTGTTAAGAATGAATTAAGGAACGTGGGAGATGTCCGATTAGTCTGATCCGTAGAAGATTAGACTCAACAAGAGATCCAGTAACAAGCAGTAGCAATACTCTTTAGAAAATCTTATTCTTATAAACCAGAAAAAAAACCAAAGGCGACAATAGAAGAAGTATTTTTCCTTTCAGTTTAACAACTCCGTGGAGAATCGAGAAAACCAGAAGCCAGAAAAAAAACCTCCATTGTATACAAGAAAGTACAACTCTTTAAAAATTTCGATTCTATTCCGTTCAAAAAATAATATATGTAACAACGTTAACCAAAAGAAAACTAACTTTCATAAAATTAAAAAAGATCGAAATAAACAATAAAACGAGCTAACTTTTAAAATTTTTAATTATTCATTATAAAAACTTCATTTTGTTTACTATTGTGTAATTTGTATAACCTTCATGAAAGTTAGGTTATAAAAGTAAGCCTATTTATTGATAGGTTATTATAAGACATGGAAGAAGACAGAAAGAGGTGGTTATTGTGGTGGATTAGTTCCATATCATCTTCCCATATCTTGCATCTCTTCATATGAAAATATCGTTGACAATAAATATCCTTGGAATATTTCCGAAGAACTAAGAAATAAACTGTATCTTTTATTCAAGCATATTTTTCTTATGTGGTTTTTTATGATTTTTTCTAACATTATTAAGTAATTTATTGAGCTAATCAAGTCAGTGAAAAGAATCTATCAGATTTTTCATGCAGCGACGTAAGGTTGTAGTTTTATCTTCATGAATTTGATGGATATCGTTAAAGACCTCTTCCATCAGGGAATTGAAATTATCCATAGAGCCTTTGTATGAATTTCTTCAATTTTGATGTTTATTTGTTAGGATAGAAAAAAATTAAACCATGTATTATTTATGAATGAACTGAAATTCTCCAATATAGTCTTCATTGACAAAGTCATTGACGAATCAATTAAGTTAAAAAACCAAAACTTTGAACTCAAAACTTAAGAACTTCGCCTTGTAATTGCTCAAGTCAAGGAAAGTGAAGGCTTCACGGACTTAATTACAATATAACCAAAATTATAAAATAATTTAAAAGTTAATAATAAAAAAAAATCTTCTTTCATTAATTCCTACAAAACATATAATATTAAAAATATTTTTACATTAGGTCACGGTCAAAAACATTAAACAAATTTTGACTGGGATGAAACTTAGTCAAAAATAACCTTCAGTGGTGCCAACGCATGGGGTTCAAGGGTTTTTAATAATTTTACCTGACTTACCTGAATCATCAGTAAATCCGATGACTTGTTTATTAAAATCGAAACCCATCCGATTGTATTGTTAGACAAGCGTTTAATTCCATTCATTCTTTTATACCTCAAGGTTTTGAGGATGAAAAAATTTCCATATTGCTTGTTAATACTGAATATAGATAACATCTAATGAAGTTTAACATTTACCGCCCAGTTTCATATAGGTGGTCTTTACAATCCAAATTTTTGTTTTATATATTTTATTAAACCGTTCTATAATAGTAATAATGGAAGTTTTAGACTAACTTAAATCTTACAGTTCTTCGCGCAGTTAATTATTTGTCTTAAAGATCGTAAAAGCATCACTATAAAAACCTTTTATATACCATCTCTTGACATTTAAGATTTAACAGACATTTTTTTAAGTTCCTTACAATTAAACGTCTTTCTACAAAGCTATTTTTATCAAACATATAATAAATTATTAAAAAAATGAGGTAAAATTGAAGTAATAAAAATATATACCTATAACTTAAATACTTATTGAAGTAATTAAAGTAGAGAAATAAAATAAATACAGAAATGAACAGAAATAGAGAAATGAAGGTTGAGAGGAAATGTAAGTACAAAATAAACCAATAAGTTTTCTAATATTCAAACATTCTTTGAATAAAACTTCATGATGATAAGCTTAAAATTATAAACTTTAGTTCCAATAAAAAATTAAAACAATTTATTTCGATATAGACACTATCTTCAGTCATTAAAAAAGTAAAGCTAAAACTTCATAATATGTAAAAGGTATTTACTAAAAATAACGCAATGAAATTCCATAATTGAGTTTAAAGCAGTGATAAGTTCATTAGTCTCAAATCAAAGAAAAATTAGTCTCTTCTATTATTTTATTCCATGAAAAGTGGAGACAATTATTTGCCTTTTATATTAGAACGAATATATATAAATCTACGAAGGTGGAGACTTAACTATGCTTTTTATAAACAAAATCCATTAAAATGGATTATTATAAATAAATAATAAATAAATAAATATATCATTTATCATTTGATACTACCGAGTTTTGCAAAACATGAATAGTTGACACAATGTAATTGTGCGTGAGACACCTAGGAAATGTAACAAGCAAGATGCAATGCTACATCTGGGAACTGTTCCATCATTCGACATTCGTCATCATTGATGGCTCGACATAATGTCATGTCCCACTCTGTTTCGTTACGTCTAACTCATCAGGGCGCCGACAGAGCCTGATGTGTTTAAAAGAATAGCGCATTTTTCCCAGATAGACACACTTTTTGGAAATTATCTGCCGTGGCGCAAGCCAAGGCGAAGCCGGTTAAGAAAATGGCAAATTCACTGTAGAGGTGAAGCTAATGCAGCTAATTGCTAGCACGTGTTAAAAATGTTCCATTGCTGCATAGAGAAGTAAAAACTTAGATTAATAGTTCGTGTGGTCTCCATTTGTATGTCTTCATATTGTGTGATGTAGTATATACTATTATTTTAAAAAATACATACGATAAGTTATCTTTTAAAATGTTATGTTTAATTTTAATCCGTAGCAGTAAAAATTAATATTTTATAAATTAAATTAAGCAACTTAAAAAAAATAAACGAGGAAAAACATTATTAAATATTTGCTGCTACGAGACTTAGGAGACAGTACATTTTTTGAAGTTATTGTAATTCTCTCAATGTTAGGTGGTGCGATTGGTTTAGTAATTGGTCAATTCCAACAATGTTTCTATGTACATTCTCTTCACTGTTATTCTGATTGATTATATTTTTTTGGGAAATTAGTTTACCTTAATAACAACGTGTAGTTTTCCTTGTAATTCATATAACGTTTTTCTAGCTCCATTTAAACTCAATTGAACTTTAAAATAAATCAACAAAAAAACTAACGATAAACACATCCGACAATTCATAAGCAGCTGGAAAAAATAAAGAAAAAACCAAAATTATCATAGTTGCCAATATTTTCTTTATAAATTACCAATATCACCTTTTACAATGATCAGAGTTGTCTAATTGTCTTATATAAAAATATTTTTAAGTAATATTATATAATTAATTTAATTATTTTATTAAGCTAAAAATCATTGTACAGGAGGGGAAACCTTGAAATTCACTCAGTAACCTGGGACAATATAACGTCCACTCTGTAACTTTTTCTCCAAGTGAATTTTGACTTTTTTACCAATATATTTAAATGAGTCATAACTAGAATATGATACACCGTTAAAATCAGTTGACAGCGTGGGTAAATAGAGGTTGGTCTGATATAAAATGGTGGGCATGGTTTAACATTCAGATTCAGGACTAACCTCATGGTTAGGTAAATGGCGAATTCACTGTACAGGTGAAGCCAATGCAGGTAATAGCTAGCACGTGTCAGCAATATTTACTTAGCATTATTTCCCCACGCTGTCAACTGATTTTAACCGTGTGTCATACTATGAAAAAGAAATAGTATAATAAAAATAATAAAAAATCTTTATGTAAAAAACTGTTTCTTGAATAAAGTTTATATATTTATTTATAACTAGGAGGTAGAGTTTACAAAAAAAAAGTCCGGAATTATTTTTAAATATTTGTTAAACTATGTTGGTAAAATGACAATTTCCAGTATAAAAACAGTTCATTAATGACTAGTTTTGCTGCCGTAAGTAGATAAAAATATTCATTCAAACTTTAATTGGTAAGTAAGTATAAACTACATTAAAAAAACATCTAGAGGTCATAAAAAATCTAGTTGAGGATTGAAAGGGTTACTAGTCGACTTTTAATTAAACTGAAAAAACTTCATGTACTTGAAATTTTAATTGGGAAACTGTTTTCGTAGCATTTTTCGAATAGCTGTTACAATTGGGTACAACAAAACAAACAGTCAATGTTAGATGAGTTTAATTATTCCGAGATTTTAATTGATCCGTAACTGTTTTAATTGAAGACGCCTTAAAAGTTGAAAAAACAGTTATTTCTATGATAATTCTATTAATATAGTTTTTGAAGCCTAGAAAATAAATATGAGTTTTAAATTATAAAGCTAACAACATCTTAACAACTGTAATCGTAATATGCTAGTTGAAATCGCTAAATAGAAGCAATATTAATTATTACTGATGCCAAGAAAGCAACATAGCAACGGTGAATCGTTTTTTCCATTTTGAAACAACTAATTGGGTTGAATAATTTCGATTACCAAACATTTATTAAATCTTACAGTGAATGTAATGTGAATTGGGAAGAGTCAGGTATTAGGAAGCTGTAATAAAGAAGCCCTGCGATATCTGTATCGATTTGTGTGGGAAGCAATGTCAGTTTTAGTGAGTGAAAAAAAATGCACTAGAGATTGAATTATTAAGCTTGTTTGTGATTAAAAATTCATTTGATAAATATGTTTACTTCTTCTCATTTATACCGTACGTATATAGTGTTTTTAAGATTTCCTGAATAGTTTTTACAAAATTGTTCGTCTGTATATATGTGTGTGTGAGTGTGTTTAGGAGTGTGTGTGTGTTCTCATTGTGGCTCCCAGTGTGTTAATTAATGCTAGAGAGTTGAAATTTGGTACGTAAATTAATCTTCAGGTCTTGTCCTAACCAGAAAATATTTGTATGACGTCATTAACCGGCAAAAATAACTCAGTAAAAATTTCAAAATTCTTAAAACGCAGAAAAATATTTTTGATCGTTTTGAAATTTAGCGAGCATGTACCTCAAAACAAACAAATGTGTCTATTTTCATCTCATTATCATTATTAGTTCTTTTTTTTCAAAAGACATACTCATACATAAGTCTAACTTATATTTGAGTAATGTCTCAGAATACCATCAGATTAATGGTCTAGAATACCATATAAAATACCAGCCCCACTTAGGTTTGAGCATGATTTAATTCCATGTCATAAGCATATTTATTAATCTCACTTAAGTTTATATAATGTTTCGGAAATCCTACCGGACTCGTGGAAGAGAGTACTGTCAGTTTCATTTAGAGCTTTGAGTCAGCATTTAATCTATGTCACAAATACATCAACACCGAAAACACATGAAACCTTCAGAATACCACCAGAACTATTATCCATAAAACGTCCATAGTGGCGGGACAGAATATCACCAGTCTTACTCTTGAGTAAGACCTGAGCCTACCATCAGACTGGCGGACAGAATATCACCAAGTCTTACTCTTGAGTAAGACCTGAGCCACCATCAGACTGGCGGACAGAATATCACCAGTCTTACTCTTGAGTCCTGAGCCCCCCATCAGACTGGCGGGACAGAGTATCACCAGTCTTACTCTTGAGTAAGATCAGAGCCCCCCATCAGACTGGCGGGACAGAATATCACCAGTCTTACTCTGAGTAAGACCTGAGCCCATCAGACCGGGACCACCAGACTCTTGAGTACCTGAGCCCCCATCAGACTGGCGGGACAGAGTATCACTAGTCTCACTCAGGTTTGAGTAAAAACTTAAAACCAAGTCACAAAGACATACATAAGTCTTACTCAAGATTAAATAATGTTCTAGAATACCACTTGGCTGGCGATCCGAAGTGCCACAAATTTTCTAGGACAGAATACAACCAGTCTTACTCAGGTAAAAATAAGACTTAAACCCGTGTCACATACACACACATAAGTCACACTTAAGTTTAAACAATACCCCCAAAATACCACTTGAAAAAAAAACATCCTTTTATTGTAACGAAAATTAACTTTTCCCGAAAATTTCCTTTCTCAGATTTAGCCTTGTTTTTACAAGATAATTCTGTTGTTTTAGTTAAACCAAATTTTTCTCTCTAACAGAACGTAGGAATGTAAGAGAGGGTTTGTTTTAAAGAATGTATGTAAAAGAAGAGCAAGTCTGTCGAGGTGTTTGTAGTGACCTTGTTTCGGTCCCTGACTCGCTGAATAATGTATAAACAGAAGAAGCATCTACACTCCATAACAGGGCGCCTTTACTCATTATACTCTTTTTTACATTATCTTCTTTAAGGTATCTTGTTTCATCCTTTTCTTCTCTTTAATTTTTTTCTTACTAGTCTACACCACTTCTTATGTGACATTTATTTTGAATTGAATTGTTTTATAAAGAACCAAGTTTTTAAAACAATGTCATAGCTATTTAAGACATTTTTTTAAAAGTATTATAAAGTAGGTAATGTTGTTAACATGAAAATAAATATTTTTTCCACTGTTTGTCGTTGGATTATTTTGTTTTTATGTTAAGGAAGGAATGATTAAGATGTACAATTTACCAGAATGTAAGATGTATTTTATTGTTCAGGAAAAAACATTTGTGTAAATTTTCAAGGTTGATTTTTTTCAGTCTCCATTGCCACATTTGTCAACGGTGTTAACTTTTTTTCAACTTACGCGAGAATGCTTACAACACTCTACCAAAGGAAAGTTTAAAAACAATATCCGTTCTCCTGCCCCTTAACAAAATAAATTATTGAAACATCAAAGAAGTTTATAATTGAAATTATAAACCAGCTTCTTGTTTTAACAATATTTTACCCTATTTTTATTTTTTCTTATTTTAAGAGCCGCCCCTGTTGATGCAAATGTTCAGTGTCATAAACGGCCATTAGAGGAAATCCCCTACTCCTACTAATTTACTCCAACGAACATTCTTGACATCAATTTTGTTAAGTGTTTTCCAGCTGTAATTTTCGTAAAAAAGTCTTCCATGGAAAATGGTCATAACTGTAAGAATTTGCAAAAAAAATATTCGTTTACATTAAAAAATGTAATTCTTTTTGTTTCATTGAACATTTTTGACAAACACACCACCTACTTCTAAAAACAAAAATTGTAAACTATTTGTAAACAAAGTCAAAAAAATGTAAACAAGCCATACTTCGATTATTAAAACACGTCATTTGACAGAGTCTTACAGTGAAATTAAATGGTTTTATTTTTATACTTATTATAACAATGTTTTATTTTAAATATAGTGTTAAATTATGTCTTTTATCGTGTTGTTGAGGTTTTTTGACATTTTAAGGCAAAAGTGAGCTTGGCAAACAAAAAACCGATTAATTACACGGCTGCTTATGAAGTAGTAACCTGGTCGCTTTAATTAATATATATTTTTTTATTAAGGTTTATACTTCGCTCTTAACACATACGCGTTCTAACAGTCTAGGAATTTGAGAATCAGAGTCAATTTTAGGAGTTTTTTTAGGAGAGGTGAGATCCACTTGTTCAATCGACCTGCTTCCTGTGGTAGTAAGACACTTACACTAAAATTACGCCGAAGCTATCGGTCAGATACCCCACGGCATTGCTGACTGACTATAATTTAGTCATTTTACTACCAATACCGGAAATCCCGCGTGGCATTTATGGATTATTAATTTCATTACAAAATAAGTTTTAAATTTCGCAAGGAAGATACGAAATTCGGTCTTTATTCTAAATAAAAACCCGCCAACAGGCGAAAAACTATATCTCCTCGCGGTGACTCGAACCTGGTAAGAATCTAACCTCTAGTTATAAGTCAGACACGCTACCACTGCACCACGCAGATCCCTTGTACACATATTTAAATAAACTGAACAAAATTAAAATAATACTTGAATTATTGTGAATTAATGTGATGGATTATAATACAAATGAAAGGATATCATAAACAAAGTGCGCACAAAGTATTGAGATTGGGGTTGCTCTCTCTTGTAATATATTTCTATGTATTAGTGACAATTTTTTACATGGTGAAGGTATGATAAGCTCTTTCCTCATTTTGAAAGTTCCTTGGTTATTATAGAGGAAACCGAAAACAACTACTGCCTACACTAAACATTTTGTCCTTATTTATTTAAAGTAATATTTGTTTAGTTACTGTTCAAAAATCAAACTTAAATATTTAACCAAAAACCAATTATTTTATTTCAATATTTTTTCACCAAACCCAGATTATATTAAATTTTTTTTATTAGGAAAACGAACCTGGATTTTTATTTGAAAAAGTCAACATCAAACATACGGATGTATAAAAAAACATATTTGTATATCTGAGGTTTTCAAACATATGTTTGATTGTCATAAAGTCTGCTGCTGTTTGCGTTTTTTAAACCACCCTGCTTTTTTTTACTTTTATTTTTCCGTGTGAACGCACTGAATTTTTTTAGTCGTATTTTAAGAGGTCACTTATATAAAATATGATGGATCACGCGTTTATTATAATAATGAAAGTATTTTTTTATTTCGTGCCGACACATTTTATCGATTTTATGTTTTGACTAGAAATTGAATAAAACAGAATATAAATCAAGCAATGAAGTGAGAGTGCATCATAGTAGATTATGTAAATATGCTGTAAATATTAATAAAATAAAATAATATTTTACTTTACATACCAATTTGCGTAGCGGCAATGAAGTAACGTGTTATCGCCTTAGCAATAAAATCATTCTTTACTGACATTTTTGAGCCTGCAAAGAAGAAACATTACAGTCACTCTCAAAATAACTATTTGTATTGTATGTATAATATTTATATTTTACTAGACATTTTAAAAGTTGATAAAATAAAAGATGAACTAAGAAGAATAATTATTAAATAAACATTTAAACACACCTTATTTATAATGTTTTGTTTTTGTCAAATGTTTTGTACTTTTTATTTTTATTTGTTGTTAAGGCCTGAAGATGACCCAAAGGGGTTGAAATATATAGCTTTCTTTATAAATAATTGTAAAACTAAAGTCAATCTTGTTTTAAGTAATAATAATAAAATCAAAATTTCTTAAGTCAGAAATAGTTATTTATGCACCAAGGGAATAAAGAATGGTATTATTTCCCTGAGCAGTTAGCTGACGCCTAATTCGGTAGTCGAGAGAACCAAAGCATTCAATTCCCGAGGCGAAATCTGAATAAGGTAATTATTGCGAGGTAACAAATAGCATTTTACTCCCGAGGCGCATACAAGATTTTATCTTCAGACGTTGACGTCATTTAATTATCCTTATAAACTTATTTTCATACGTTTTATTATACATTGTTTTAATTTCTTTTGAGTAGGGCCGCCCGAAAAAAATATTTTTATCTACTTCTTGTATTGTAAGCTCTACTTACAGTCTTGTTATCTCACACTGTAAATGTACTTTTACTCCCTAGGAAGGAAAAGTGAAAGTGTTGCCAACTTGACAGAATTTTTTAGTAAAGTTTTTAGGAATTTTAGGAAATTTTTCGGATTTTTTCGGTGTTATGTTGGTACTACGGGTAGAATATACAATATACACACACTAATGTTTAAATTACAAATATAGTATTCACACATATTATTTATTGAAGCACTGATTAGTCCACTTGACTTATTAGCTTTTACTAAACTCCCTTCAATGATCTTCATAAGCTTAAATATGTTATCTATTCTTAATTAATATCTTGGATAAATATATACCAAACAAATGTAAAATAAAACAGTTTCAACAAAATCATTAAAGGTTGACATTATAGACAAAGAATCAAAATGAAAAACTATAAATTAACAACAAAGAGGTACTTTCAAAGGGCTACGTATACAAAACATATGATTGTTTAATTTCAAGGCAATAAAGTAGTTTAATTAGACCATATGTTCTAGCTCCTCCTTGCCTCTCGTACCTGTGTAATTACAGCATCTATTACACTGTGTAAATACGGGTTTACATTACTCTGTCACAGATAAATATCATTAGTTCTTTCAAACCAATATCATTTCCTGTCTCAACTATTTAAATGGTAATTTTTAGTTTATTTTTGAAAGTTTTAAATTAGTTGGAGGAAGATTATTTACATACGAGTATGTCCAGAAGGGTCATCTACATTTTCCGTCAAATGATGTAATAAAAATACTAGCAACATATGCATTTTATGTGTTTAGGAGTATTTTGTTGTTGTGAATTTATAGTATATTCAAATTTTCTTTCTATTTTAATTATTTGTAATTTTAAAATTCTATTTTAAATTTAGAGTTTATAATCATTTTTACTTTTCTTAAATTATACCGTAGGAATATAGGAAAAATATTGAGTTTGTTTTACTATTTGATGCCGTAACATATCGGAAAAGTATTGTGTTTTTTTTCTATTTTATGCCGTAACATATCGGAAAAATATTGCGTTTGTTTATTTTACGTAGTAACATATCAGAAAAGTGTTTGTTTATTTTACTATTTTATGCCGTAACATTTCGGAAAAGTATTGTGTTTTTTCTATTTTATGCCGCAACATATCGGAAAAATATTGCGTTTGTTTATTTTACGTAGTGACATATCAGAAAAGTGTTTGTTTAATTTACTATTTTATGCCGTAACATTTCGGAAAAGTATTGTGTTTGTTTATTTTACAATTTTCTATTTTTATTATTTGTAATTTTAATAATTCTTTTTTAAATTTAGAGTTTATAATCATTTTTTACTTTTCTTAAATTATACCGTAGGAAAAGTATTGTGTTTGTTAATTTAACTATTTTATGCCGTAACATATCGAAAAATATTTCAAAATATGGCAATCGTGATTTTAACTGGAATCCCATTGTTTGTTTTTTTTCAAATGAACAAATTCATGTTATATTTCTTATATTCCTACGATAAAAATGAGGAAGACTAAACATTTTAATTGCAGAAAGAAAATTAATATAATTTAGATTTGTTTATAAATAATTATGTACAAACAAAATGAAAAAACCAAAAATAAAATTGATGGGTATGTCCAGGGTGGTCCTGTTAACAACAAAAAATCATTATTTGGAACAAAATGCACCCTGTGGGAACTTAGAGTAAAAAAGTTGTCCCTTAAGGTAAAAACATTGTTTGTACTATTATAGTACTATAGAGAGAATACTTCGAAACCACCTGGGTTTGGTTGCTCGCTGCAGAGTGATATATCACTGATGCATAAAACAATCCTTGCCCCGGACATCTCCAAGTCATGTCACAATAGCAAGCGACCAAACGCTGGTGTGTTTTCTTTTATTTTGACTTATTTTTGTACTTTTTTCTTTTATTTTTAGAGGTTAAACAGTCAATAACCTTTAAATAAGGAAAATAATAAACCTTTTTTTTAAAGTAAAGATAAAAGAGTTTTATAGCAATAGACAAACAATAAACAACACGTTTCAAACAAAATCACACCTTTTAACAAAGGATTTAAAGAAAAATTTGATGTTCAACAGTTTCTTCCTGAAATTTGACTGTTTTGAAAGAATCACAAATGTCAATCTTTTTCAACAAAAAAAGTGAGAAATTTCGAATTTACTTCCTATGCTGGACAGTATGGTTTTAAAAATGTCAAAGTCTTTAAAAACACAAAAACCAACTCTCATAATAGAGTTAAATCTTAAACATGAAGAGCACTTTTGGATCTAATTTCTAGATGTTAATTCTACAAGATAGAAAACTATGGTCTATCTATAGTATACATTGGGTCTATTTTTTTAAAGTAAACATTTGATTAAAATTAACTAATGCTAATAATGAGAGGAAACTTTTTTTAAGGCTTAACTTAGAAAAAAACTAAAACCAGAAACTATTATGAAATTATTTAATCGTTTAAAATAAAACCAAAAGTTGTTGCAACCGAATTTCTGGATTTTGAAACAGGGGCTTATTTCTACACCCTTCCTCATTAACTTGAATATCTGAAGTAATCAGTTAATTCAAGTGAAAACACGAGGACTTTTTAATCCTTTTTGGATTCTGACAAACTGTCTAGTTTTATGATATTAAGATCTTTCTGAAGACTTTGTCCAGAGGAGTGTAGTCAGAATATAGACAATATGTTAATATATGCGTGTGGTATTCAACAGGTTCCGTGCTTAGTACTTTAAGTAACAGGTACTTAATAAGTATCATATTATTTTGAGACACCTGGATAATACAAATCCTACATCAGAGGCGGTATCTTTACCCTAAATTAACCTCTACTTGGAGTCCAAGCCCTTATACCCTTGAGGTTTCAAACGAAGGACATTTCACCCTATGGTTGACACGGGACCGACCGCCCTAGAAGATAATAAAAGTATTAGAAATCAATAAATAAAGCTGTCAAGAGAGCCGTATGCCATATGGCTCGCCAGGTGGTTCATTAACGCCCCGTTGTCGACGTGCCTTGTTATCTTTTGTATTCACTCAAACACGGAAAATAGAAATCTTGGGAAATTTAATTACGGCCTTAATAAGCTTGTAATTGATTTGTACAGAAGCCTGTCTAAGCAATTAATTAATAAAAAAATTTAAACTCTGTTGCTACCTCAGTTTTACTAACCCTATACTTTGAAAAATTAGAATACGGTTAATGAAGTTCTAATTATAATTGTTGTACAAGTGTTTTTTAAGGGCGATTATAAAGTAAATGCTTTATACAAATGTCTTTAAATTATTTTTTTCTTGATAAAGTTGTGAAGAATTTATTCTAAAAACGCAAAAATTTTCAAAGCGTGATATTTGATTCCTGAGGCTGGGTCAAAGAAATCATGCATTGTGAATTATAAAGCGTGGGCAAGGTAATCATACGCCAATTTCAGGTAATTAATTGAGGCAATCGATCGCCAAGTAGACTGCCAAGAGGCGTTGGAAAGCGAAAAGATTCTTTTACACCACCTTTGATAAAAAAAAAGGGAACACTGTCTTTGGTGAAAAACTAAATGATTTCTTCCTCTCAATTTGTACGCTGTATGGAGAGTTGACCATGAATTATAACCTATATTCTCATTAAAATTATACAAGGATACTAATTACGGATGTAATAAACCCGCAATCAGGATCACCAATAAAAATAAATTACTGTGCCATAGGTTAAAACCGAGGAAAATCTAATTTTTCCATTTAATACAAGTTTACTAAACAATTTTAAAGTAAGTAAACAATAAAAAAATTAGATTTATTTTTTTAATCCAATTAATAAAAAAAGAGTAATCCGTATTTTTGCAAATAAATGGGTGATACAAATGTTAGCTCCACAAGGTTTAATTTCAATAGTGTTGTAAATAAAGTCAAATGTTCGGACTTTTTTTGTTACAGATTTAAATCCGTAGAAAATAAAAAAAAAGGTCAAGTAAAATAAAAAGAGACCAACTTTATTCAAACATTATTAATTACAAAGAATTTAATTAAACTGAAATGTTTAAAATAATTAATTCAATTGCTTAACTGATTAAATTCGAATCTATTTGATGATTAAATACCGCGTTTTGGGGAAAGAACATGAAGATTTTCAACTTATTTAAACAAATTAAAATTGAATGTTTTCTGAAAGTTAATTTATAGTTGAATATAGTGAAATGATGTGTCTTCTGTCTGTGGTTTGAAGTAAGTATGTCTTTAACAGCAATCAAAATTTGTTGATTTTGATTGCTGTTAAAGACATAGTTAAAGACATATTGCTGTTAAAGTTATATGCTTGTTAAAGTTAGCTTACATATTATGCTGTTAAAGACATATTGCTGTTAAAAGCCTAGTTGGGTGGCTGTAATGTATTTGAATATCAGAATGGAAAATATTAATACTCGATATAGAGTATTTGCACAAATTTTTATATTGCTTTGTCATAATGTAAACAATGTAAGTGCAACTTTCTGTGGAATATTACAGAGGAAAAAATCGGGTAGGGAAACCCCGGAACTTTACTTCACTATATCGGATTTGCTACGTGGCTACGCCCTAAATTTCAAACCGATGAAAACATTTATTTGTTATATGAATTTTCAAAATTTTTGTCGGAGTCATGATTGTCAGTTAATGATATTACAAAAAAAAATTTACGAATAGAACAACTAGACTACTTGAGGAAGATTGATTTTTGTATTGAATTTCAATTCTGTAGAATAAATACACTGGAGTTGTGATGATAACAGACACACATATATACTTACACACACACAGACAAGTTTGTAAAAAATCTCAGGGGGTTTCAAAACACCAGAAATGGATAATCCTAATAAAATCCTAATAAAAGGATTTTATTAGATCCAAGTTTTGGATCTTTATACAGAATGCTTTTCTCATATACACCTACGAGGTGTATATGAAAAAAAATATATTTAAGATGATATGAAGATATAAGTGATAGAAAGATATATTTTAAGAGTCAGGAAGCCAAACGTATTCAACCCCTCCCCCCCCCACCACTTCAAAAACTACCTCATAACCGTAATTTTCTAACAAAAAATAGCAAAAATTAAAAACATCTATTCAAAAATGACCTATAGACGGGAAAAAGTTTTATATGACATGAGCAGAATTCAAACCAAAATTACATACCCGACCCTGTTCATGACTTTTCCTAGTATAACTTAGGAGCGATCGAAAATAGAGACAACAAAACTTTGTTTGGAAAATACGCCCAAAATGGGATGAATCAAAATGAACCAATAAAATTCCCTTTCGGTCTGATTTAGAGCAGGCTGTCAACTGATCAAACCCAAATAACTACACAATATAGTATGCTTAATTTTAAACAAGTGTAACAACCTAGTTAACTACTGAAGAGAAAACTTAAAGAGTGGTTAAAAGAATTTGAATTTAAAATGACTTGAGAATTTATTTGAAAGGTCTTCTTTAACAATTTTAACCCAACATTAAGTGCTAATTTCATTTAAGAGATATTCATCTTCATTTAGCTTTCCTTATTTATTTATTTTTCAATAATTTCTCAGTTTCTTAGAATTGCAAATTCTATTATTGAATATTATCTTTCTCATGATTCTGTTACTTATTGTTACTACTATTCAACTTCTCTATCACGATGAACTTTTATCCTTTGTGATGATTAATATTATTTTTATTTTTCTTATTATTTATTGTTTTATTTTTTTCTTGTTTAATATTTTTATGTTACAATAAGAAAAAGTTAAGATAAACGTCTCGCGATACGGAGTCATGATATTGTCATTTTTTAAGTCATGAAATTATTTGTAACCTTTTCGTGTTACAGAAATAAAAAAGAAATACTTTGTGAAATATAATATAAACTTGACTAACAGCTTTTTGTAAGAGAGCTAACTTAAAAATGAAATTATTTCAGAACGTTATTTTAACACTTTTTTAAAGTTGTTTTAAACTTTTGTTTTAACTACAAGACATGAAATGGAAAAAGATAAACTTGTTTGTTTTAGTGTCCAAAATTTTGGAAGCTTATTTATGAAATCTATCTTAACAAAAATTAACTAATATTGTTTTATTGTTTTTTATCCATCTAAATTATTTTCTTATCTATATTTTAGCAATTTTTCTTATTCATGTTTATGTATTGCCAAATTTTTAATAGATTATTGTTACATCTATTACTACTTCTTTTGTTATATCTTTTGAAAAGTTTCATTAAAATTAATTAATACTTTTTAAGGTAAAGTCAGAATTTTTTGTGTCAGTTTTATAACTAAAATGTTTACCCAGGGCGTGTCAAAGCTAAATAAACTTTTGCAAGAAATATATTTCGTTGTTTCCAAAAATATATCAAAATCATATCATGAAGGGAAAAAATACTTTGATAAAATTATCCTAAAATCAATCATAAATAAATCAATATAAATAAAGTAAAATATAATGAAAATAAATATAAATAAATAAATAATAAAATATAATAAATAAAATAAATATAATAAATAAAATAATAAATAATAAATAAAATAAAATAAAATAAATAAAATAAATAAAATAAATAAATAAATAAATAAATAAAATAATAAATAAATATAAATAAAATAATAAATCAATTCATCTAGATGAAATAGGTCGACTGTTATTGCTTATCAGTGATAATATCAGCAATGATTAAAAGGTCAAAAGTTAAAATGTTTAGCGCTTTAGACTGCTTCATAAGAAATGATAGTTGTATGATGAAATCATTAAATTAAACCTAATTATGATTGTTTTCCAACATAGTAGTTAGTTAAACTAGTGTTTTAGAACTCAATAGATATTGAGTTGTGTTAGTTTTGTAATTATTAGTTTATCAATTATCTCCAACTGATAAGTAAAATGTGTTAAATTATTTCGCCGAATAATCAATGACCTTATAAACGTCATAATGGTGTGAGATAAATCTCACTATTTACAGAAATTTTCTTAGTTTGTCTAGAATTAAAACTAATTCAACATAACATAACCAACATAATTAATTCAATATAACATAATTATCCAAGACATGACATTTAAACAATAAAAACGTATTAACATATTTACAACATAAAAAGTAATAAAACATATAAAAAGTAATTCATTAACTTAAGTTTGATATGTTCCACTAGTGCCAATAGTTTTAAGTTTACTTTGTATATGTAAACTTCACAAAGCTAGCTTGTAAGCTAACACTTAAGTCCTTGTTTACTTCTATATAAGTATACTGCACAAGCTAGATCATAAGTTATATAATTTTATGAGGAAGTGGTCAGATAGGTAAAGAAAATGACCACTTCCTCATAAAATTATATAGTTTAAATAGTTTGGTCAATAATTTTATACTAGATCATAAGCTTATTTATTCATATCATATTTTTTAATGTTATTTATTACGTTTACCTATTTAGTATACTCCACACAAGTATACTGAGCCTTCGTATGTCCGAAAATTTGATTCCTGTCAGTGAAGGTGGTGACACGAATAACGTAAGTGGCTTGAAGCGAAGTGCTCGGTTCGGTAGACGTCTCCTAGTAGTACAGCGGAACTTTGACTTTCAGGTCAGAGCTATAGAATGAGTTTGTGCACGAACTGTCGTCGGGGTTGCCAGAGTTCTCTGTTGGGTGGCGCTGTACTAGCCGGAGCGGTGAGCCTAGGTAGAGTCTAGTGATGCTAGAGGAGCTGATGAGATTTGTGAGACTGGTTGAACGGAGGCGGGCCAAGTGAGACTAATGTGATCAGAAGAGCTAGTAAGACTAGATGAACTAAGCACACTGTAGGACTGGTAATCTGAATTGGCTTAGCGGTGAGCCTAACCAGAGTCTAACTGGTCTAGATGATCGCGGCACTAACCTGAGTTGTGAGTTTGGATAGACTTACAACTGGTTGGGCTAGATGAATAAGGCACACTGTGGACTTGTCGTATTTGCTGCCATGTACGGAGGGTGTGCTTTCTAGATGATTGTGTAGTACACACTCTAAGATGGATTAGTTAAGTAAGGTTTGAGACAGAGGAAACACTAATATGACCCTACGAGTGTAAGCGTAAAAAAGTAGAGTTATTTTAAAATATCTTAGACTTCATATTAACATCTTAGTACGCAGTTTAATCTTTAAAGGATAACTGAAAATCGGGTGGGAAACCCCAAATTCAAAAACGTTTTCCATCAATAAATAACAAAATGCAAAACATATAGACCTGACCTATTTGCTACGGATGGTTAACTCTTAATCATAGCAATTATTTCATATTTTTCTTAATAAATATAATCAAGCAATTAGGATAAAATAAAGTGAAAATGGGTAAGTAAATATTCATATAAAGGAAACAGAGGTTCAAAAAAACTAATTAAGACATAATTGTAACTGTTTTCTAATCTGGATTTTAACGATTTAATGGCGTTTAAGTGAGTTCTAGTGAACCAGAACATAAAAAGTTCTTTCTGATAAATAGTAAATAACTGTAACTATAAATAGTATTGAGAATTAGTTCGATTAAGAATACATTAACATTAAAATTAAAATAAGAAAAATACATCTGTAAATAGATAGCAATTCTCATTTGCCAATGATTAGCGAAAACCCTAGCCAATTTTTAAAATTAAGCAAATTTACTCTACTATTTAGCCATTTTATCTATTATTAAAATTTAGCTTAAACCATTTGAAATGAAAATATCTGTGATTAAGCATCACTGCTTTTTAATAAATGGTATGCATATGTTTGCTTAATTAGTGGGTCATTATTTGTATATATGAAACGATAAACATAATTGTAAGACTAAAAATATTGATTACAATATGCAACTATAGAGATATTATTACAAGATCTGACATAATTGTGATAACAATCTAGACCTATTATTACAAGATCCTTATTGGTTTAATTTTGATAACATATATCTCTATAAATGTTATCATACAAACTGTTATGTTATGTTATAGCTAATATTTAGCAAGATTAGGATGATAAAGTTTTACTCTTCTGTATAACAATGAAATTTCACGTTATTTCTAGAGCCAGGAGTGTTAAGATTCTCTAAAAATTCCACATAAATTTTCAGATACTTACGTCCAGCCCTCTCCTTCCTAATTTTCCTTTATGTTTTACATTTTTACTTTATTCACTATCCTTAGTTTTTGTTTATAATTATTTAATTTAGTTTAAATTATTTTTCTTTTGTTACACACGTATATTAGCAATTTCACTTGATATTTTCCTGTAACTTGTTTTGTTTGACTTGTTGTTTGTTTTGATACTTTGATAAGGCTACCCAGCTGTTTTTTCTCCCTTACACAGTTTAGCCAACTTAATAACGTGAATTTAACCTTTTCTGCCAACTGCCTGTTGCCGCCTTTTTTGTTTCCGGCCTCTCTGGATCTCGGTTGTTTACATCAAGAAGAACGCTGCAACATGTTGTATCTTGTACTTTGCTGTGATTTTGAAAGTGCTGTGTAAAATGTTGTTTAAACTTAACATTGTTCCTTTAAAACTGTGTGATACCTATTAATAAGGTCAAATTGATACGTGAGTACCTAAATATGTTTTTACGTACCTTCAAAGGACTTTGATGCAGTTTGTTAGTGGACCCAGCTCCCTGGGGCACTACAGTTATCTAGTTACCTGTGTTTGAGGTGACCCAGCTCCCTGGATCATCTGTCTTATGCCGTTTACGAACCTGACCTGTTATTTCCGGATGTGCAACGATCTGTGATTAGCATCGATGTATGTGACTTACTCAAAGGAACTGATTTGCTGTATTATCAAACATTGTCTGTTAGTTGGCTGGGTAGTCCTGTAGGTTATCAGTATCAGATATTTTGTATTTTGTTAACTAATTCTTAAGACTGAGTCCAACTATGTTCAGTGAGAGCTTTAAGAGTGGATGCTTTGTTTATGTTGCGTATCATTCCTTAAATTTGTGTTATTACTTTTAAGATAGTTTTCACGTTTCCCATCTCTCAGACACTCACTGGGCATTGTTGTGTTTATAATAAATACTATAATATAGTTGATGATAAATAATTACCAAATTTTTTTTATGTTCTGTTTTTATAATAAACCTAAGTCAGTTCTCATTATTTTTTGAGTTATTTTTTATAGTCCTCATAGCTCTACCCTTAATTTTATATTCCCGAAGTTACCACCGTAACATTCTTTAGTTACCACATTGATTCTTTAGTCTCTTTAAGTAATAAGATGTTGTCTCCAGAAATAATCTTAAGTCTGAAACCCCCAAGAGATAAGTCATAAGCACAAGTACTGGAGCAAGAAAAAAATATCAGTCTTTAAGGTAACACGAAAATCGTTTGATAGGTAGCTTGAAGAAATCAATTATACCTGTAAATTAGATAAACACAATATTGATAAAAAATAAAATTGGGACATTTTAGTTTCACGGTAGCAACTAAAGTTCGAGCTGATAGATCGAATATCGAGTTAATGTATTTAATAATACTCTTTATTGCATTATTAAGTAGTTAAAGACTTACATTGAGCTTAAACACAATCGTTTTATGAACTCAATATAAAGAAGAAGTAGTAGTAGTAGTAAGGTGGAGGGGCAAAGGCAGGCAAATATGCCTCGTAGTTGAGCTGATTCTTTAGCCCACACCACCTCTACCATGAGTCTCTAGCTCGAGGCTAGAGACATAGAAGCCAAGAGGCTTCTATATTTGCCTAAACCTAGGCTTATTTAAGGTTAGGGATCTTTTACACGTACCGGACATCTTACAGGCTTAACGTCCCTTTCGAAGGACGTCACATGAAAGGATTTAATAAAAAAGGAGCAAGGCGAGGATAACATAAAAATTCTTGAGGCCCTGAACGGAATCGAACCCGTTTTGTCTGAGTGCCAGGCGTAGGTGCTATTCATTACACTACCAGGACGGAGGGTCCCTGGATAAAGGATCCCTATGCTTGAAGTAAGAGTAAATACAAATTAGGGGAACCTTTTAATACAAATACTATTCATAAAAACTTGAAACTTTGATAACTTGGGGAACCCGGACTTCGAATGCCGAAACTTTTAAGACCCTGATAACGGAGAACTGACCAGTTCCGTTACACCAACTAACTTAATTGCATTGCTATTTATAGGTAATAGTCATTAATTCAGGTCTCTCTTCGTAGAAATTAACAAATTCGAAACCAAAATTAACATCTCTAATCTAGGGAACCAAATCGTAAAGTAACCTGATATCATTACAACCTGTTTTTATTCCTCCAATAATTTACCTTTTTATCTGCTAATAAAAATACAAGTTTTTACAGGTTTATATTAAAAAGATAAAAAACTTAAAAATACCTAATACTATAAGTTTTCTTAGTTCTACAAAAGATTTACTACCTGACAATAACATTCTTTCTTTGTTATTTTCTACTTTCTTTGACATCATTTGTCTAAACCTAGATATAGGGAGGTCCCTTTTTCAAATACAAATTTCTAATAAAAAAAACCTCAAATCACCATGACAGTTCAATTTAATATCGATATATGTTCGTGATATTAGACAAAAAATTATTTATAATACAATATTTTATAGACGATTTTTTCCTATTTTTGATTTAAAAAATAAATAAATAAAATGAGAAAATGTAAATTTTTAATAGCAGAACTAATAATTTATTTCCTTTAAAAAAAAGAATAGAAAAAGTTGAAAGGAGAAGAAAAGGGTTGACGAATTGTTTTATTGTAAAATTCTTTGTGGGATTGGTTATAGCTTTTTCATTATTTATTGACATGGTGTCTATTTTACTGCAATATCGTCTGGAATGGAAACGAATTGAGATTATGTTATGTGTATGTCTGGCAATCATGTTTTGTTTTATCGAGACGTCGCGTGGCTTTACAGTCTATTTCAGTTATTTATGTCTTAAAATTTGTTTACTGGTTTTTTAGTCATGTAGGTAAAAAGAACAGTTTGGTTGTAATACTGCAGAAAATGTTATGTTAAACTTCTGGTAAAATTAGTAAAATAAATTGCCACGGGGCAAAACACGAAAAAAAGATTGACTTGATCTTTCACAGAAGGATTAATGACTAAATAAATTCTTGTTTAGGAGTGTTTCAGTCCATTAAGATTACTCTGCCCCATGAGGCCACCTTCTGCCCTGAGAGGTCATCTTTTCCCTGTGAGGACAAAAGGGAAATTAGTATCATTATTAACACTTGTATGTATATTAGGCTTAAGCTAAACACCACTTGGGTGTTTAGCTTAAGGTTATTAAACCTTAGAAAATTAATACAGTAGATCAGGTACAATGGACCCACATACGAGGTCGATGTACCTAGGAAATAATTTCCTCCGGAATTTAAAAAAAAATACAGCAGTTAAGCATTCGATCAAATACGAATAATAATTTTCTATTACGTTCAGGAATCCATTAAAACCCTATGGTCATACTTGGCAGCCTACCTTTTTTATCAGTTTTTTTTCTTTATTCGAATGCAAGAAATATATTTTATTAATAAATCATATTAATTTTTTATGGTAAACGTCATGAAACGTTAGATGTAAATAATTTGTTTAATGTGATTTTAAGTGACGTACCAAAAAATATATATTTTCGCTGACAATCCAAGAACTAAAATTTGAAAAGCTATAGTTTTCATAGACTTGTTACCTTCTGTTTTGAAGTAGGTTATAAACAAATAGTAAAAAGTAATACTACTTACTTAACCTGTCCAGTATTGTCCTAGATTTAGAATTAACGAAGCGCAAATGACTTTAAGTACTGGAGGAAACTAAATTCACACAACGAAAAGCACAAAAGATAGTTGAAAAGCTTACTCAACTTATATTTGCAACAAAACCCATGTTTCGCGCTTTTGCTAGATAAGGAAAGCGTGTCTTTATTTCTTAATCTCATGAAACGTATATAGTATCAGTTATGTTTCCCTAATGCGTCATCCCTTTTTATTAAAGGACCTTGGTTCATAGGAAGCCATGAAAAGTGGACATCGAAATAGTCTACTTTATCATTGGATTTAAGGCGCTTATAGTAAATTGTATTTTTCTTCAATAATTTTCAATAAGATGCTTATTATTTAATAAATTCAGATGATGTATTTTCCTTGTCAACATTCTAAACACTGTTCTTTCCAAAGAATAAACTAAAAGTGGAAAAAACAACCCACTTTGTTCATGGATGTTGGAAAATTGTTTTTTTTTTTTCTTTTGATCGGTTCCGCCTTATTACTTAGTTATTCTGTTGAGAGGTGGTATCTCCAAGTCCCCAGGTTTTGGTACCTCGTCCTACAAGTACACCAGATTTGATACGGACCAGGTTGGACACGGTGGCACCATCTTCCCACGACATACCTTTTTAAAATATCCTATAATAAGAGTCTTTTTAGTCAAATTTTTTTGTTGTTGAAACCATGAGACATTTTAAACAAGATTCTCGCATCTCTAAGTATAATAAGTTCTCAACTACGCAAGAATTTACATCCATATTTTCTTTTGTTACAACTTCTATCCATTTACAAGAATTGATAGAAGTTATGGTACTTGAACATGAACTAACCGGATAGAAATAATTTACAATTCAAGTGCAGAATAACACTATTGTCACCTTCCAGACACCACAGAGCCAAATATATTACTAATAAGGTTTTCGACCCAAGCCATTTATTAAAAAAAGCTTCAATAGAGTTAAGTTTTGCATTGTATGGTAAAATATTTTTACTACCCAGAGCCGTGGCGAAAATTTATTCTATTTATAAATAAAATGTTTCGGAATCAAACTAAAATAGAACTTACAGTTCTACTGGTTCGAACTAGAAATAAATGATGAACAGTCTTAAAGTTTAGCCACAAAAATATTAGATTGGGGCTTTACTAATCATGTCCTTAACTTTGTTTTGGCACAAAACAAAAACAGCGCATGCAACAAAGACTAAAATCAAAATTAAATTTATTAATTAAAATATAATACTAATAACTTAGGTATTATATCACTGTCTTGTATTAAAAGGATATTAGTTGCTGGGAGAGTTTAGGCTGGGAGGCCATGAACCGCCTTCTGTTTTGTAAGTCCGATTAGTAAATAATTATTAAAACTATAATCCTACTGCTCTAACAACCCTAACCATCCCCTAACTATCCACTTAACTATCCCTAACTATCCCCGGACACTCCACCTAGCTATCTCTAACTATCCCCAAACTATCCCCTAACTATCTACTTAACTATTCCTAACAACCCCCTAACTATCCACCTATCAACCTACAGCGCTTTTAGCGAATTTCCTTAGGGAATAATGTTTTAGCAAGATGTCCACTAGAATTCTAGAGTTCAATTAAAAACGCAGCAAAATCGATTATATGGTTGATATGCTTTATACCGCTGCATATTTATCAGTGACCTTTTATCTATTTCAATGTATTGTTTTATTTTGATTTTATTGGGTTGATGTGTTTTATTAATGTTCATTTTATAACACATTTTTAACACTATTTTAGTCACTTAAATAAATTTTAATCAAAAAGAGGTAAGACAGATTAACAGAGCGGTAGCAGGATCGTGCAAAAGCTCATGAAGAAGCTTTATTTTAGGAAAGGTGATATTAAAGGCATTGCATTTGAAATCTATAATATATACTATATATATTACATAATATAATACATCTATAGCACTGTACATGGTTCTACTAAGAGCTCTCATCCTTAGTTGTTAAAAAACAAAAATAAAAAAAAAAAAGTAAAACATTAAACTATTTTATTTTGTTTTTTAGTGATTATATACAGATTTGTAAATGAATGAAAATAAAGATTTATTATATTATTATTATTATTATTATACACAACTTTACTGGTCTTAATATTAAAAAAAACCTAACATTTGTTTTTACTTCATAATGTTTACCTATTGTCCTAGTGACGTTATATAGTCTTTTTTTATTACACAAAAATTCAATTTTACTCCCCAAAATACGACAAAAAAATTTATCAGAATCGCAATAAATTTGGTATGCGTCATAATGAAACTTGAAGAATGCGTCTAAAATCGTTATATTTATTTAATGAAGAGTAAAACGAGAATTTTCTACGCATGGTATCAAAAATCAAACGACGCTAGACCCGTCAGCATAATTTGCTTAGCATGAGTACAAAATTCAAGTCCCTACGATTAATAGTGACCGAGCAATTTGAGTAACACAACAAAGTCTGGGTAGCGGAGCCTTTAAGCACTGTATCTTCTCATTAGATAGACATACTATTATCAACCGTTATTCAATTATCAAAATAACGAATTATTTCTACAGTTCCATACTATTCAATAGTTACTTATTATAAGAAAGGAAGTTTCAACTCAAACGCCTTGACAACAAATTCTGTCCATAATCTGTCATAATAATTTCCAAAATTGTTCTGCCATTACAAATAACCCAAGTTAGGAAAACCTGTAACCTGAGAAGGTATAATTTTTGTCGTTTCCTTCAACAAGTATTTAGAACTTATTTCAGAACTACCTGACGTTTGAAATAGCTATGCGCTAAGTAATATGAAACCTAATGTTTTTCAAAAGCTAAGGATGTGTAATAAAATTCTATTATTTATACTTTCTAGTTCATGTAGTGTGACGTCCTTCAGACGCATTTATACCTGGGTGTCCCATTAACTATTTAACAAAGCTCTAAAAATATTATTCAACATGATGTAAAAAATGACATTTTTTAACATATTTACAACATTATTATAAATAATATAATATTGCGAAATTCACTTCAAAAATCCTTCCTGTTCCGACTTTGAACATGTTGTAAAACAAATCTTCAAATAAGCGAAAGTAAAAGCAATAAAACCATAAAAATGTTTAAGTAATAAAAATAGGACGGGAAAGTACCCATATTTTTGTAAACATTTTTCCTGTGAACTTTACCGACATCTCATTTTAAGACCTGTTTCCATTTAAAATAACCAGAAAATGTTGAGTAAGTTTTGCAAAAGAATAAATGTTTAAGTTAAAATAAAAATGAAAGAAAAAATTAGAAAGTGAATTATGACAAAGGGCTCCGACTTATGATTAAGGGCCTCCCTCTAACTTTTCACTTTCTAAACAGTAAAAACTGCAGTAAAATACGTATCTGTATAATTTCTTTTAGCACTACGTTTTTATAAAAAGCAAAAAGGTTTCGTGCAACTATAAAAAAGTCAGAATACGTTTTTAGAATGTACAAAGCTAATGAAAAATACTGCAAATATTAGTGAGTTGTTTATTAAGAAATTTATTGACATTTGTCCTTATCATGGTTACAAGTTATTTATGTCTTAATATTATAATTCTTTAACACTGTATGAATAAAACAGAAAAAAATTGTTTTTATTGAAAAATAGTGCCATTATTAAATAGCTGTGGAGTCTAATAAACAACATAACAAAACGTCCCTCCACTTAAAATTAATCATATCATAACATAGCCAGGTATCGATCATAACATATCAGATTGTAACTGAGTTTTGCTTTGAAAACAATACTAAGTCCGACCCAAGATTTCATAAATTTGAGCGAATGATAAAAGAGCTACTCAGAAATGAGCAAATAAACACATTGCTTATGTTTAAAAAATTATTTTAGAGATTTACGTTTTTTCTCAAACTTAACCACAATCAATGTTTTTTTTTATTTTTAACTTCAAGTTTCAAAGTAATACATACCGCTCAAAGTACTTCTTAAAAAGTTTATATTTTCATCCAAACTAATCAAAATTTTATAAATATTAATTTAATTTTACCTCCTTTTTAAAGTTTTTTATATAACAGATACAAAAAATCGCCAAGTTTTTTATTAAAAAAAATTATTGACTTTTAGAGCTTATAACAAACTTATTAGTGGAATATGGTTGGTTGAAAAAAAATCAATGCTTTTTATGAGTTTCATAAACTTCCCTAAATCAAATTGAAAATTTTTCTCTGAGATAAGAATGCGTAATTTCATTATAAGTTTATATATTCATTATTTAGAGCATACCTAACTTTACCTACTGTTGGAAAATAAATTGATTACTAATAGCTGTTGCTTAAAAACTGAGTATTCTAAAGTAAATACAAATAAGAATAAATATGTACTTACTTTTATTTGTAAAAGATTGTCAAGACTTGGAGAGTTAATTACACTAATAGCGGGCAGGAAATCCGTGCCACTAAGTATAGCTAAGTATATAAAGCACGCGGAGCACTTCCGTTTCCATATTGGCTTATCAAGTATTACTCGGGTTCATTGACAATCCTCGTCATAAGTTTATTCAATGAAAATACGATCTTTTAAGTGGCGAATTTAAACAGTAAAATGTTTCCTACTTAACTACATTAGACTAATACAAAAGGGGGATTCAGCCTCTTATTCGTCAAGCAATGTTGGTACTAGGGGACGCTTTGCGGCCTTTGAAACTTTATTCCGCTAGGCCACAATAAGTGGGATCTGTCAAGATATAGGCGAATTTAAATGTATTAGTTATTTCTTTACAATGTTTTATATGTCAATTGATATACGCAGAACTAATGCTGATAATAAAATTTAACATAGAACATGTATAGAATATTTATTTATATGTACATGTATATAAGCATTCAGATCTTTCACAAAAGACAACTTACAGCTGTCTTTCATATTTTGTGAGTTTTTGAAATGTTCGCTGGTTAATGATGTCACTCATATTTTATAAACAATTTTTGTACCAAGTTTCATTTTGATCTGAAAAAGCATTCAAATGTTATCGTGTCCCAATGATTTTTTTATCGGAATAAGAGGTCTGTATTAAAAAATACACTTTTTTTAAAAGTAGCCAGGAAGTCAAATTTTGTTTGAGGACCGTTTTAGGTCAAAAGAAGTTGTTTGGAGCAATAATTTTTTAAATTTTATTTGGGGGCATCACCGACTAAGTTGATAAGTTGCAACTTAAAATGTTTTTAAGTTGCAAAATGTAATTTTACCTATACCCAAGATATTAATAACACCAAGGATAATTTGTTGGTAATAACCTACTTCCTCGGAGTTTATGGTAAATTCCTAATAAATATTTTTATTTTATAAAAAAATTGGGTACGGGGTACCTCAAAATATTTTCTAGCCCCATAAATTTATACTGCAACACGACTCTGGTCAATATTGCGGGTCAATGCCGTTATAAAAAAACATTTTTTCGAATAGAAAAACTACAGCAATAGACTAATTTTCGTACAAAGTTTCAACTCTCTAGCATAGATAGAGAGTTGTGTCTGTCTGTTATCATCGTAGCTTCCAGTGTGGGAGCTACGATGATAACAAACAGACAAACTCACACACACACACACACACACAGACAACTTTGCAAAAAACACTCAGGAGGCCTTAAAAACACCTGAAACAAATAATTCCGGTGAAATGCCGGTTTCGGATTTTTTTGCAAACACAATACTTTATAGGCTATATACTTATAGCCCAAAAAATGATAAACATATATGATAAGTTTTATTTAACAAATATACAGAAACGTACATATAGTTAATTGTCATACATAAGCAAAAAATAAATAAGTTGTTCTTAAGCAAATAAACTAAATATCTACATATCTTTAGTTAGTTAAAAGTTATAGCATGAAATTCTGATAGACTGTACAGCGGATTTCTTATAAGAATATTTCTCACATATTTACAAAACAACTTGCCTTCTAAGGACCTTACATTTTCAGGCAAGAAATTGAATAGTTTCAGACCAGCATTAACTGAGTGATATTTGGCTGTTATGGTAAGCTTGTATCTCTGTACAACGTACTGACTGGTTTGTCTTGTAAAGTAAGAATGTACATTCTCTACAGTACACAAACTAGACTTAATATTGTGAACAAATATGAGTAATTGATAGCAGTACAGAGAATACAGTGTAAACAAATTATTACTCTTAAAGGATTCTCGACAAGATTGTAGTTGAGGGAGCTTAAAAAAAACTCTAATTGCTCTCTTTTGTAAAATAAATATTCTATCTAAAGAGGGAGCTCCGCCCCATATCATAGTACCATAAGATAGGAGAGAAAAGAAATGAGCATGATACATAATTCTTAACGAATTACTTGATAGGCAATTAGATGCCTTCCTAAGCATATAAATGCTGGTACCTAATTTTTTAGCTAAATAATCTATATGGGGCTCCCAAGAAACCTTGTTATCTAAGTGGATGCCTAAAAATTTAAATGAATTTAATGTATTAGATTTGAAATCAAAAAATAAATTTACGCTTTTGTCGCTGTTAAGCTTAACCTTATTAGCATTACACCAGTCTAGCAGAATACTTAAAGCAAGAGACTCGAGCTCTTTTAAGTTTGAAAAGGATTTAGAAGTTAAAATGACCCCATAATCGTCAGCAAATCAAATATCAAAGATAAAAGATCAGAATCAATCAGAATCAGAATCAAATATAAAAGATAATAATTCTGGAACATGTTACAACAGCTGAAACATGTCCTTTGTTGACGTTTAGATTTATATAGTTGACAATTGTAGTTTCAAATAAAGAAATGTACATGTATAATTAAAAATCAACAAATATCAAGAATTATTCTCAGAAAGTCCGTGTTTTTACAAAAGACATTTTTTTAACGTTTAATCGCACAATCTAAACTAATAATTTATAAATTATTACGAAAATCCATAAAATTATCTTCAAACAACTTTCTTTGCTATGCAATTTTTTACCAGAAATATTTAATTGAAAATTACAGGGCTCTCTAGTTAACATGAAGTCTAAAGCAGCTCGGACCTAATAATTAAATACATGCGTGTCACGCCCTGCCTTTTATAGTCTATGTTTTTCATTTTAAGTAAAAAAAATCAAGATAAAAATGGCATTATTTTTAGCAAGGTGCTAATACATTTAAGTTTTCAGGGAATTGTATAGAACAAATTTACGCTTATAAGGGAGTCAGACTGAAAGCAGCGGCGGACAGGGCATTGATTCCGCTTTACCTTCTGATATCAAAAAGTATATATATAATAATATATATATATATATATATATAATATATATATATATATATAATATATATATGCCATAGTAAATATTTTTTAAAAAAATCGGGTACGGGGTACCTCGAAACATTTCCTCAACACATCGGATTAGCTACGCTCATCCTCCCTGCTTCGATCTCGCTTCGCTCGTCTTCAGAATGTACAATTCGCCAAATTTTTACAGCAATATGTCTTCTGACTCGCTTTGCTCGTCCTCAGATAGTAAATGCATCCGTTCATTTTCAGCGGTCACTCATACAGCACTGACCACGGTAAATGCTACTTAAGTTTTATGATCCAACAAAAATGATGGATATAATTGTCGTATTGATACGAAACATTGTGTACTTATTTATTAAGTAAAGGTACAACTTCAGTACATTTGTACTGAAGTTCAACTCAATTAAATCATTTTCTAATTTTTTTTTTAATTTTTTTTAAATTCGTACACAAGTCATTCGATAAAAATTGAACTAATGCTGATAATGAGATGAAACTTAGCACATATGTTAGTCCTATATATGGCTAGATGCGTGCCAAATTTCAATTAGATCCTGAAAGATTTCTGCGTTTTAAGATTTTTCGAAATTTTCACGGAGGCCGCGAAGTGGCCCCCCGCGCCGACCCTGCGTAGATCCTGAGGCCCGCGGAGCGGCAGAGTGGTCAAATGCCGCCTGTTGTTTTATTTTATAAAGGTGTTTTATAAAACTTTTTAATCTTAGTGGCCTTAAATAGATTTTTATGACATGTCCTAATGCATCATTATAAAAAAAACGTATAACATTTGTAAATACTATTATTTTTATACAATAAATACTACATCTAAATATACAACTAAATATCTACATTACAAATTACAAAATAATTTTTAATAATAAACTTTTTACATCTTAAATCACTTTTATTCCATCTTTGAACTTATTTCTTTGCTGTTATTATTTAAAACCTGCATTCTTATGCCAAAGTTATTACTGTCGTTATACACAGCCGTATTCTAAATTGTAATGTTGAATCTATTAGTAGTAACTACAAAAGTATAGTAGATATTTGCTACTATGATACTGTAATACTTAAAACAAACTCGACACTGTAATACTTCGAACAAAGTAGATGCTGTAATACATAGAACAAACTGGATACTGTAATACTTAGAACAAACTAAATACTGTAATACTTCGAACAAAGTAGATGCTGTAATACATAGAACAAACTGGATACTGTAATACTTAGAACAAACTAAATACTGTAATACTTCGAACAAAGTAGATTCTGTAATACATAGAACAAACTGGATACTGTAATACTTAGAACAAACTAAATACTGTAATACTTCGAACAAAGTAGATCTGTAATACATAGAACAAACGGATACTGTAATACTTAGAACAAACTAAATACTGTAATACTTCGAACAAAGTAGATGCTGTAATACATAGAACAAACTGGATACTGTAATACTTAGAACAAACTGTAAATAACTAGTAATACATAGAACAACTTAAAAGTAGTTCTGAAAACTTCAAATAAACTAGATCCCGTAGTACTTATAACAAACTAGATACTCTAATGCTTAAAACAAACTAGATACTGTAATACTTCAAACAAACTACACAGTATAATACTGTAGTACTTCGAAAAAACTGTAATACTCCAGTGAATATCAACTGGTTAATTTAAAATGATATTCTTGTAAGACATTACTATCATCACACTGTGATAGTTGCTGCAGTTATAGAGATGGTAGTGACGGTGAATCTTTATCACCTATGATTACAAAACATGCAACAATTAATTAATGCACGTATTATCTATATACTGTTACTTCAATAACAGCAAATGAATTTAGATGCAACAAGTAAATTTTATTTAAATAATGATATTCTTTTTGAACTTTCATTCTGGTAAACCTAAACCCAAAAAATTCAAAGAAGAATAAGAATTTCAGGCTCTCGTTGATAAATCTAAACTCAAAACTACCAACAACCATAAGCATTTCTGTCCCCTGCTGATTAATTTCAACTAAAAAATTACTAAAAGAATAAGAACTTCTAACTCTTGCTGGTATATTCAGGGGCGAACTGGCTAGGGAGGAAGAGGGCAGCAGCCACTCTCTTGGGCCCCTCAGCCATAAAAAAAACTTAAAGTAAAAACAACGAAATTTAAAAGAAAAATAATGATTAAATATTTCTAAGCTTATATAAATAATTTTACTAAACATAAAATAATTTTAATAATTTACAAACTACTTTTAATTAAATAAATTAAAAGTAGACCCCTCTTTATAGGAAGTAATAGAATCCCCCTCCCCATTTAGGCCCTTAGATGCAGGTTTGGGCCCTTTTAGGCCAATCCCTCTTTGGGCCTTTTTGGCTCAGTCCCCCACTAAATAACATTTAAACACACAAAATACTAACAAGAATTAGAATTTTAGACTCTTGCTGGTAAATCACAACTCAAATATTACAAAGAAGTGTTTTCTTTGTAATATTTCTGACCCCTTCAGGTTAAGCACAAACACCCCACAGAAAAATATTAAATATAAATTAATCTTACTTTTCAATCTTGTACTTTATAAGACTTTCGTGAAAATTGACTTCAACGGTTATAAGATTTATCTGATTGTGTCACATAAACAGCTTACACGCCACATCCTGCAAAGAGGGGAAATACACACTTTAAAATTTTCATAAGCACAAAAAAATCTTTGTAAGATTTCTTAAAAAGTTTTGCTTAGGGGGACTTACAAGAAAAGATCTTTGTATTGAATAATGGAATTGAATAAAAGCATTCGAATTGTGTCAAAACATTTTAGTTATAAAAGACAGGAAATGTATGGGAAAGAATTAACCACAAGTTCATATGTAGAAGTACCATTTGTTTGATAATATTGTGGTCAACATTAGCACTATAACTAAGATATGTGGAATTCCGTATGTTATATGTGAGCTGGTATAAAATGCTTTACTTACATTCTAATATTGTAAGATATAATACAAGTTAAAATAAATCGGGTACGGTGTACCTCGGAGTTTTTTCTTACAACATTGGATTTGTTACGCTCATTTCGTCACTCTTTCATCATCCTCACTATTTTGGACTCGCTTTTATCGTCCACAATGTATAAAAATCAACAATGATGCTGAAACACGTCTTTACCCTCGTTTCGATCGTCCTCAAATAGTAAATACTACATTTGTTTTATTCTCAGTGGTAACCCATTCAAGCACTGACCTCGCACTGATACTGCCTAATTTTTATGATCTAACAAAACACCTATTTGCTTGTCGTATTTAAACAAAACATAGTATATAATATAAATAACTTAATATATTATAACTTATATATTAATATATAACTGTAACCTACTATATAATAATAATTATTCTAAAAAAACTTAAAATATTTATTTATTATGAAAAAGGATACACACACTTGTACCGAATATCAACTTAATTGGATTTATTTTTGCGATTTTTATTAGTTTTTTAATAAATTTATGGATAAATTAAATATTGATAATTTGATAAATATTTAACTAATGCTGATAATGTATGAAACTTGGCACATGTGTTAGGTCTAGAGCACACATTTAAAATAAAAAGTAAAAAAAAACTTTTCTTTAAACTTCCACGTTTTTCTAATTTTCGATATGTTTACTCTTATTATTACCGGCTAATAACATCATTATGATATCTGAGTTATAGAGTATTGTAAATATAATATATATAATATATATATATATATATATATATATATATATATAATAATATATAAATATAATATATATATATTACATTGTAAACAATAATAAGTAATATAATAGCAATAATTACATTTCAACAGGCAAAATTAATAATGTATCAGTCATATGAATATGAATAGGTACATTTTTCCTGAAGCTGATACAAAATTGCTGGTAATGAAACTTGGCACATTTGTGGGTCTTGTATATGAAAACATGCGTATCAAATTTCAAATCGATCCAAACCTTTTTCTTAATCTCATAAGCTTATTTCTCCTTTGTAAACTCGCTAATACAAGAAACTTTTGTAGAGAGATTTGATTATATATGAATAAACAATATTATTTGGATTCATTTCACATTTCAAAGTCTCTATAAAGACAATATGAATGGAAATATACGCTTTAAGTTCATTAATAGTTCATTGGCGTAGAGATGAATTTTTCATGTTATTCATTTATACTGACTTGAAGTTTTATTAACTAGACTTAATAAATATTTATATTAATAGGTCTATTTTTATTCAACATTTATGTATTTGTTTAAAATTGAATTATTTAGATTCAATCCAAATCTAGGGCTAAGGTAACAATTCCCAAATAAATCTCAGTTTTTTTACGCGTTATTATTATTTATTCAAGACTTCCTTCCGTCTGTTTATAAATAAAATAGTATAACTGAATAAATTATGACGTTTTTTTTACTTTATTTTTCGAGAATAGAATCGGCACGCAATGCGTGCATCTCTTATATAAAGTGCCTCCCAAAAAAAAAAAAAAAAAAAAAATATTGATCCATAAATATGCCACCTAAAGCTTACATTGAATAAATAATGGTATTAAAATGATCCAAACGCCTAAATATTTATTTTGGGGTAAATTACACTTAATGATTTAACTTTGTATTCATTTATTTATTTTTGTGTAACTAAAACAATACTTTTCACTTAACATAAAAAAGAGAAATAAAGTCATATAGTAGGATCAATGTATAGATTGTTATTTTTTTTTATATCAGAGTAACACTTATTGGGATTAAAGATAAGTAGTATAAGTATTACTTATGTAGATTGAAGACAATTGAACAATTATCTTACGCTTGTTAATACATAAATTAAATATATATTTTAACTAGGAATATAAAGTCTTAGTTCAGAATTTGATTAAGGATTCTAACGGAAACTAAATAAATCTATTATTAACATAAATATTCTTACGAAATCTTAATAACTCCTACATTAACATAAATATTCTTAAAAAATGTAATAAATATACTAAAGATTTTTAATGTAGGTTTGCATACTTTTAGCTAGAATGAAAACAATTTTAACATAAATATTCTTAAATAGTGTTAATAAATCTAACATGAACCTAAAGATTTTTAATGTAGGTTTGTATACTTTTAGCAAGAATTGCAACAATTTAAACGCAAAGATTATTAAAAAAATTAATAAATCCAACATGAAGTTAAAGATATTTAATGTAGGTTTGTACACTTTTAGCAAGAATTGCACTTATTTTGGCGTGATTTTGTTGAATACTGTTGTACTACGGAAGTAAAATACTTAAGATTCGATGGAGTAGTGTGACGTAAAGTACGTAGTTAAGTATGTGCTTAATTATTCTTGACCATATATTAATTATTAGTCCACGAAATTTACTCGATTTAAAAAATTAAATGTTGGTCATTTAATGTTTCATTGACCCTGAAGTGAAAAAATATTACACTCGTCTCAGCTCTGTTTTATAACGTGTGTTTCACTCCTTTTGCTATAACCTTGCTAGAGAAGGCAAATTTGCTCTTTTTTCCATCTTATATAACGTTCATGGGGTCTGTAGAGTTCCCTTATCGCGTCATTCACTTAATTAAAGATCATTGCTTATCATCTGCCCTGTATCTACCTATAATATAACTACACCCCGCTATTCGTTCCTTATCACACCTCCCGTTTCACTGGATGAATTTGCGTTTCACTGGATGTATTTGAGAATATTACACTGTCTAAAAGACTCCAGTTTATCCTCGTGATGGTTTTATTAATTCTAGTTAAAAAGAATTAACCATCTCCCAAGATAGTACCTCAAGGTTACTTAGATTTGCCACAAGGTCCTGAACAAGCAATATGTACGCGTGGTTTTAAAACATCTTGATAAAAACTTCAGGTTATAAATCATAAGAATAATCCTTTTAACAATATAACAGAAGGACAGTAGGAACTTAATTTTTTTGACAAACATAAGTAAATGAACTTTATGACTACAAAGCAAAAATGGATTATTGACCTGAGCAACGTCAACGAACCGCTTTTGACCAACTTTCAGCGAACCACCTCTTAAGGAATCAAAGTTCAATGCCTTTAGTAATTTAGGATATACACCTAACTTTGACAACTACTTCTAGTTGTGACAGTCATAATCTGTTTTTAAGGCTTCACACCATTACAAACCTTAGGACGGTATTTACGGTGGTCTAATGACATCCCCTGGGGTTATAGATTACCAATCCCCAAGGATATTGAAGACTGTGTTTTTGACTCTAGTTTTTGCCAGATGTCACAGAGGTATTAGATCTTAAAACCATTAGACCTTCTCTATTGTTGTATTGACACTACTAGAGTAATAAATTATATTTTTTTAAAAAAGGAACATTAGCGATTATGATGTCTAAGACACATTATATTTTTAGTAACTAAATTACATAAAGTAATGCTTCTAGCAGAGATGTTTATTGATTCTTAGCTTCTTTAGTCCGTCTCTTATAACTTGGCACCTGATATTTATCTATAAATATATATATGTGATAGTTAATTTTAATAAAATAATAATTATAATATTTTATTATATGTATTTATACTTTTTTCAATATTTTATTCTATACTTTAAAATATTTTATAATAATACAATTTTTCGTGGCATTTACACAGGTTCTTTCAACTTCATAAATTCACTTTTCTTATGTTTAAAACCTAGGACGTATGAAACGCTATTAAATGTATTTCAAAACCGTTAATTATGATATGCTCTAGCTTGACTTATATATGTTACTGTGAAATCCTGATGTTAGGTGACATCTATTATTTTACGGTGCTTTCTGTAAGTCGCAACTTTTGGCTGTGTAAACCCGAAATCAAGAAAATTACCAAATAGATTTGGTGATGATTGAATTTTCATCTTGCGCCTGCGCAGAACAACACAATGTCTTGAAATTATAGGAGAACTCTAGGAATCTCCAGGGAATACACAATGTTTTACCTGCGCTGGGCTTGCGCAATATAAGACAAAATAGCAATACATCGCTATTTCTCTATGTTAAAATTTTTAAATGTAGTTTATTTTATTATGCTTATAAAATACGTATAATAATAATATAACTAATTTAATATTGATGGTTTGTAAATTGCACCGGTGAAGTCTAAAAGTTGTGTTGTTTATTCGCAAATCAAACTTGACTAGAGCGTCTTCATTTCACTGTTAGCTGATATTTTGATATCAGGTGGGTGATGCTTCTGAAAGACTCCCGTGAAAAGATTTTGACTTCATTCAATTTTTAACGATTTAATGAATTTATTTTTTTAATTTTTTATTTATCAATCTTTTGTTGTTTTATGAATGAAACATTTTATTTGTTGATAGATAAGTTTAACATTTATAATTAAGCATGCATTTCTTTAAAAACGTAAATGACTAAATGATTATACACGTACAAATGGGGTTTGATCACTCTTTCGTTTCAAATTCATTGCAAGTGTTACTAACCTTACGGCCTTGCTTTGAATCGAGAATTGTGCAGGCTCAAGAGGCGTACTTAACAATCACTAAAACTTTATAGTTATTTTTAGACCTTAACATTTCGATTTTAAATACTTGTTTCGGGTTTACACAGCCGAGGATTGTGACACTTAAAAACACCGGTGAATGCTGGAAGACACCCAGCATCAGGGTTTCGCCGTAACATATGCACATACATACATACATTCAGACAACTTGGTCAAAATTACAAAAAATTTAAGTCTTACAGAAGACTCGATCCCCACAATCAACCCATCACTTCTGTTCTTCCGAAGAACCTTATAAGAGTTATATTCTGATGAAAATTAGCTGAAAATCCACCTTTTGTTCAACTTCTAAATCCAATATTTGAGGTAAGACAAAGAAACTTAAATTTATAGAGGGTAGTTTAGGGGAGTGTGGCTTTATCCATCAGGTACTATAACGGTACTTACTCTTACCCTGTGGAGACTTAAGACTCCCCACTCCTCTACAACCCCTATCGATGCACAAATTTATAATGCGGCCTTTATACGGCGGACATTTTTATAAACGTGAACTTTATACTAGTAGATCTCTTTAAGATAAGAAGAGATGAACTTTATACGTTTATAACTTAATAACTTTATAACTTTATACGTTAGACGTGAACTTTATACACAACAGATAATTAAAGAACATATGCGAAAGACTATAATTAAAATTTGGTTTAAATTCACTTTACTTAATTTAAGACAAAATAATCAAACAATGATGTGATATTTGCGTGAAATTAAAAAAAAATATATGAAAAATAAAAATAATGACACCAATGTACTGTTATGGTACCAAGTTACCCAGGCAATGATAAGAGCACTTGTATCCTCCCTAGTAGATCTCTTTAAGATATACGATCAACTCATCGATATCCTGATCTCATCTTCTGTCTAAGTTTATTCTTATTTTGCGTAATATGTAGTTAAATTAAAGAGAAAAAATCTTTAATGAAATCCTATAAAAATTAATTAAACCTCTGGTAAAGAAAAAAAGTAAAGCATTCTTTTAGCAATAAATTGTTGACTTGCATTTTTAACTCATAAAATTTACTTATAATTAAAAAACTATTTTTATAAAATTCTATTCCCATCATAAAAAATACCTTCTTTCTCATATTTTTCCAACTTTAATTTCTTTATGATACCTTTGGAAAATATAAAAAATGTTTAAAGGGTTTTGAATAAATTTTCAGGAGGAAAGTAAGGCAAGAGATGCAATAACGTTGACATAGCCTAGTAATATTTTTTTGCCCCTCTCTTTTCTATCCCACCGTTTCCTTGCTCTTTTCCTACGTGTTACCCTTCCCATGTGCTCTTATTTTTCCCATGTGCCTCTTTCCTTCTAATGTTCTCTCTTTCTAATGCTCAAGCCATAACTTCACGTTGCGCTCTTGGCTTTTTATTACAGTTGACTTGTGTATGCTTGATAGGGAGATATTAAAGTGCACTAAATGTAGTTTCTCTGTAATATTTCTACTACAACTAGTCTATATGGTCTAGTCTAGCACATAAAAGTTGCTCTGGTATATGACTCGTCCAAGTATATAAATATATGCTTCCTTCTATTTATAAATGCTTTATCATATCTACAATATTTATACTTCCATACACCAACTCAATTTTGCTGTCTCTCTTCATCTTGCTCTTTAAACAAACCATAACTCTTTACGTATTTATTACTTTTTTCATTGGATCAAGCATCATTTTATAGGGTTTGTAATTTATTTTTAAAAAACATTATGATTAAATTAATATTAGCGAATAAGTATATTTTTCTTTGGAAATAATTTATAGCTACCACAGGAGAAATTATTAAATATTAACCTACTACAAAGAATAAATATAAAAAAGATTGTCCTGGGTTTACTATTTAGAACACGAAAAGTTAGTTCCGAAGCCAGTTAACTGGAGCGCTAGTATGTGGTTTAATAGTTTCACTATGCCAACTACGCGAATACCCACCTTTTATCTTGTTTTCAGCAAACTACTTTTAGCACTACAGTGATTAATCTAAATATTTGCTTCATACAATAATGACCAATTTAAAGTTGATTCGTTTTGTTAAAATAGAAATTTAAAAAAAAAAATCAGAATGCTAACTTAGAAAAATAAAAATAAAATAAAATATATTTACTCTGCTCTACAAAATCAAAAATAAAATATTACAAAATACTTCTATTTTATAAGCACATCTTGGAATGAGTAGTGCTTGTGCTCGAGGATGGCTGGAGCAGTTTATGTGTAACTATTTGTAACCTGCTCTTTGTTTTTTCTTGAGTAACAAGATGAAAACTAGATTTGTCAAGTTAAAGATAAATAAATAATCACAAAAAATAAATAATTATAAATAAAACATAATAATAAATTAGAGTGAGCTAGAAGCAATTGATAATTTACGAATAATGATCTTATTTAATATGAGTATTATACTTTATACATTTTATTCAAATAAAGTGATATGTTTAAATTTATTAGAAAAACTGTCATTTATTTTGTGCAACTGTCACTTGACTTCGTGAAGACATAAAATCTTATCTGCATATTTGTAAATTATTGTTTAAAGTTCGTAATTAACTCTAGTATTAAATGGGAAGAATGTTATTGCAAAGAAAGTTAGTTTTAGATATGCCGCTAGAGGTCATCACCAAGTTCACCCCCACCCCTACTTTCTGTCTGAGGCTCTTGTATATCTTACGACATTCTTCACCTATTATAACTTTTGGCTAAAATAGTTTTGTTTAAAAAGAGTAATTAATTGTTTCGATTAAATTTGGGTCCTGTTAGTAAGCATTTATGCTAGCTAATGTCATTGAGATATTAATACTATTGATTGAATTTTCAAACATCGAAAAAGTAACCTGATCATTTTAGATTATTAATACAATTAAATAAACAGCACAAAATAACTGTAGCGTATATAGTAGAACGTTAAACTAAACAAAACACTAACAATATGTGAGGAGCAGACGTTAATTGATTTTTGATAACCTAATCAGATTCATTCATGGAATTAACATGAAATCCCGGTCTCGGATTTTTAGTGGAAATATAATACTTTTCTTTAATACTTACTGCACGAATGAGGAAAAAATAGACAAATCAGAACTCTGACACCAGAGAAATATATTAATAGAAATAACTAAAAACCAGCACAATAACTCATATATTTCCTAAATTAATATTCCACACAAAATATTCATATAATATAAAATTGAAATAATTAATATTACAAGATATATGTAGAAAATTAATTAAAATAATGTTGTATTTACATTAGCCAGGTAAATTTAATATTTCGGACATATTTATTCTACACAAGAGAAACTTTGTTGTAATTTTAATCAAAAGTTCTTTATATATTTTTTGGCAAAAAAAAATGTTTGCATGTTAAATAATATGAAAGAATGTTGAAATGGAAATTAAGTTTATACATTATTACTTGTTTATCTTTTTTCTTAATATTTATTTATTGCAATTTAAATTTTAGAATGTTTGATTTTATTAATGGATGAAAAAGAGTTAAATAAAATAGTTGAATGTACTTAAATCATAAAATAGAAGTATAAAAGTTGAAAAAAATGTAACGCTAATCAAAAACTATAATAAAAACTGTTACCAGGTGAAACCATTTTATTGCGTTTTTCAATAATAAAATGAGTTTATTACTTTTATAAATATTTTGTCTGTGTAGAGAAAATTCAGAAAAATTTAGTTTGAGTTTTTTGTATTCTTGTTTCAATTTTTTACTTTTTTTAGGAAAAACAAAGAGCTGAGGCTGAGTGACCACCACCTCCAGTTCCCAGGGATCCTATCTATAAAATATTTACGATTTGTATGCCCCCTTGTAGCCCCCTTAGGGAAAGGGGGGACGCGTTTTGTTCTATACTGTATATTTCCTAGTTTTCCTCTTGTATCTGCCATGTGTTTTTCCGCAGTAGCAAAAAAATTCAATTACGAATAAAATGCTAAAGTTCTCTATTTGTGCTTCAAGAACTCTGTAGGTAACAAAACGGATCAATTTATATATTTTTTTATTTTTAAAGTACAAACATTTATTTATGTTTGAATTTATAACCAATATCAGAAAGCTGTGTGCTTTCGAACTGTCTGTCAGTTTATACATACTATTGATTTTCAAATGTCAGTGAATTATTCTGTTCAACTATCAAAAAATGAAAAGAAAAAACTAGTTTTATTCAATAATAGAATTTTTTATGTTGGATAAGGAATATTGGTTCTTTAAAGTAGCAGATATAAGCAAACAGAACCCACTTGTTCAAACATAGTCAGTTGTCAACTTATTGGAACATAGTTATTGACTTCTTCGTAGTAGCAGAGCAATTTTAGCACACCGTGTGCTGCCAAAGCAAGTGCAGCAGACACTGTTTGAGTTCACATTATCCCCCCTTGGCAGGGAGGATAAATCACACTTATATTATTCTTATGGATAGACCACTCGGGCATTCTAAATTCTCAAAAATACCTTAAAAACTGGGTCTTGAAGAATTAAATTTAATTCGACTTGGTTAAAATTACAATAAAACAATAGGTATTTATGCACCAAGATAGTCAAGAATGCTATTATTTCCCTCAGCAGTTAGTTTGATCCTAACCAAAGTAAGTTGGTAAGAGGGAACCTAAGCATTTAATTCCTGTGGCTTAGCCGAGGTAACCAAAGCATTCAACTCCTAAGGTGAAGCCGAAGGAATCAAATCACTTAACTCTCGAGCTCAACCCAATTATACGAATCTCTGATGCTCTGTATCTAAAAGTGAAACTGTTTCATTAAAAGTTGTCCAATCTTTCAATAAACACATAAAAATAGATTTCTATTTAAAAACCTACAGAAAAATAAAAAAATGCTACAACTGTTAGAACGGTTAGAGATGAGATATTGTATCTCTAGTTTTAATTAATTTACTATGTTTATACCCTTAGGGTATTCAACTTTGTAGAATTTGAACGCAAAAAAAAACAGGAAGTAGTTTTTTTTATTTAATTAATCGTAGGTGAGAATTAATAAAACTTATATTAATAAAGTAATTAAAAAAGTATGAAAATTTACAGTAAATGTAGAATGAGTAGACTGCAGGACAGGTTTATATTGAGATATCATTAAGAAAGATATTCTGCACTACATGAAAATGGCTTCAAGTATGTACTGCCGCCAAGAGGAAAACCACCTCGACAATAAGTGCAAAATTTTTATTTCCAATCATAATGGGTGTTTTTTTTCAATTCACTTTAGATCATCAAGTTTGTTATGTTATCATGTTTTTACATCATAATGTTTACCTATTGGCCTTGAGACGTTACACAGTCTACATCAAATGTATTCTACTTTCCAAAATACGGCCAAAAATTTCTCAGAAACAGATCAAACCTTGTTGTATTTCATATTTACAGCAATAGAATGGTTTAAATATGGTTCATTAAATAAATTCTTAGAACCATTATAGATTTTCTTTGTATAAGAAAGAAATTGGGTTTCTAAGCACATAAAAAATTTAAAAATAAGTGATTCGTTAAATTTTGTTTAGCTCCTGTACAAAATGTTAAGTCTTTATGTCAAATAGGGTTGGAGCAATTTGGGGAATACGAAAAGTCAGTACACCCTTAAGTTGATATTTATTACCACTTTTTTTTTTTTTTTT
>JACMZG010000008.1:88558428-88644095 GCA_018340805.1 Microvelia longipes | reverse complement strand
TTCCAGGATGTGAACCCAGGTACCCTGAGTTTAAGTGGTCGTATTGACTCCGGACCACTGGCATTCAACTCAGAGGCCTAAAAAACATTGAAAACGACACCCTACTCGAAATTTAATTTTCAACTACCGTAATTTTGGTTTTTCTATAATTTTTCGACTTTTTGGTAACTTAAAGTAGTCGTATCGACTTCGGACCGGTTTCATTCGATTTAGCGCCCAAAATTACATACAAAACGACATCCTACTCGAAATTTATTTTTTATCGACCTAAATTTTGGTAATTTACAATGGGTTTTTCGATTTTTGGTTCACTTAGAGTAGCTGTATCGACTTCGGACCGGTTTCATTCGATTCAGCGTCTAAAAAAACATAAATATTCACCTTTTTCGCGGCAAAAAATATTAACCCTCAATTTTGCCGATTTTTTGAAAAATTCGCTGACTCAGCAAACCGGGTTAATGACGTCATAAAACCTGGTTTTCAATAGGGTTCGTGTCCTCCCGAAGGTTGATTTTTGTACCAAGTTTGGTTAAATTAATCGTTCGAAAGATAGAGTGTTTACAAAGTGTCTAGAAATACATATCTATATATATATTATATATATAAATAATATATATATATATATATATATATATATATATATATATATATATATATATATAATATATATATATATATATATATATATATATATATATATATATATATATATATATATATATATATATATATATATATATATATATATATATATATATATATATATTATATATATATATATATATATATATATATATATATATATATATCTATATATATATATATATAATGAAGTCTCGCAAAAATTTTTTTCGTCATAAGGGACCTCTGAACGGATTTGTGTCATGGTCCGAGGTTCGAATTCCGCCATTACGCCTATCCCATTAGGCGAATTTCCAAAGGAAATTCGCTAAAAGATAGAAATTTGTGAGTGTAATTAGAGAATTGAAAGAAATTTTTTGAAATAGTTAAAATATATGTAGAACCAGAACGCAATTCCAACAATCCTTTTAGCGAATTTCCTTCGGAAAATATTCTCTAATGGGATTAATAGAAAAATGTACTTATTGGTAAAGTACCATAAGTGCTAAGTAAAAAGTGTTTCAGTTTTTTTTGAGTTTATATTGATTTAATACTATTTTTTACTTCGTTTTAACTACATCGTACATTTTATTTATTTAACAGTACAGAGTCACTGATGATTACCTGAATAAGTAAAAAAAGGTTTTGAGGTTAAATAAAGATATTTAGTGAGACTTATTTTTATTATTTATAATGCTTTTAAATTATTTTACGTTCATGATTACGCTCTACGATTACATACAATTGATTGGTTAATTCAAATAAAGGAGCAATCGAGAATAAAAAATCGATAAACACAAATAAATCGATAAACAATAAAACAAATATATCGATAAGCACAAATAAATCAATAAATGAATCGATAATATATCGACAAACACAAAACAATCGATAAACGCTCTGCGTTTTTATACAATTAATTGGCTAATTCAAATAAATAAGCATCGAGAATAATAAATCGATAAACACAAAAACAATCGATAAACGCTCGACGTTTGCATACAATTAATTGCCTAATTCAAGTAAAAAAGCAATCGAGAATAATAGCAATTAGAGAAATAATGTCACAGAAAACATTTTATTATAAAGAAGTAATTACATTTTATTTATTTCATATATTCTTGTTCAATGAATCAACACTAAATATTTAAGGGAGAGATTAAAACTGTATCAGAGTGATAAAGTTTTTTGCCAAGTAAATTATTTCCTTTTCAATGTATGATAAATACATTTGATTAATATGAAAATTTCTTCTTTATAGAATTCACACTGAGACGGAGTTTTATAGCTTCAATATTTGCTCGTTTAGTCAATTCTCTTTTGAAATCCTTTAAAGGGGTTATTTTTTGTGGGGAAACTTTTTGATTGCTAAAACCATTTATATTATTTTGTCGATAAGTTTCCCGGGGGGTTGAGAAAATGAAGGTCCATCATTTGAGTTTTTCCACTGGTAAATTTTCCTCAATAGTACTCTGAGGCCCTTTTATTAATTACAGGCCATAAAGCTGCCGTGAAAAAGGTTCTAAATGACCCCCTTATTGGGAGTTTATCCCGAACTCGCACTGACAGCCACGAGACCGGACTTAAACATATTTCCATCGATATATTTAAAGCAGAGGGTTGGGCCCGCTCCAGTTACATTTATCAGAGTTGTTTTCATTAATCAATTTCATAAGATTAATACATGTTAACAGTTTTCAATAGGACAATGAATCCATTTACTACCGAGCCTGCCTCAGCTTAATATCCTCTGTATTCATAATATTAAATTTTCTAATCTTAATAACTGTACTGAAATATAAATATCTCATTAATACTTAACTCGGTCTCAAAAATTAACATTTTAAACTGAAAGTCATTAAGGGTGGTAAAACACATAAAAAATTTAACTGCAGTAAAAGAAAATAATTGTTAGCCACAAAGTTAAATCCGTGTTAGTAAAAGTTCATACTTGTAAATGCAAAGATAACTATTTTCCTTTTCCTCATATATGCGTAGGTAAAGGAAAATTATCGCATTTTCAATAAACAAACGAAATCGGGGTTTCACCTGAATTGTCTCTTTTAGGTGTTTTTAAGACTTCTTGAGTGGTTTTTACAAAGTTTTGTGTGTGTGTGTTATTGTTATCATCGTTGCTCCCAGTGTATGGTTGAGAGTTGAATCTTTATCTCATTATCAGCGTTAGCCCAATTTTTATAAAATGACATGTATACGGTTATAAAAAAAATGTTTGTCACCAAAACAAAACCTATTGGTAAATAAAAACAGATAAATTATCCAAAAGACCTCTGAAAAAAAGTAAATATAACAGACTTTTATGTAATTCTGTAATGTGCTGCAGTAAATTTGGTAATTATATATACTGAGGACGAGCGAAGCGATAACGAAATAGTAGGGACTAGCGTAGCGAATCCGATGCGGTGAAGAATAGTTCCAAGGTATCCCGCACCCAATTTTTTAGCTCGTAATAGTAATCATGTCTAACATCTATAGCTTCAAATATCGATTACTTTTCTTTCTTATGACTGGCTAAGTGTCATAAGATTACTATAAATAAATAAATGCTCCTTTTAGGGCCCTTCGGTACATCAGGGCTTTTACCCTGCGGGAACAACCTCAGGAGGGTCACATTCACTAATAAGTATTACTTAAAGATGGCCAAACCTTTTTACTACTAACGCTTTTCGTATAAGCTGAAAGTATAGCCCGGGCTGCGAGCTCCGGAACTCCAGTGCCAAAATCGAGTCTTCACGCGATCACGGGCTACGAAGGCAGACTTCGGAAAAACATATTCATATTAAATAATTTTAACAGTACTTAAAAAAACCGGACCTGTTGTAAATATTGAAAATGGTTTAGTTCCATTTAAAATTGAGTCTATTTAAATCTGTTTTTTACAAACCTGTATATTAGCGTTTAATAAAAAGTATTCACAAGACTACTTATATCTTTAGTTCAACCTTAATTTTAGACAAAATGTATCTTTAAACTCTTTTAGTGCTATAAAAAGTAAAGGATGATAAAGTTGTAAATGCAATATATCTATCAAGACTAAGAAAACGTTTTAAAAGAAATATCCAAGTTTTTTTTCTCCCAAGATCCTTATTATGAATAATTTACACATCTAAAGGAAGATGCCAAACAGTAAGAGGAAAACTTAGCATAATAAAGTAATAGACAAACTTGACTGTTTAGTGGTAAATTTTAAAACTTTTTCCAATGGCAGTCTTAAGTAAAAATGTGAAAAAAACTTTCCACAAAAACTTTGATAAAAGAAAAAGTAAAACTGAAAATGGAATATAAAGGTGAAAGAAAAAAGTTGATAGGGCCACATTTGAAAATGATGGTACGGGCTAAACACGCATAACATTTTTATTTATCATAAAATATGTCATTCGATAAATTTACTTTAAATCTCTGCACAGTAAAAAACAAAAATTTCAATTAAAATTTTCTATTTAATTTTATCTCTTATGTATCATACTTTCTTATTGTTAATTACATTTATTATACAATTTATATAAATATTAATTCATTTAGACGAATTTTTATGTGTTTTCCTTAGACGCTTTTTGTCTCTTACATTTAAAGATAGAAGTGCACTTCCTGCTTTTTTTATTATATTTTTCTATTTGCTTTTCTTTTAAAACTCTCGTTTTCTAAGTGGGACAGATCGATTTTAAAGTGAGAAAAACAAGAAAATAAAACGACAGACTGAGAAGTCCAATGTGTTTTTGTATAGAAGCTCGTGAAAGATTTTTTTCTTTTAAACGCAAACCTTTTCTCACATAACAGCACTAAAAAAGAAAAAAACTCAACAATCACATACTTTTCCAAAAAAAAAAAATATATATACATATTTTTCAGCACAAAAAAATCTTATAAACAGAGTGATTCAGCATGGTTGCACCAAATGGTAAGAGTTTTCTTTTTTTGTAAATTATTTTCATATTTTTGTGTATTCAGAATACTTATTTACGATGCCCTAAGACTCTAAAGTATAAAATAAGGACCATCTTATCTTTTTACGTTACATTATCTTATGAATTTTAAAATCTCAAGTAAGGAAAAATTGAATACATAAAAATATACAAGTAAAGAAATAAAAAATTTTCTGCTAAAATGTTAAGATAAAGTTTCATAAAAAAAGGATTTGAGAAGTATAGTAAGTAACCTAATAAAGATAAAAAGAGTTGCGGTATTTACGTCAAAACTTAAACTAATAAATATAATTATATATTTACCATTAATTACCACAATAAAGAGATTTTTTTACCCAAAATCGTATGAAAGCCCCCGTGAACAAAATTCACTTCGTGTTTCTCGCACAATAATGTTGAGTCAAATTAAATTTTGTATTGTCTAAAATGGAAGAGTCGCGGAAGCAGAGGAATGATATAGCAAATCGAGGACAATGGGCATCACAACCCCTCATTTAAACTTCCTCGTGGAATATCAGGACCGTGAAGTGTTGTTTATTTTTAGTTGAAGAGTCAACCTTTAAGATTTTCCTCTGCTCTCTAGTGCTCACCTACTAAACTAAAGGAAACTTCCAGAACTTGACCGGGTTTCACATTTTTAGATGTCTGAAATAATCCAAGTGCGTCTGGTTATCAAGCTGACCATATAATCGGCCACAATCAACAAACTTTTAATTAAGTGAAATAAATCTTTTAGTATTTTTATCACTCTTAACATAAGTAGAGTCTAAGATATGATTTTGAATGAGCACTAGTGGAGTTGTTCATAATGAAAGCAACGAAGAAAAGAGTCTCTCCACAAAACTATTAATTTATTCAAAGCGCTTTCAACCTACATGAGGCCATCATCTGTGCCAGATATAACATAAAGAATAAACGGTTAAGAGAAAGACATAAGGGGTAACTACCAGTCAAACTGTGGAATTCACGCATATTCGACTCACCGACATCGTCGAGTCGAAAAATAAGAGAAGGGAAACTGCTTATTCCACTGTTAGACTTGTAGTTACCTTTAATGTCTTTCTCTTAGCCGTTTATTCTTTCTGTTATATCTGGCACTGATGATGGCCTCATGTTAGGTTGAAAGCGCTTTGAATAAATTATTGTTTTGTGGAGAGACTCTTTTCTTCGTTCCTTTCATTAGAGTCTAAGAAATAGCCTAGCAGGATTTGTAATTGATATTATACTTGGTTTACAAGCGGTTTTGGCTGGAGATTCAACCCCCATTCCCAAAAAACTTGTAATATTCTTACTTTTTTTTAAGGGTTATCATTCTTGGTATATATAAGTCTATTATTAATCGTTCATAGTAAATTTACTAACGCCATAAAACTTCTAAAAACATTTGCTCTTCATTTGTTTAAAGATAAAAAATGCACCGTTTTCTGTTAACTCATCTGATAAGTTGCCATCCGGAGGTTTTTGGAAAAAAAACTTTTAAAGATTTGCATTACTTTTTTTAGTTTAATTATTAAAATTAAATGAAATTAACAGTAAAACCAATTATTTTAATGTATAACATTGTAATCGCATGAATTAGTTAAGTAATTATACATTTTCATTTTAAAAAATATAAATAATACCTCAGAGGTGATAAAAACGAAAGTCACCCCCCTTGGGAGGTTGAACCCAACTTGTTCACACGTTATTTTTTCACCTATAGTTTATACTCTAGCCTCTCTATAAAAAGGCGGTTAAGTATCAGGGATGAACTCTGAGCTCAATCTTGTTCTTACGAAAATTACCGTGGGAGTTGACCATCCTAGGGGGTTTAAAACGAGGTTGAACCCCGTGCCAAGCAACGCGTGTGTACAAAGTAAAAATTAGTTACCGTTTAATTTAATTACAACTAATTTAACGTTTTTAAAACAGACAAGATGACGACTGAGTATATTTGTCAAAGATACACGACTTAACTTTTGAAAAAGTGCGATGAAAATTACCTTTGAAAAAACGGCAGCACATAAATGAATAAATGTCTACAGTGCACTTCATTTTATACAACATATTATTTATTTATCATATTAACATAAATTATGTTTATAAATACATAATATTATATGTTCAAATTTAAGGTTGTTTTGATATCCTATACCCATGAATGCATATAACTATGTAATTAATAAATAATTATTATTATTATTAGTTTACAATGCTTATTTTAATAAAATTTCTAACCTCTCAAGTAATACTGTATTTAATATTTAAATGGAATCTTGAAAGAGAATTAAATTAAAAACTATTTTTATCATATTTATGAAAAATTACTTTAACCAAATGATATGCGTGTTTAGGTTTAATAACGATGATATATTGTACTCTAAATAATATAATATACTTAGAGGTAAATTGTTAAGTAAAGGTTAATATCCAATGTCTGTATTATATAAGTTGTAGGTCAAGTGTATTAGTGAGTTTCAGCCCTATTTGTGCCCCTGTGCCTCGTGGGCGGATTACCATTAAATCTGAGCCTCATTGCGTGACATGTCTTGTCTTCAAAATCTTCTAATTTATTATAATAACATAAACTTACTTTCTGCAAGAAAATCTTTGCTAAAAGATTTTCAAAAAGTTTTTAAAGTTATCTTGCTTATGGTAAGACATGATTTGAGTTTAGTTATAAGGTAAATTATATAATAATTAAACAGATAATACAGTCACTTACGCAATATGTTTTAATAGAGATTATTGTACATTAAAAAGGTAAAAGACTCTATAGGTGAAGTTTAAGGTATCCAGAAAATTATTTTTTATATGACGTCATTAACCCGGAATAATGACTCAGCAAATTTGTCGAAAAATCGTGAAACGAAAAAATCTATTGTATTGAGAATTGACACACATGAAGCCATGCATAAGACTAACTAACATGTGTGCCAAGTTTTTCCAATCAAATCAGCATTAGATCAATTTTTATTATATGACTTGTGTACGTTTTTTTAAAAATTCGTAAAAACTCATCAAATAATTTAATTGCGTTGAAATTTGGTACAAGTATACCTTTACGTATGAAATTAGAACACCAAGTTTCGTTTCAATACAGCAAGTGTATTCATGATTATTGTTGGATCATAAAAGTTAAGCAGCATCGAGCGTGGTCATTGCCTGGATGGGTGACCATACAATTTTTACACGATTTTTAAAAAAATCGTATAATAATCCAATTCAGTACACAAAGTTTCGTTTTAATACAAGTATATCCATAGTTTTTGTTAAATCATAAAAGTCAAGCAGCATTGAGCATGGTCAGTGCCTGGTTTGTTGACCGCTAAAAATAAAACGGATGTATTCACTATCTGAGGATGAGCGAAGCGAGACCGAAGACTTGTTGCAGTATAAATTTAACGACCTGTATTTTCTGAGAACGTGCGAAATAAGTCCGAAGCAGAAAGGATGAGCGTAGCTAATCCAATGTCATGAGGAAAAGTTCCGAGGTACCCCGTACCTGATTTTTTAAATTTATAATTGCATTGTTATAATCAATACATAAGTTCTTAAATATTTTTGTTTTAATTGCAAAGTTTATATTAATTTGAATTAGTCCAAAACTCAAAATAAAAAAAATCTTGAAAGAAGGGTAGTTTCTCTACAAACATTATCGTTGTGTTGAGGTATGTTTTATTCTTTTATTTTTAATTCCCTCAAATTTAAAAGGGTCATTTCATCCTTAAATTTGAAAGAATAAAATTATCTTTTGTAGTTCATTTTTAATCATTAAAATTGTGAATTAATTCAACAAGAAAAATTAAATAAGGAGTTGTGGAAATACATGTAAGAATTCAAACAGTCATGTAAAAATTATTTGAAACTCAATACATAATTACAGGATACGTTGAGTATTTAGACTAATAAACTGATAAACGTTTATTTTCCGTGTTACAACCACTTTCCTTTACAACAATTGACTAAGCGTGATAAAAAGACATCCCAATATTGCAGCCTGTTTACTTAGCTTTACTTAACTATAAGAAATATTACACAACAAAAATAATAAGACAAACAAATAATATGACACAGTTAATATAAAAATTTAAACATATGAAGGAAAAACGAATACTTAAATTAAACAAAAAAAAAGCAATAAATATATTTAAAGAACTTGATAAACAAAATTAACACATTCGTAATTTAAAGTGTATTAAATGACATACATAATAAAAAAAAAAAACATTATAAGTTAAGTACTTCTAGAAAAGTAAAAATGTTAAAAATATATACAAAGTCTTTATGTAAATGTAGTTTAACTTTTTAAATTACGACCCTTCTCCCTTTCAAATTTTCCTCCTTCCACTTTTACCTCGTGGGGAGGGGGAGGGGGTAGAAAATTGTTTTCTTTTTTATGTTAACTAACACGATTCACTCACTGTTTCCTAAGTTGATATAAACTTTGTGATTATTCAAGTTTTTTTTGGATATTCATGATTTAAAGATATATATCATGTTTTTTCGCAGTTTTTATAAGGAAAGTATAATAAAGGTTGTCAGTCCAATTAATTTTATTATATATTGCAGAAATTTTGGAGTGAAATACGGCAAGTAATGTTTATAAAGCACGTTGAACTGATTTGGAACAAGAAGTCTAGATTAGTAGAAAGTCTCGGAGAAACACTTTGCATTAATATAATGCATTAGGAAATACATATGATTGTACTAATAAACATAAAATCAATAAATGCACAAAATAAAAAATCGGAACTTTTCTTCATCACGTCGGATTTGCTACGCTCATCCTCTTTACTTCGGTCGAGCTTATACAATTCCTTACGGAGTCCTTAAAATATACAATTCCTCAAATGTGTACTGCAACACTTCGCTCTTATCCTCAGCACTTCCGACTCTTTTCACTCAACTTAAGAATAAAATTATAAACATCGGATATTGATATTTATGTACTAAACCGGATTCTTTATGTCCTGAATGCTAAAACTAAATGTTGACGCCAGAACCAGAAGTAAAGTTTTTCTTATTTTCAACTCAAAAAACCTAAACAACATTAAAGATATTTGTATACCACACTTGGTATAATAATAGATGTGTCCTCCGTTGTCATAGTAACATAATAAAATAATTTATAACAGAACATTCCTTTAATCAATTTGTGTGACCTGATTGGGGAGACACTTAAAATTACGCTTTTATGAGTTTTTTTACATGTCAAAATTATGATGTTTCCTGCGAAAAATATAAAAATTATACAAAATTAAAATATGCTATTACTTATTTCAACGATTAAATTTGCTATAAAATTGGCTGCTAAGTAAGATGGTGACTGTTTTGAGGGTTTCGTGATAATTGAAACGTAGTTTTCGTATTTTATTGGAACGCTTTAAACTACGGCTTTAATACCTTTCAACGCTTTAAAATAACTAGAATACCACTATAGAAATCAGTATACCTAATCATTCTGAAGTTAAGTGAGGCGGGACTGAAATGATACTACCTTTAGGCTTGGGTAATCATGACAAAATGAGGGCGAGCTAAGCGAATCCGACGTCATAACGTTCTAGACTCTGATTCAATAATTTATTCTGACGTCAAGCGTCGCGAGACCAAAAGAAATAGGCCCATTTTACAAGCCCCGCTCATTATAAATTTCAACCCCAAACCGTTTAGACTCGTTTGTGCTTCGTTTGCGCTTCAAATTGTTCGATATTCCTGGCATGGCTAGAAAAGTGCTAGCCCTGCCCATTTCAAATTTAAAACTTTTTTTTCGTTCCATGCGTTTGTACTTTGATTGTGCTTCCATTTTTTACGTTTGCACTTTTCGCATTCTCCGGGAAATAGAAGGAAAAGCTTTAAACTTGTGAATACAATGCATGTGAATTTTAAAACCAAACTTGTTGCAAACAGTTGTGCTTTCAATTTTGACGTTTGTGCTTTTCACTTTTCCTGGGAAATTGAAGGTAAAACGTTATACCTGTAATTCTAGACTAGTGAATTTTAAAACAAAACTAGTTACAGATGATTTTGCTTTTTTGTGCTTGATTGTGCTTTCATTTTTGACTTTAAGCCTGGATAATCATGACGTGTTTCTCGTTCCCTATTTTTAAATATTTTGTTTATTAATTTCTTTCCCTGTATCAAAATCAACCAACATTTCTTTTCATTTTACCAAAAGCACTATAATGTATATTCTGTAATTTAGACATATTGCCTACTTTTGAAGAAACGTAAAAACATACTTTGAGAGGTATAAAACATCGATCATCTAAAAGTTTTCCTACTAAAATATTTCTCATGTCGAAAAATAAAGTTATTTGCCGGCAAGTTTACCAACATTAACCCTGGTTATTTTGTCAAAGTACCGTCATCAGTTTTGTCAAAGTATTAAGTCTATGAATTATTAAGACGGAATAATGTTAGTCTTCTTTAAACTTTTTATATAGCCTAATAAAGTCGACTAAAAATAATCTGTATAAACATTAATTTATATGTAATTAAATAATATGTTAAAAATAAATATAAAAGGCGATAAAAAAAATTTGGTTACTGAAATAAAAAAATATCAAGCAAAATTAATGTTTCTTAAACTATTAAACTTATTACTTAAAATAATATTTAATTTTTAAACTTTTAATTCCATCTTTTGAGATAAACGTATTACACAAAATTAAAAAAACTATTTGTAAACCGAAAACATTTTAAAGTGTAAATTTAACGACTTGCATATTCGAAGGACGTGCGAAGCGAGTCAAAAGCAAGGAAGATGAGCGTAGCGAATCCGATGTTATGTGGAGAAGTTCCAAGGTACCCCGTACCCGATTTTTTATTGATATTTTGATGCGATGACATCTATTTTATATTCTACTTTGCATAAATAATTATATTTATATTATTATGTCATTATTATCTAATTTATAGTTTGCTTATTTGTATATTTAAATTTGATACTGAGGTAAAAAAAGAAATAATGATTTGGATATTAGAACTTATTAAAGTACATTTTGAAGTCGCGTGATCTGTCTCGGGATAAAGTTATTCTGAGAATATGTTTGTATTGTTTTGTCGTCTTTGAAATATAAAATATAAGAAAACACAAGTTTATTTTACCTTTAAAATAGATCTGTCAATAGAAGCGATATCAGAGAATGACAGTTGGTTCGATATTATTAGACATGTAAATAATAAATTAGGAGGAAAAGTCCAGGCAAATAAGTTGATATAACAGAGTAATTGCAATGTAAACAAGTTAGCAGCATAAACGAATTGCGGTAATAATCAAAATTAAAGACACGAGGTCGCGGTCGGGTAAAATATAAATGCAATTTTGAGCTTTCGACCGTAAATTAGACCTTCTTCAGAAATACATTAATTACAAACTGAATTGAATAACACGACGTTATAAAACATGGGTTATACTAATCTTACAAACCTAACTGTGTATGTCATCGGAAATTACACATTATTCTAAACAAAGATTTAGCTCGGAAATAATATCGTTTAAATAGTTTGGTCAATATCTTGTTTTAGATTTGTAGTAATAATGTCAGATAATTAGGTTTCCCCCGCTGCTAAAGTAATTATACATTTAGGAACTATTAGCTGGAAGAAAATTTAGAAACAAAGAGTAATAGCTGAAAACATATTTCTTTTGAAAAGATAATAAAATGCATTCTTTTCTTAATTAAGATTAGAATGAAACCGTGAAAAATTTCTAATAAATTTACAAAATTGATCAGTATCCAGTGTGTATTACAGAAATTATATGAAATATAAAGTACAGCAAAATAGGTTTGATTAAAATATGAAGGATTTATGTTTATGTTTTCTATATTTTTAGTAAACATGTTTTTCATGCTGTTTTGTAAGCTATTTTCAAAATAAGTTTGTGTATAGCTTATATGTTCAACAATAATTCAATAATTTACCCAATGTTTCTAAAACTTACTCAAATTCATTAATTAATTGTTAGTTTTTAACTCTATATTAATATTCCTTGTATAATTTAGTGTTTGCAAATAGGATTTTGGTAGAAATACATGGAAAAAATGTAGGGGTTTTTTAAAAAGAGTAATATTCGTATTTCTTAAAACTTAAAAAGATTTTTAAAAATTCAGAGCATGTTTGCTCTTAAGATTTTTAAAGAAACAATAAAGAGGGGTGATTAAGGCGCAAACACTATAAATAATGCTCACTTAAAATTAATTTTGCAATAAATACAATGGGGTTTATAGCGGCATTAAAGAAACAGGGGGAGATTCTTAAGTGCAGCCAAGGGAGCTAAATGGACCAGAAATAAACTGTTTTAACTCTGGAGGAGGTCCACCCCTAACCTATTGTTACCAAGTATATTCATCATATTTTTTCTAAGAGAAACGGCACCTGTGAGTGCGGTGGACCGCACTGCAAAAATGGCCCTTCTGGCATGTGATTTTTTACGTCCCCCTAACTTGATACACCAGTTGTTAGATATTAAAGAAGTGCAAAGATTGAAAGGGACCCAAATGATGTTCATTATGTAATGGGCTATGTTAGGAAATATAACAATGTAAAGATATTAAAACAAGTCATTGTAATTTATAGTGGGGAGGTGAAATTTATTGATTTCATCTTTTACTATCTATCAAATGGTATTAGTGGGTTTTACTAACCTTATGTCTCTTAAGCTTCATCTAATAAGAGTCCCTATATAATAACAGACAATACAAATCAGCATGCAATAAATTCAAGTAATGCGGTGCTTTAGCAAGAATTTTAGTTAGTCTAGTCAACATAATTAACTAAGTTATTATTATAATTTATTATTAACTTATTAATAATAAGTCAAAATTAATATAAATAATTTAGATTAAGGAATTAATCCTATCTGCCTCCGTAGCCGTAGTCGTAGAGTACTGGACTTCGGCACCGGAGGTCCGGGGTTCACAGCCCGGGCTATGCTCTCAGTTTTTTGTGAATAGAATTTGTTGTAAAAAGATTCCGCCAACTTCAGCTTTACTTTGAGCATAGTAGATGTGACCGCCCGAGGTGGTTCCCGCTGGGCGAATACCCTGAAGGGCCGAAAGGCCCTAAAACGGGCATTATTATTATTATAATTAATCCTACTCTCCTCGGCTAAAGATAATTAATTTTATTAGTATTTAGTAAGGGCTTTACTTTATACTGGTTAAATAATTTATTGTATTTAGTATTATACGATTTATTGTAAAAATGAAGACAGCCTCCTTATAGATAGTTTAGCTTCTTAGCTTTTCTAATTGTTATTTGAATATACTTTTAACTTTGTTTAATATATTGATAATTAACCACTTGAAGGTAGACCCTTTACGGAAAATCTATTTGGTGAGTAGATAATAGATAGTATAGTAGATAGTAGATAATAGATAGATAAATTTACAACTGTACATTTATGATTTAACCCTGTGAATTATCAGATTACATCTAAATAAACTTCAATTCTAAAGTATAAAATGTGTAATTTTATCAAATATAATGTTTAGGGTAAAATATAACTAAAACTTAAATCATGATCTAAAATCCTTTGCAATAAAAAAGCAAAAAAAATAAATAATCTGCCCTAACAAATTCAAAATAATGATTTGTACTAAGTTAATAAAATAATGGTACACAAACAAATTAATAAAGAAAATTACAAACATTTTGAAAAAGTTTAATTTTATTAAATGGTAACTTTAAGGGCTATAAATATGTAAATAAGTTAAGAAAAATAATAACATAATAACTAATTATTAAATTATTTTTAAAGATAATAGTTATTAGAACCCGGACACTTTATCTTCAAAATGTGTCCCATTTAATTTTTTTTGTTGTCCCTATTTTTAAATTTGGGATTCATTTAATTTTATTATAAGTTTGGGTTACGTTTGGTATTAAGATAAAAGGATTATTGACATAATCTATTAAAAAGAAAAAGATTTTTTTTATTAATATTATATTAAAAGGACTTAGGATTTAGAAAAATTAAAATAATTATAATAATATCAGATACCGTTGTTTTAATGTCTATGTTTTAAACATTTATTTTTTATTTTAAATACTTTTAAAACAGTATTTTTTTAGATTATTTATATTTTTTTTACTTTCTTCACCCACTATTGTAGATATAAGCAAAAGTATTATGTTCACCTTAAAAATACTAAACCCAGGTATTATCATATTTATCCGTTTCAGGAACTTTTATGACGTTCTTTTCATTTTCATTGCGTCTGTGTCACGCATAAATCCCGCTGTGTTTATGCTAAAGAAATGAAACTTGGCAAGAAATCAGAAAACAAAATCTTACCCAAGTATGTTGACCGGAAACTAATATTTTTCAGACCTCGATAACTCATTTTGCTGAGTCATCAAAAATTTATAAAATCGATAATTGGCCATCGAGTTAAAATGAAACAAATCTATAGGACATTAAGAAATTTAACTAGATTTTACGTAATTATAACTTATATGTAATTAAACTTAATAAATTAAACTTATATAAATTAAACTTATATAAATTAAACTACTATAAAATGTAATTAAACTTCTATAAATTAAACTACTATAAAATTAACTGTAAGACTCAGTAAGACTGCTAGACTTAACATTACTTACTTTGGACTTGAACTATATAATCACTTACCTGACTCCATAATTAGCTTAGATAAGAGGCCCTTCATAAATAAAATTAAAAGAATTCTGTTGAACAACCCTTTGTATTCGATAGAAGAATTCTTTTTAATTAATTTTTAATTATTATTTACCACTGTAATTATTGTTTAACTGTAGATCTTATTATTGCATTGACTGTTTGCAATTGTACATAAATGTATATTATGTAAGCAAATAAAGAGTTTATTTATTTATAGATGGTTAATCGATCTACGAAATTTCATTTTGATATTCGTCGCCAATTTTAAAATATTTACTTTTGAATTTAAAATTTGGATGTATAATAAAATAAATGAGAAATGGTGGGCATAGGTGGTATGATATTGCTTTGAGTTTTAATCATCGTGTCAAGGAGGTCTAATGAAGTGCAGTAGGTTTAATTGCTAGAGGGTGAATATTCAATTAAGACCTCCTCAGATTATACTCAACAATGATTCATTGTTTTTAATTTTATTTTACTAAGAGTATATCTTAAAGACTCTTGAATTATGATGACATTTAATTTTAGAGATGGTATTAAAGAATTTCCCTTAAGTAAAAGGTTTTCACGAATTTAAGAAGTTTCGGATATCTTATCATCAATAGATATTATTTTTTTTTAAATTATTTCTTTTGGTATCAAAGTAAAACTATTTTACGAAACCAAGATTTGAATCCATTATTGAAATGATTTTCCATTATTAAAAGATCAGGTACTGGTTTACCTTGGAACTTTTTCTCTTACGCTTACTACTTTGGACTTGCTTTGCTCTATTAAAAAATATGACAATCAAATAATTTATATTTATTCGGTATATTTGAGGATGAGGAAATGAATTGTATATTGCTTAAAATATAGAGAATATTAATGATATTATTAGCGTTCTAAAGATTGCAATAATATTGCCCAGTATTTTATGATCGGAAGCGGGAGAAATGTGCAAGTTTTTTAAACTAATTCGTTTACCTACACGAACATAGAATTTTACTCATAACTCTAGAAGGGTTGAAGCCCCACAAAAGATGATTACATTGTTATATATATATATATATATATATATAATATATATATATATATATATATATATATATATATATATATATATATATATATATATAATATAATGCTTCTCATTTAATGAAGATTTAGGACGCCCAATTAGCATGTGTTATCTATCATATATTCAATTATTACGATTTCTACACTAATCCTACAATTATATTAAATATTATATTATATAAATATATATATACATTCATTTACTCATTAAATTATAAATATGGGCAATAATATATTTGCTTGGAATCAGGAAGCATAAATGCTCTACTCCCTCTCCACTACTCATAACCTTGTAAAAATTAGATTATTATTAGAAATGCTGGTGGGCTTTGTATAATTTCGTGAAAATTTATAAAAGAATTAAGTTGTTAATTAGGGTTACAAAATCCTTCTGTTAACACGCCCTCTACCTTTATCTCCGGGTATAAAATTCTTCTTCTTCTTTATATATTTTCTCTTTATCATTTTAGTGAATTGGTTTAAAAAAGGCATTTTATAAGGTGTTATTTGTTCAATGATTGCTTGGCGAAGGAATATCATATGAAATTACCTTCTTACACGAACTTAAAACTTAGAAATCAAGTATAGAAAATTGAACTTGATATAAGTTTGTTATTATAGACTGCAAGGTCAATGTTACTAAGTATTTCGTGCTTTGCTTGTTTGAAAATGTTTAATCTTGCAGTTAAACTTGATCACAAAGAAAATGATACAAGTTGTCAATGCTCAATCAAAGTTGTCAATGTTGTTTCTAATGCTTATTAAAAATAAGTCATTTAAAATTGTCCTAAAACTCGGGTACGGTGTACCTCGGACCTTTTCCTGACCATATCGAATTGGTTATGCTCATCCTTACTTCTTTTTACTAGCTTCGTTCGTTCTCAGAATATGGAAATTACCAAAATTACACCACACGCACACTCATACAGAATGACAGCTTTGGAAAAACTGCTCAGGTCTTAAAGAAACCTGAAACTGAAAATTTAGGTGATAATCCGGTTTGGGATTTGGTTGCAAAGACAAGCTTTTTCGATATACTTACGGTATATATGAGGAAACGGAATACGTCCTTAAAAATAATCCATAGAAAACTTTTTAAAATGCTTTCAGGACACCTAATACGACATTAGGTCGGAATCTTATAGCAATGGCACGAGGCCAAACAAGGTTGCTAGCATTTAAATAAAGCTCTCGAAGTAATAAAATAATGTTCGACTACGTTAAAAAATGTTTGGCTTAACATTTATAAAATGAAGTTTCAGTATTTTCCTCAAATTTGAAAAATGCGCAGAAGTAAAAAATAATCACGACCTACCGTCGCGTTTAAAAAAATCTTAAAATTTCTTATCAAAATAGTCAAACCAAATCTTTGTTATTTCTTTTGGAAAATTGTTAAAAATTGATTTTATTTTTTTGTTTTGTTTTCCTAAGAGATAAGAAAAACAGTTTTCCTAAAATTCTCTCCTAAGCTTAACCCATAACATTTCCTCACCTAACCTTTAAGGTTATACAAGTATATTTCACTTATAAAGGCTATGGGAAATAACATTTTATAAAATTGGTATAATTTTCAACTCAGCTAACTTTAATTATTCAGAAATTAGATAAGTTAAAGATAACTTTTAATAACCCAATTTTATGACAATTTAAATCTTTTAATACCAAATTATTGATTAATTTAATATTGAAATATAAAAATGTAATCATCTATATTACATTAATATATTGACTAGTATATAGTAGTTAGTTTTTGACCTACAAGATTGTAGAAATAATTTTGTAAAACTAAGCTAATCTTATAGAACTAAGCTAATCTTATAGAACTAAGCTAATCTTATAGAACTAAGCTAATCTTATAGAACTAAGCTAATCTTGTGGAAATAAACCGATCTCAAAGAACTTGTATTAATTTATCATCTCTTAGTGTAATGAACGGAGTCTACTGACTTTAGTTAAAATTCATGATTAGTTAACATATCTGTTCACTCAGGATCATAATACATTCTAGACGCCAGAGCATTTACTTTTTAGCCAATTTTTATCATACAAATTACGGTTATGTGGTTGTCCGGATGACGGAAAAAATAGTAATAAAACAAGAAATAATACTAAACAACAACAATGTGGTCACGGGGTTGCCTTCAGGCCGCGCTTTCGTCGTGTGGCGGCCAAAGCGCGAAACGCAGAGGACGCGTAGCAACTGAAGACCTGTACTTAAAATTTGTCTTATAATGAATCATACTTCCCATGTAAGCGAAAGTCCCTGATGTCACATTCTTGTCAAAAATAAGATATTTTCATGTGTAGGGATTTTTTTGGCTAGAGAGTCATTATTGCCATCCTGGAAGGTAGAAATGGCTTGCATCCGGCTAATACTGATCTCATGGTATTAACTAATTATTGTTAATATTTTAGTTGTTTCCTATTGAATTAAGGATAAGGAATGCCTTATCCTAATAAGGCAATAATAAACAGGGGATTTTATTAATTAAATCATTTGATCTAAGCAATTATTTTTATAGAGCTAACATACATAAGATTCTTAAGAGCATGCCATTTTGATCATTCGGAGCAAAGAAAAATTGGGTTTATGTCATCTTGGAACTTTCCTCTACATATTGAATTCGCTATGCTCATCTTCACTACTTTGAACTCGCTTCGCACGCCCTCAAAAATAAAAATCATCAATTTATACAGCTAAAATTCTTTAGACTCGCTTCGCTTGTGTTCAGATGTAAAATAATGCGTTTTAATCCGGGCAGTCACACTCACATATCACTCATAAAAGGAGGTTTTAAAAGCACCTGAAACTAAGGTATAAATTGTGAAATGTAATCTTTAATAGCAAAGCGCTTTAATCAGTGCTATAGAGGATTATTTTCTACCTAACACGAAGCACTGATGAGGATCTCTTGTTAGGTTGAAGTTGATTTGATATTAAGGATAATTTTCAACCTAACATACGTCACTGATAATGACTCCTGTTAGGTTGTCATTTGTTTGGTTAAGACGATTTGTTATTAAGGATTATTTTCTACCTAACAAGAAGCACTGATGATGGATATTGTTTGGTTGAAGACGATTTGTTATAAAGGATTATTTTATACCCAACAAAGGGGACTGATGATGACTCTTTCTAGACCGAAGACGATTTTCTCTTTAAAATTATTTTTTATAGAGAGAATACTTTTACTATTATTGAGATAAATTGCTTAAGTCTTACTTCGCATTTTTTTAAATAGTTGTAAAAGTCCCCTGAAACATATTTCGTAGAAAACTTTTAAAATATATCAAAGGGAATTATTGAAATGTTGGCATGAACTCAATGTAACTAACGAGGAGGTTAATTACCTCATAAAATTCAATCCTGAAATCACATAATTTTAAAGAATTTAAACTTATTCTCACACAACTCTATCTCTTCTTTTATTTCTTTAATTACAGTTTTACTTTTAATAATTGGAAAATAATGAAGAGTAAAAAACCAGAGTATTAGGAAACTTGGCATTAAAAAGTTTTATTAGTCTAAAGTAATGTCTTTTATAAAGATATTTTAAACATATTAAAGAGATTAAAAGGTCTAGATTAAAACATAGAAGTTTTTTCATATGTTAGCAGACATAAAGATTCGAAGTTAATTAAAATGAAATAATGGTTGATGGTTTTATTGGATATTTTATTGTCTAGACTGTCAGGGTAATAAAAGAGTTAATACAATGAATTACTTTATTGACAGAGAGCTCAAAGTTAAATTTGCTCCGGTAAACGTAAATCTATTGGAGGTCTATTACCTTTGTAAAACTAGATAATTCTTAAGTGTAATAGGTATAGTGAAATTTGCTGTTGTAATCGCAAATCTATTTGAGGTCTATTACCTTTATGAAACTAGATAATTCCTAAGTGTAATAAGACTATTGAATTTGCTCTTGCGAACGCAAATCTATTAGAGGTGTATTACCTTTTGTAAAACTAAATAATTCCTCAGTATAACAAAAATAGTGAAATTTTCTCTTGTAATAGCAAATCTATTTGAGGTCTATTACCTTTGTAAAACTAGATAATTCCTAAGTGTAATAGGTATAGTGAAATTGCTCTTGTATAACAAGATTCCTAAATATAACAATTCCTATTCCAATTCCAATTTCTAAGTATAACAAAATAGTGAAATGCTTAGTTTCAAATCAATTGAAAAATGTTCTGTGTTTTATAAATTTTCGAAATTTTTCCTAACACATTATTTCCAATATATGACGTCATATAAAAATTATATTTCAAATAGCACAACTAGAACTAAAAATTGATTTTTGTATCAAGTTTCAACTCTCTAGCATAAATACGCTGAGATCTACGATAATTACACACACACAGAGGCACACAAAACAATCAAGAGGCCTTAAATACACCTAAAACAGATAATTCAGGCAAAATTCCGGTTTGAGATTTTTTTACAAAGACAATACTTTTCCTATACACCTACGGTATAAATGAGGAAACGTTAAAATCCTTATAGTTTTCCTTTGGTAATCCACTCAAACTTTATAAACCATTTTAAATTCAAAGGTACTAAACATTTTACTAAACATTGTGAGCATATGACAAAGGTTTGAGAGGAGCAACGAATTTTGGCCGCAAACCACGATCCTTGCCGGGTATTCCCTCTGCGACGTATAATTCTTCTCTATTGATATTTATGTATGTCAAAGGGTAAAATTTTGGTGGTGCTATATTATGTACCATCATTGATATGTCTCAAAATTCCAATACGCATAGATTTAGAAAAGTTCTTAATTTTTGGCTTAGAATGAGGAAAAACATTCTATTATTTAAATAATATATTAATAGTTCATATCTTAAGGTTTTTATTGTTTTGATAATTTGATATTATCTAAAAGAGTTTATAAAATCCGGTAACATTAATTTAATCGATTATTTCATAAAAAAGGAAACTAGTTTACCGCACGATAAGTCCGACCCTTCGTATTCGGTTAAACATTTGTATCGGAAACAAAGTTTGGTAAAATGACCACGCAATAACTTTTTCTCGTATTTTTTTTGAAAAATATCATTGTTAAAACTAAAAACATGAATAGTTAAATGTTTCCCACAAAATGCAACAGACGCAAGAGACATAATAACTGACAAAATGATGTTTTCTGAATAATTTATTGGTGCCATTCCCATAATTAGCCCTGTTCTATGATTGCAAGTAATTCAGGTAATGACTTTATTAACCTTCTTACTAAATGTATAATTTCGTAAAAAAGCACAAAATCAAACAAATTTTCTACTTCGTGCGACAGGTCGATATAAAAGATTGCACTCAAAAGATTTATGACACTAATTAGACAATTATGTGCATTTCAAATCATAATTTTGCGTAATTATAAGCAAATTTAATGAGCAAATTTTTATTTATAAGATATTTTTCTTTGAACATGAGTTTAATTGCGTCTGCTTTTACAGGGCTCTGGAAAACTTAAACTGATTTGTTTATGATAAAGTTTTTCTTATATTACTTAACCTCAATAGCTCGGTCAATCATACCGCCTGAGATTTGTATCCATTTAACCAATTGGTTTGAGTAAATTGATGGATGTCAACAGTATATGCGGTCATCAAAATAAACACGCCGTGCTTTTGTTACTAACTTTGAGGATTAAAACAGCAGAAAACAACGCGTTACCTAATAAAGGTATAACCTAGAAAACCTTAATCCTGAAGATAACCATATGGTTCTGAAGGTAATCAAAAATGATATTAAGACGACATTATTGCTTACAATTGCTCGTCTCAATCAAAGAAATAAGTTTCGAAATGGTTTTATTTATCTCGACTCAATAAACGGAGATATACTGTGTGTACTAAGTATATCTCAATCGCAAACCCTCCGTATATTTAAATGAATGTTAGCAATTTATTATATTTATTATTATTTATTAATAAATGTTTTATTACAATTTATTATTATTATTTATTATACCCTCTTTCGAATTCCTTAAATAGCTCCGTCACTATTTGTCATAAAGGCTTGAAATTTCGTACTCATGCTCAGCATATTGTGCCGATGAGACAAGCGTATTTCTATTTTCAATACCATGCTTATAAACTTTTATTGCTCCTCGTTGCAAAAATCGATGCAAGACGCATTCTACAGGTTTTAATCAAATATACCAAATTTATATGGCAACCAATTTGGTGAGAATCTGATGACTATTGTTACCGTGATATGGATAATTCCTTTATTTTTGCGTGATAAAAATTGAGGTAAGAGGTCAGTGGGTACACTTTATGAAGTAAAAACAAGAAGAGATAACAACCTCGATACACAAAATCAATTTAAACAAAATACCAATTATAATAAATAAACCTTTTTTACTTTACATTTGTTTTTACTTTTCTTCAATTATACCCTAGGTATAAAAGAAACATATAGTTTGGAAACACCGAAACGGTAGTTTACCTAATTTTTCCCAGTAAGGTGTTTTTAAGGCCTACAGAGTAATTTTCACAAATTTATATGCATGTATATATGTGTGTGTTTCTTGGTACTGAAATCAACTTTTAGGCCTGATTTTACTCTCCTAAAAATATTATGAAGTCTTTAACCCGCAATAATGACTCATTAATAAGACGGAAAAATGTGTTTTGCTCGATTTTTTTCGTGTTTATCTAGTCATATATAACACATATGCCTAATTTTTCCGTGTTTATCTAGTCATATATAACACATATGCCTAATTTTTTCGTGTTTATCTAGTCATATATAACACATATGCCTAATTTTTTCGTGTTTATCTTGTCATATATAACACATATGCCTAATTTCTCTCCCAGTGTATTTATGCTAGAGAGTTGAAACTTTCTACAAAAATCTGTCTACCTCTGTAGTTGTGCAATTCTGCAAATAATCTGTTTATGACGTCATTCACCCACAATAATGACTCAGCAAAAATTACGAAAAATTACAAAAAGCGAAAAAATGATGCGATACTGTTGAAATTAGGCACGGGCACGCATGTAGCCCTGTATGCGCTAAGTTTCATCTTATTATCAGCATTAGTTTAATTTTGATTGAATGACTCATATACGTTTTTTAAAAGTGTAAAAAATAAAAAAATACTCCTATTAAGTTAAAATTTGGTACAAGTGTTCAAGCATATCACTTTACGTAAGTATATTATATTCCGTTCCAACACACCAAATATCTAACTACCAACTACCAAATACCAAAGTTGTGTTGGATCATAAAAGTTAAGGAGCATAGAGCGAATCAGTCAGTGCCTGGATGGGTGCCGGCTGGATATAAAACAAATGTATTCGCTGTTTGTGATCCAGCAAAGTTAGCATAACGTAGTAAGGATGGGCGCTAATGTTAACGTTATGTCAGAGTTAATCCTATGTGATAAGGAAATGTTCCGAGGTACCCCGTGTCCGATTTTTTCTTTAAGTGTCAGGACCCACATAAAATCTTTTTTTAGCATAGCTGTAACAGAAATCAAACAACAAGAGCGAAAGGATATGCTATACTTAAGTAATGCGTTATAGTAGTACTCGTGAAATCTAGAAATGTGTAAATTCTCATGAAATAGAAACCTTATTTCCAGTTCGTAGAATTATCTTATTAAAAGTGTCTATCTAGCTTCACAGTTAACTCGCTTCTATAATGACTTCATTTGTCCAACGTAATATCAAATATCATTCCGTTATTGTGGTTAGGCCGTTTCCTCAGCAGCTATTATAAGGATTAGTACGAGAGCCATAATTGTAACAGAAAAGTATATTTAATGGTTTTGAAATGGAAAGAAAATAGATATTCTTCCTTAGACTAGACAAGACCTGTCTTTCCCTATTCTCATTTTTGCATAATATAATGCCTCATAAACGTCATTTTCTATTCAAATTTTGCTAAAAATATAAGGAATAAAACATAAATGTTTTATATGTCACTTGCTTCAAAATTTAAATTGATTTTCTTTAAAGATTAGCTTATAGCATGAGTGAATCTGTTGCAATGATTCCTAATCACCACGAAATAATACACCAATCTATGTATATATAATATATATATATATACATATATACATATATATATATATATATATATATATTATATATATATATAATATATTATATATATATATATATATATATATGTATATATATATATATATATATTATATATATATATATATATATATATATATATATTATATTATATATATATGTATATATTATATATATATATATAATATATATATATATATATATATATATATATATATATATATATATCTTGATCAGAGAGGCCCCTCTTCCAAAAATCCCCTCCCCCCACTCCCTCTCTCCATGAGCCCCTCATAAGCTCATTTTTTCTTTGAAAATTAGCTAAAAATTATAAATTTAAATAATAATATTGATAAAATTATTTTTTTAGAACTGTAATTCTGCAACAACAAAAAATGTAAATTTATAGTATAATGAATATCTTTTATATCGTATCCGTTTCAAAGGTGTGAACCATGTGTTACCTTTGCTGATTTGTGATTCTTTATTAGTCTATATCAAACATTGTTAGTGCTTTATTGTCTTAATACTTTATTTTTTTATAATATCACTGTTTGTTTAATTTTATTATTTACAATGGACGAGAATACTGAGCTGTATTATAAATAATTTATAAGCTGTTTAAACATAATGAAAAGTTTAAAAGGTAAACATTTATAAAGAGTAAAATTTATTTGTATTTGACAATAATTATTAAGATGGAAACGTCTCGAGAGGTAGAGAAGACTCTTTTTTGACAACATTATATTTTAAATCTTAGCTCAGTCACTCCTGAATTTCTCCTTACGTCACAAGACTTCATTTTAGGAAAAGTAAGGAAAGAAATTGCTAAAAGTAGTGATGTGTTTTATCTCTAGTTTCTAAGCGATGAAGAAACTTGTTTAATATTTACACGACATTACATTTAAATTTCAAATATCTATACCTCAGGGGGGTCCTCCCAATCTCTAAGTCTACTTTTAGAAAGATTATTTCACATAAAGTTGTCTCTTTTGCCTTCTTTACTTTTTCTATAATACAGTAATATTATTTGAAAGTATTAAAACTCCAGTCATTATTATTTTCTTTTTATATCATGTCTCTTATATAACAAAACTAAAAATAAAATATGAAATAAAGTAAGAAATTGTAATTAAAATGTTAATTATAAAATACTTTATGATAAATGTGAATCATAAAAAATAAGGATTACAATTAAAACGGTTATAGATTATGCTGATGATGGCGTTATGCTGAAACCGATCCAGGGAAAATCATAACCAACAGCAAGTATTCTGCAGTAGTGGATTCTTCAAAATTAGGATTATATAGTAGGTTGACTTTAATATGAATGAAACGCCTTGAAAACATCATAGTAATATGCAACTGTCTCATTCGTAACATGCCAATTCATTTAAGTATATATCCAGTGTATACCAGGTTGGAACAGCCAAATATTTCGAGAATTAGAGCAGACCTTCGGTGCCCGTTAGAGGCAATAAGTGCGTACAGAAAGAAAGAACAGAAAAGTAACTATCTTTTAAAAACTGGATTTCAAATCTATTGCTAAAAACACAAACTTGAGCCACAGAATCGATATTCAGTCCTCAAACCATAGCTTCCGATTCTGTTCTTTCCCTGTCACACCCGAGTCTTGCAAAATATATATATATATATATATATATATATATTATTATATTATATATAATATATATATATATATATATATATATATATATATATATATATATATATATATATATATATATATATATATATATATATATATATATATATATATATATATATATATTATATATATATATATATATATATACCTTAACGTAATAAATAAGAACATGAGGTTTCGTTTCTATGCGACAAGTATATTTATTATCTGTTTGATCATAATAGTTAACCAGCATCGAGCGTGGTCAGTGCCTAGATGGGTGACCGCTGGGAATGAATGGGATGTATTTACTATATGGGACGAGCTAAGCTGGCCCGAAAACATGTTAAAGTATAAATTTAACGACTTGCATATTCAAAGGACGAGCGAAGCGAGTCAAAAGCAAGGAGAATGAGCTTAGCGAATCCGATGTGATGAAGAAGAGTTCCGAGGTACTAACAGCTTTTTTAAATTGGCTTAGGGTATAATTCTTGCTTATTGGCCTTGGGACGTAACACAGCCTTATGTTTGTCACGAAAAAAATCAATTTTATAAATGAGAGTTTCTAATCACGATATCAAAAATCAAAAATCGCTTGTCTCATCATCATAATGTGCTGAGCATGTGTACGAAATATAGTCTCTAGGAAAAATATTGACAGAACTTTGAAGAATACCAAGGATCTTGAATAAAGGGAATGACGTAATAAGTCAATTTGCCATACAAACAAGTGACCATCGAAAACCAAAAAAATAGAGAGAATTCAACACGAAAACACGTCAAACCAATTGCACATGTTTGGTACAAACTGCGCATGCTTACAATTCTTATGAGGCAAACTTACCTCTGAATGGTTTATCATTGTTTATTGCTTGAGAAGGTTATAAATAAACACGCTTAAATTATCAATCACTGAAGAGGCTAAGTATAGTCCAAAATTTTAAAATTAAATAATCACAAATGACTTAACAAGCACCACAAATGTAACAATCACGAGAAGCACAGAAGAAAGTTAAGAAGCAAACATGACAACCTTGCTACATAACCTGCGTTTGGCGCCTTTTTTCATTATAATTATGGGAAGGTAAGTTTGCTCATATTCTCTATCTCATACAACTTCCAAGAGGTCAGAAATTTTCCTTAATGCGTCATCCCCTTGATTCAAGATGCTTGGAGAATACAGACAATGGTAGCACAACGTAATGTGAATATAGTTATATATCTAGTTAAACAATAACATATAGATTGACTCAGAAACTTTTAAAGGCCACAACATAGTTGTTTTATATTACGAAATTGGTACAGTGCTGATAATCAACGATAAAAATATAATTACACCTTTAAATAAATAATGGTTTTGCTTTTAAAGTTAACATCAACAATTTGTTTGTAACATTCGATAAATTATTTGCTAGTAGTGAAACATTAATTAAAATATAAACACATTTTCTATTTGCTTGTCTTTCTAAAATCAGCATTGTTTGAAAACTAGCAAAAGTTTCGAGTAAATAAATGTTTAAGTATCATTAGAGAAAATGTTGAAACAAATTAATTACGGTTAAATATTGTCTTACTGAGTTCCCCAAAGAAAATTCAATTACTTTCATACAAAATATCTTTAAGTTGATTTGGTTCTTAAGCGAAATAAATGTACAAAAAGACTTTAGTGGAAATTAGTGGGGCCGATTCTTGTTTGACTTGGAGTATTCCCACAAAACTTGGTTTCAATTCAAACGCTTTTCTGTAAGTTTTAAGTCAAGAAACATTTTCCCAAGCTTAATTTTCTAAGAGAGAAATGCTTTTAATCGAAGTTTCGACTAAATTTAACAAGTCGATTTGAGTGAGCTCAATTAACCTTTAAAGGGAATGAGTTTATTTCTGTCACGACTACTTCATTCGAGTCAAGAAATGCATTAAAGTAAATGAGTCATTAAAGTAATCAGAAATTGTAATAGATAAAATATTTGAAGTGAAGTAATATTAACTTATATTAAGTAAGTATCCTATAAGCCATGATAAAGTTGTCGAGGGTAATAGCAATTCGACATTTTTCTGGAACCTGTAATGATTGTTGTTTAAGGTAAGTAACTTTAGCTGCATTAAGATAAAACCTTATGGGAGCTAGGTATATTACTTTCTCTAGGCTATAACAGAACCTAATAACTGTAGGAACATCATAAATAGTACCTTATCTAGGTTCAACCTGTTCCTACACAACTAAATACTACAGGTTAACACATAAGTCAACTAAATACTACAGGTTTAACCTGTACTACATAAAGTCAACTAAATACTACAGGTTCAACCTGTACTACATAAAGTCAACTAAATACTACAGGTTTAACCTGTCCTACATGAAGTCAACTAAAAACAACAGGTTCAACCTGTCCTACATAAAGTCAACTAAATTCTACAGGTTTAACCTGTGTTGTTTTCATAACGTCAACTAAACACGGCTCGTTCAACTTGAATACTTAAAGTCAACTTAGAAATATAAGTTTAAACTGTAATGTTTGTAAATGTCAAATAAATAGAACAGGCTTAACCTGAACTACAGTATAGACCTAACCTGTACTAATTACGTAAAGTCAACTACGTAGTACAGGTTATAAATGCACAAGCAGATCCCCTGCAATGAGTTCCTAATCCAATCCCACCCACCCTTAATCACAATGTAATTTTTATAATAAATGAAACAATATTTTAGCTTTCGGCAAAATAATAACATTTGTTATAATTTGTATAATGTAAATAAATAAATGACTCGTATATTCTTAAGGATTATATTCTATCAGTATTATCATAGGGATCGAAAAGGTTTTTATTATTTTATCCAAGTTTTCAAAATGTATTAAATTTATTAGTTATAACCAAGGAGCTTGAATACGCATAAGGACAGCTGTTCCTTAGCTGATGACGCATAAGGAACATTTCTGACCCCATGAAAGTTGTGTGAGATAAAGAAATAGGAGCAAACTTACCTTTCCTTGGTTATAATGAAAAAAGGCGCCAAACGCAGGTTATGAAGCAGGTTGTCGAGTTTACATTTGTGGTGCTTGTTAAGTCATTTGTGCTTATTTAATTATATATTTTGGACTATACTTTGCCACATCAGTGAGTGATAATTTAAGAGTGTTTTGTTATAACCTTCTCAAGCAATAAACAATAAGAAACCATTTAGAGGTAAGTTTGCCTCTAAAATTTAAGACCTGCGCTGTTATGAGAATTATAAGCATGCGGAGTTGGTACCAAGCATGTGCAGTTGGTTTTTGACGTGTGTTTCGTGATGAATTCTGTCTGTTTTTTGGTTTTCGATGGGGTCACTTGATTGTAAGGCAAATCGACTTAGTGCGCCATTCCTCTTATCCAAGATCCTTGGTTTTTAACAGACAGTGCCCAGATTAAAATGAAAATTGTTAGCTTTTAGTTTACTTAACAGTGCTTTATATTACTAAGCTAGTTTAAATTATAATTTAGCTATCTTATATTTTATGTTATAATCTAGCTAGTCTTAATGTTATATAATATTTTAGTATGAGTATTTAATATGCATCCTTAATATATTTCCTTAATCAAAATGTAATTTTAAAATATTTTATAATGTTAATAAATAAATATGGCTCCTACATTCTTTTAGATGTCAGTATCAGTATTATTATGAGGGTTGGAAATGTTTTATTATTTTATCCAAGTTTTCAAAATTCATTACATTAATTAGTTTTAAAAAGCAATGCCCAGATTAAAACGAAAATCAATTGATTTCAGTCGACTGAAATTTAATTGAAATTATTTACTTACACAACTTTATCCTACAAACACATGAAAAATCCTCAGATATTTGTCTTTTAAACCAACGTAGGCAAAACGCAATGTCATTACTAAGGTCACTTAAATGTCAGAAACTGAATCAATCAATACATTTCAATACAAGCCGTGCCCTTACTTTCAAAAATGACATTAATAAAGTTTAACAAACAATAAAATGAAAAATACCAAGTAGTAAATTAAGTGATAAAGTACCAAGGGCATTACAATACAATCTATTATTAAGTTTCTGTATTGGATTTGTATTGGATACAATTGAGTTCCTGGTTCCTATTTCATATCGTATTGTTCGTGGTTTAATGAGACGAAGTTGGCTCATGTCATAAGCTTTGTTCATCTGCAATTGTTTAGGAACCAATGTGAATTAAATGTAATCTAAGTTATTGTTGGGATTGGACTTCGTTTGACATTGAATTGGTTCTAATTGTGTTGTTTAGTTGTGGTTCAAAGGATAGAACTAATGATGTTTAGTTTTATTAACTTCTTGTAAAACAATGTTAACATAATGTTAGGGAGGCCCGGTGATATAATGGTTTAAATGCATACCTGCTACCCAGTTAGTCCGGGTTCGAATCCGATCGGGGCATCTAGGATTTTCATGCAAGTGATTGATATCCTTACAGGTGCCTTGGTGAACGATAAGCCGATGGTTCTGAGTCTGTGCGATGACATGCACTTGTTAAAGATACCCAAGACTAAATTTACCTAGATTTCGGAGGAATTTAGGACTCTGAATACTAGCTTATATAAAATTGATGTGTCTGCCTCATGATTTTAAGATCAGGAAAGCTTAGTCTTGCAATAGGGCACGAGTTGTTTCTTATAGGAAAGTCACAGATTTTCTATGGATTAGAAACAAAATTCCTTCGACCTTCCTTCGACTCATGAGATAGAATCTAAGGGAATTAGCAAAAAGCACCATACTACGAGACTTATTTGCAAGTTTATCTATAACCTCTCACTAATTACTAGTACTAATAAAGCAGAACGTACTCAATCGTTCTGCAAAAGTAGTAAAGTATACGATGTGCTGATAAAACATCGTGCATATCCTCATCTGTAACTCCAGACTATGTATAATCCGAAGCCTCAAGAGCAATAATTAATAATAAAGAATAAAATCCATATAATGCATTTAAGGGGGTATAGAGGATTTTGTGTTAGGGTTAAGTGGGAGGGGGGGTATTATGTATGTTTAAATCTGTATATATAAATATTAAAATTAATAAATTGTAACTCCAAGGATGATATTATAGTCCTGGAGATCAAGAGGGACTTTCTGAATCAAATGTGACATGGGCCTTTTAGCCATATAATTTACGGTTCCATAAAGTAAAGTAAGGAAACACAGGTCAGGTGGGAAACACATTGCGGGCCATAACGAGGTGACTCATCAAAATTTAATAATAACCTTAAATTTTCTATTTTTAAAAATAAGTTTAAGTGCTCAAAAAATAAAACCGTTGATTATTATATACATCGCTTTGGATTCAAGGTATTGTCCCAGTCTGTGGACATACTGTATATGGATTTTAAAAAAATCCCATTTATTATTTGAGTAACCCTCCTCCAAACGATCCAAAAAATAATCCTGGAGTCGGCTTCAATGCATTTATATTTCTAAATTTTTTATGCTTATTATTCAATACAGTATTTTTTCTTTTTTTTATTTAAGATATTAATGGTTGAAGTTATAGAAATGAAAATGAGAGAGATAGAGAGAAGATGACATTTAATTCATCAAAGAAATCAAGTGATGTAGGAAAATTATGAATACAGAAAATATATTCTTGAGTACTTCTTAAATTTGAATTGAAAACACATGAGGTTCAAATTAATATTTTTACGATAAGAATTTAATTTATAAACTTTATAGAACACGCATAAAACATATTTTGTTATCAAAGAATATAATTCTTATTATATTAATACATGAAGAAATTTAAATTTTGATTTACAAAAGGAAAGAAATTTAAATTAAAAGAACCAAACATTTAAGGACGTAAAATCATAGAAAACAATGTTCTGATTCCAACCTCTATTTGAGGAAATAATTTCCAACAAATAAAATTACAGAGGTGAAAAAGTTGGAATCAAAATGAAAGTGAAAAACGGTAGTGTGGAGTATCGTTGTATGGGAGAAGGAATCGTTCGCAACCATGTGAGAGAGAACTCGTGATTGTAACTACCGGAAAATTGGATAGGGAAAATTTTTGGGCTCAGAGAGAAAATACAAGCCAAAAATCTCTCATAATTGAAATCAAAGTAGGGGAGAAATGTGAGATGAGGGTGAAAGAGTCGAATTCCAACCGCTTCTAAAACTTGGTCATTTTCACTCCGACATACAAATTGTTAGAAAAAATTCCATACAGTGACGTCACACTCCATATCCTCGGCAAAATACTGTTTTCATTCAAAAGCTTAAATTGTGTTAGATTTTCCCCACAGCACTTTGCATATAGCGCAATTTTTAGATATTCATGAAAAAAACCTACCACATTTTAATTAAACAAACCATAGTCGTTACACTGTTTAGGCTTAATGAAAAACCGCTATTTGATCTTTCCACTCTTCCCTCAATCAAATTATAATAAAATATATGATGACATGTACAACCAACTGTTTTTAAAATAACATAATTTTATTTTAAACATCTAGTCCACGGGGCTTGAGTTTGGATCTAAAATAATACGAAGAATTTTGTTCACATCTATCAACAACGTTTTACCACAAAAGTCAATTGTGATACAATAATGATAGCAATTATTCGATTAAAGTATTAAAATTAATAAACTAAGCTGCCATGTGTAACAGCATGGCATGTCATGTATGACAGTTATATGTTCTTTCGTAAACATAGAACTGTAGTTCAAGGGCGCAGCTGATAGTTAGGCTATTCAACATAGTTTAGGCTTTCTGCAGTAATACTTTTGGAAGCATTAACCAGCCTTAAGTTTAAACCCGTATAGAAATTTGGGTACTTTATAATTCTGAGGTCGAGCGAAACAGGGCCGAAGTTATACAACCTTAAGCATTGGATATCCAGGATATTCAAAGGACGAGCGAAGTACGTCCCCGATTTTTGTATAATATATTGTCATCAAATAACAAAGAACTAACTAATTATTTTATTTTATTATAACAAAATCAGATAAGAATAAATGTAATTATGCAGGTGAAAGTCAGTGAGCATGAACCGAACATGTCCGCTGTCAGGACATGTTATTGTCAAATGTGACAGTCTGTGGGCTACTTCATGTAACGGTGTAAACCACTTGTTCAACTCGATCGAATGCTTGTCTCAATGTAACAGATGCAAAACTATTTCTGGCAACCAATATAAAATTATATTTGTTATTGTCTAAAATGTATAGTTCTTTTAATTTGAAGAAATATTAAAAGAATATTCCGTTAACATATGACACGAGATTAAAGGAGGAAAGGACAACCTTTTGTTTAAATCCTCGTTAAGCATCTTACTTTTTGGACCATATTCAGACACTCTGTTTCACGACCGAACCTACAAGTTTTTTTTATGTTTTTACCAAGTTTTAGCTGTCTAGGGCATACACACAGTGAATCAGTACATGCTTGACACAAAATAACGTCTACAAATACAGACAGGGAGCATGGTGACGTTGCATTAAATGACTCACGTTGTATTAAATGACCTGAAACGATAAATCTGGTGTAGTCTTAGAATTCTAAGGGACCATAATAATTTTCATATATCAACATGTGTAATTTGTAGAAAAGACAAGTAAAATATCAAGCAAGAAGAACTTCGGGACTTTCCTCTCTTTAGCGGGACTCGCTACGCTCATCCTAACCACTTTGGACAATCAGCTAATTTATAAATGCAGCACATCTTAGGATTTGTTTTATTCCAAGCGATCAACTAATAACTATTGACCTTACTCCACGATTTTCGACAGAAGTGATCCGATAAATACCATAGATATACTAAAGAAAATTTATGATGTTTAACAATTCTTATAAAAAGCATACATATAACTTATTACAAATTTGAACCAATGCTTATATGGAGATGTAACTTGTCACATTTGTAGACCTATACACGCGTGCTTAAATTTAAATGTATCTCAACATTTTTCCACTACTTAAATTCTTATTGACTATTTCGGAAAACACAACTAGACCTAAAGATTGACTTTTCTTTTCAGAGTTTCAAAACTCTAACATAAACACGCTTGGAGTAACGAACATAAAAAAAACCCACACTGCCAAACAGACATCTTTGTAAAAACCATACATGAAGTCTGAATACACCTAAAACGGTTAATAAATTCTGGTCCGATAGTCAGCATGCTGAGCAATTTTTCTTTGGGATGCGTGTTTCAGTGCTTAACAAACCATTCCAGCATAAGGTTTTGGTTTATAACTTGAACATTTACTCAAAAAGGCAGCAAAATGTCGAAAATTCAAAAAAACAAGAAATCATGTTTTGATCGATTTGGCACACATGTGTCATGTTTTAGATCGAGATATGTGCCAAGTTTCATCTCATTATTAGCATTAGTTTAATTTTTATCGAATGACTTAAAAACCTTAAAATAATGTAGTATAGTAATATAATGGCATTTGTACAATTGTATAACTAACTAACTGAAATAACTATAACTGTAATAACTATAACTGTAACTGCAATAACTATAACTGTAACTATAATAACTATAACTGTAATAACTAAGTACACTAAGTTTTGTTTTAATAAGGAAAGTATATCTACGGATTTTGTAAGATCATAAAAGTTAAGGAGCATCGTGCAATATAAGCGCTTGTAGATGGGTGAACACTGGGAATAATACTTATGTATTTACGTTTCGACGTCGAGCGAAGCGAGTTCGAAACAGTGAGGACGAAAGTAACGAATCTGATGTGGTAGGAAAAAGTTTTTAGATACTACGTACCTGATTTTTTAATATTTATCATCCGCTAAAAGTTGCTAGGTCTATTTGAACTATGATAAGGAATAAACATAAATTTTTATTAGGAATTTTGACTTACTGAGGACACTTGAAGCGAGTCAAATCATGTGTTATGCCCTAGACAGCTGAAATTTGGTAAAAAGATCAATTATGATACAATAATGATTGCAAGTATTCGCTAAAAAGATTAAAATTATTAAACTAAGATGCCATGTATTACTAGAAGCTTTTTCAAGGTTTTTGTGAAAGTAGAACTGTAGTTCAATGGCGTCTACTTCAGACATACTAGTCCGAAGTAGTGATGATGAGCCCAGCAAATCCGAAGTAGTATTTTACATATCATACCAATATTACATGTCATACCAATATTTTACTATACCATTATTACATACCACACCATAATATATACTAAACCATACATACTTAATAATAAGAGTATTGTAATTGGTAATGTAATGTACGTATGGTTGGGTTTGAATATTACGTAAAGGTTGATTAGTATAATATTAAGTATTACTATGGTATGTAATATTACGTATGGTAAAATTATTATTATTATTACTTTACCTTTACGTAATTTACATACCCATAGGTGTACGAAAATTATATATCCTACCATACGTAATATTACTACATACCAATTACATATACTCTCGAGATGTTAATAACAAGATGTAAACCATGTTATATAATTAAAGGAAGATGAGATAAATTCATTATAAGATATAACAATCTTTGTACAATATTACGGAGTTTCAAAATGTTTGTTTTAAACATTGTATATTTAAGTACAAGGTTCGATACAACCTGTTGGCCATATATTAAAGTTTGCTCCATGTTATATAATTATGTATTTAACAAATGCTAGTAAGCATTTAATGATCATTGTATGATTTATGTATGTTAAATTGCTTGTAATACAGTTTTATAAACTTTATTTAAAAATGAGTATTTTCAAAGAGAGTCGTCATTAAGAAGGTGATGTTTAGGACTTAATACATCAATATTTAAATGTTCTGCTACCAACAGCCATCTGGACGGAATAATTATACAGACAAACTAATAACAAACTTCAAAATCCAGTTTATTTAGCATAATAACTTATAAGTGTTAATATTAACTTTAAGTTTAAAGCACTTGGAATCAATTTTTCGTCTAATGCGACCTGAAAAGAATCAGGAGGATGTTTAGCATAATGAGTGATCGGGAAAATAAAGACCCTTTATTATAGAAGAAAGCTTTTATTAAATTTTTTCAGAGCGTTACACTTAAAGGACCTCCCCTTGTTTTCAATCCAAAAAAATTATATATCACATAATAATATATAACATAAAATAAAATTATATCAAACGGTATTTGATAACCAAAATATTTACTTAATTTTTACATATAATTGCATATTTAATTTGATAAATAATCAAAAATTAATGAATAAGTTACACATACGAGTTATGACTATATAAACAATAGCAAGTAGGTAACTCTTTTCCAATTATATTATTTGCGTATATTATAAATACTATGAAGCCATATTATTAGTATATATATATATATCGTTATTATAATATATATATATTTATTATATTATATATATTTATATATATATATTATATATATATATATATTGTATATATTTATTATAGTATATATTTATATATATGTTATATATATTATATATATATATATTATTTATATGTGTGTGTGTGTGTGTGTTATTTGTGGCAAGGGGTTCCAAAAGTTCCGTCTTTCTTTTTTCTTTACATTTACTTTGGTCAACCCTAATGGCCTATATCAGTCTATAATAAGTAGCTGTAAAGGTGCCATTGTGAGGCGAGGTAGTTTCAATGTAGTAACTAATTCAAATTTTAATACATTAAATTTTTATGTTCTTTCGAATTCTGAACATATAGACAAGGAACTCAGCGATATCATTTTGACTATGTACAGAACAATAAAGGTTTTATTTTATTTGTAAATAACTGGACACATGGATATTATTCTTGTTGAGAACCAGAGTCAGTCAGAGGAACTTAAGGGTCAATCAGTAAGTTTTATTTTACTAAATAGGTTGGTTGGTAGTATTGTTTAAATCAGACAATGTCTTTTGGACTTCAAATGTTTGTGTTGTGTGTAAATAAATAATTATTTAATGTAGTAAACTGGCCGGTCACGGAAGAAAGAGTTCATAAAGTTGTACTTCGTCAGCGAGGAAAACGTCCGAATACATAAATAGACAAACAAAATATAGAATTTCAAAAAAATGTTTGGGGGGGGGGGGAGGGTTACAGGCTTATTTATCAATACAGGAAGACAAAAACTAAGCTTATTATTAAAATTTAGGAAGAGGGGAAGTTTGAATAGATGTTTGGAAGGGCTTGGCCCTAAACTTACTAATATATAAGCTATAATAATATGTCTATGTCCGCCTATAATAATAAACATTAAACGCATATTAATTAAATCCCACTTTGCAAGTAGATAAGACGCTCACCATTATTTGTTAGCTAAAATGCATAACTTCGTTACATCATTTGTTAAGCTACTTTGGTGGTAATTTTTAACACTATCTTCGCCGTAAGATTTAGACTTGAGAGTCTTTATTGATTGGCTACTATGCAATAAATTGTACCTAGTTAATAGTAGAATAATATTAAAAAGAAATATAAGAAATGCTGACTAGATTAATAAGGTTACTGTTAAGATACGAATTTTGTTATCTATTCAAAAATAATAATTGTTAACTATTTTTTAATCAACTTAATTCAATACCTAATCCGCTAAAAAACAGGAATAATGTATCAAGACGTCGCGCTCTGACGTAATGTTACCCTTAGAACTTTAAACGCCTAAATTGTTATCATATCCTAAGTAATAATTGAATTATGAGAACAAAATTTAACCACTTCCTCTTATTAAAATACTGACAGATATGAACGATAACCAGTGATTGACACATGACGTACCCTATCTGTTCTTCGTGCAAACTCAATTAACATGTAAGACATAACATCATGAGACAGGTTAGGGTAAAGACATAATAGTCTTGTTAGCTATGACACACGGCAACAAAAATACGATCATCGCTCTAAGACTTATTCTAGAAAAAATGTCTCTTTTAAAAATTCACTACTACTCAGAAAAGAAAGAGAAGAACTACAGTTTCAATGCAGAGTAAATTGACTACTATTCTTTTTTTTTAGGGACAAGGTCAATCGAATATAATATATTTATATATATATATATATTATAATATATATAATATATATATATTATATATATATATATATATATATTAATTAATATATTATATATTATAATGGATTTTTATTCTAATATGTAATGAATATTAAATAAGGATTTACTGTAATAAGAATGTTCATTTCTTTACTACATTAGACCTGAATTTCGTCAGTATGAGGCAGAGGTATCAGATTTAACAACCAACGAATGGCGAACAACTAATATCTCTTAATTTAACCTGATAAATATATATATAGGAACATTAAAATAGCAAAAAAATCAGCAAATTAATTTAAAACAAGCAAATAATTTTCCTCTTTGTATACGATTTTTTTCATAATTTGAGTTTTCATTATATTTTAATTTTTTAAACTTTTCAATTTTATTAATTTACCTTAGTTTTAAGTTAAATATTTAATTATTTTTGACGATGAATCATATTTTGAACACAGATGTATTTTACTAAAAAAATTTAAATAAATAAATAAAAGCATTAATTAGTATTTGAGTGACCGCAGAATTTTAGTAATATATTATGTATTTAACTACAGGTAATCGATGAAAAATTATCTGAATATCAAATTTAAAAAGAAAGAACATTTGGTTTTTAAGTGATGGTTGTGTTACAAGAATCAAAAAGACAACAATACTTTAAACTTACAATGTTTGGGCCGAAATGAATTGCATTGTATATTTTTCTTTATATTAAGATTTGCAATTTTTTAATGCATCCTTGACCAGTCGTGTGAAATTTAGGCAGTGTTTGAAAGAATAATTTATAACTCAAGTGTATTAATTAATGTTATATATTGAAATGTTAAAAAACATTTTTGTATTTAAATCAAATCTTATGATAGGATAAAGACCGCGCTAACTGGAGAGTGTAAGTTCCCGCCAGAACCTTTAAATAGAAATAAATTTCCTGCTGCTAAATAGAGTTTTAAAAAAAATCCAAATTGTGAGGACGAATAATTGTTTAACAGTTTAGTTTTTTTATATATTGATCTGTCATCTTACAAAATAAATCTCACCTTCAAAAATTCTTCCTATATTTCTCTATCCTTCCTTCAATATATTTTTTTCCTTTGTTCTTCTTTAACGCCACTAAATACACGCCCGCTTTGAACCTCAAGCCCATATCAAGATCTTTTTTTCTATATTAGAACTGAATCGTCTAATATAATATTATTTTTTGATTGAAATGGTTTTCGGCACCAGATACGGACCTGTTTTTTTTTTCGAGACTAATAATCCAGAAAATCCAACAGTACCGCACGTAACATATTTTTTGTTTATCCACCTCAGAAGATAAACCTACCTTAACGCGTAACATTATTAATTAAATATTGAACATCTAATAAATCATAATTTTATTTAAAAGAATTTATTTCTTTAAATGTAATAGTGAAGGAGCTTATCCTTTTTATGGCCACTAACTAAAAGAAAAAAGATAAAAAAGACGAGTATATATCAAAGACATTTAAATAATAAGAAGGACACTAATTTATTACAACTTTCATCGCTATGAAAGAAGAAGCGTTTATAATAAAGTCAGATTAAAGTTTTTTGACTCACAGACACAAACGTCCCTTGGGGCTGTCATAAATCTTAAATTAACATGGTGAAAGTCACATGCAAATATAAACTATTACTTTTTGAGAACGGTGGAATTCAGTTTGAAAGAGGATCTATAAGTAAAATATTTCAATCAATTAATACATGCTCATGTTATTTCCCCTCTTACTACTCGCTGACAAAATCATTAACTTGATACATTCGATAAATTATTGCTTTGTTTTCTGCTTCGGAGGTTCGTGAAGGTCAGCTCAAACTATGCTAAGTTTATTTGAAAGAGAATTTGTAATAAAAATTGTGTCAAACTTCGTAAACAGCTTTCCACCTGGATTAGTTCGCACAGGAGTAATACCCTGATAAATGGGTATTTATTGAAGTGAGTACCGTCACCACATTAAAAAAGACACAGAATGGCAAAACCTTAACAAGTAGCATTAAAATACACTTACTGTACATGTTTTTTCACGCATTTTCAATGACATGAGCATCATGATTGGAAAAGTATTAACCTATTATTTTCTTTTAACTTTATAAAACTCTTCTTTCTACTACTAACTAAACAAATATTCATTAGGTTTAATTTTTTATCATTAGAAACAGTCAAATTTTACAAAGCATAGAAAGATGATAATATAATAGTGCAAAAGACACCAATAGGAATAAAAGAACAATTTTGCTTGTAACATTCCTTGAATGTAGATCAATCCAAGTTATCCTGTTAACTGTATAAAATTAGAAATGCAAGAACAATTATGCTTATTCCATTCGTAGGTGCCTTTCGCGCAATTATATTGAGTTTTACTTTTAAGTCTTTAAAGAAAAGATTATGAGCAAGTTGGCTCATGACGTTAGAAAATTGAAACAACCTTTTAGGATCTGGTTAATTTTAGTTATCCGTGATAATTTTTAAGTAGATTAATACATTGCCTTTTAACCAAATTTTGAAATGTCACTCTTATAAATAGAAATCAAGGTCAATTAATTATTTGACATTTTATATATACATTATTTGGTTTTAAGATTGAATGAGAAGCCCTCATCTAGTAAGTGAGTACAGCCCACAGCTCGTATCCTAAAGATTAATGGGTGAAAAGTGTAGTAGCGATCTAGAAAACACTTAATTAGGCGAGTACCCCTATATGGGTTTATTTTCTTCACCTTCAAGATTATTGGAATAAGTATTAAAGAAATAGACAGTTGAAAGAAAATTATCGTTAAAATTATCCTAAAAGGATTATCATGTAAAGGGGAATAGGATTATAGAGACGACTAACGTTTGTAACAAGATGTAACAAGGTTAAATGAGCAATTATATTACTCTAGATCCTTTAATTCAAGCATTATTGCTTGATTTATAACAGGGAAATATTTATTCTAACAAGTAAGTTGAAATTCCTACAATGTAAAATGTTAAATGAAATGTTAAAAGAAATAAAAGGTTCATATAATTGATATTAAATGAATATTATTTTATTGTACACCTATAAAATTATAAGGCCCGACTTAAAAAAAGCTTTAAAACAAGGTATTACATAATCGGGTAGACGGCAAGCTAAATCGATTGAGACCAGCGTCAGCTGAATCAGACCCTCCTAACTGGCGCAAATATATATATATGGTGGGGTTTTCTATCGGTGTATTGGTAGAAATTTAAACCACACATATAACATGTGGGTGGCAAAAGAGGACTGTATAAGTGGAAAATGACATGAAGAAGCACTAACCTGGTTTGTGGTGATAAATGGTTTGGGGTCTTTAATATTGCAGAATTTATGGAGTGTGATAGCGCTAACCGACGTGTGTTAAAGGCGGCGTTTCAAACTATCAATCGAAAACAACGGAAATTTACAGTAGCTACAGCGGTGACTCGAAAAATACACGAATAAAACGGAGGCGGCGGTTACAGCGGAATTTTTTACCAAGCGTACGGCGGAAAAAGACACATCGCGTCAGACTTAAGGAGGCGCTAGCATGCGTTTTTTTTAAAGTTGAGCGTGCTAAAACGCTAGAATGCGCGAGAGCGTATTTCAATTTTTTAAATAAAACGAATTATCAAATAATTATATATATATAATATATATATATTATTATATAATATTATATATATATTTATATATTATATACAAACATTGGTTATTATATATATATTTGAACTATATATTAAAAATACATTAAAGGAGTATATATGCGTAAAACATTTCAGCCCAACCTAATCACTATATGAAGATTTGTGATGTTTTGAAATGTTTGCGTGGTCATTATTGTGGTTTATTGACGTCGCACATATTTTATAAACAATAGGGTTTAGACATCAGCAAGGTTAATTTGTGTACCAAGTTTCATTTTAATCCGAGTAAGCGTTCGTAAGTTATCGTGTCCCATAGAAACGTCTAGGACAAGCCCATTTTTTCTTCGAAAATTCGCTGAAACAACAAATGCAACAATGTACCTGCGAGGTTTTCGTTGCGACCTTTTTGTGAGCTTTTGTATGCATGTATGTATAAGTATATAAAATAAATGGGTTGTGCCCTTAAGTGGCATTTATACATTAAACTTTCCATAAACATCAATAATAGTGATTTTATTTGATTTCGATAATATACAATAAAACTAAATAATATTTTTCATCTTCATTGCCTCTAAATAGGTTATGATTACTTCACGAATATTATTTTAAGGTAAAAATATGAAGGGGAAATTAGTATTTTATGTCTTGGAAAGTCTAGATTCTAGATTATGTCATTACAAACTGATGTGAATGCTATTTCTTAAGACTGGTGACACAACTGATATTACTTGAATCATTTTATTATGATTCTAATAAAAAGTATAAATAATGAATAAATTAAATCAAAACAATACGAGTAAGGACATCTTAATCCAGACTCCAACAATATTGCATTATCGCGTTTATCCGATCCTTTAAGATGGTTTGAAAGTTTATATCATTGTTAAAGGCAACAAACATAATAATCATTGTGCATTTTTATTGCATAACTAGATCGAAAGGTTTTGGGTTGTTTAAGAGAGAGAGCATGTCTTATCGGTAATTGACAGCACAACGCACTAATGTACAATCATTGTTTCTAATTTTTAATGTTATTCGCTTCAAAAAAATTATATTAAGTAGAAAGTCTTCTGACATTTTTTTTAAAAAGATGTTTATTTCGTGTTTTTATTTTAAAAAAAATAAGAAGTTATAAAATAAAAAAAAATAAGTAGAGATCTCCTAGTGTGGCAAACGCACAAGAAATTGGTTTTTAAAAAGATTTCTTATACGAAGCTTTAAAATATGACTAGAGGGCAAAAAATCCTTACAAAAAGGAAGAGATGTTAAAATAGATTATAATGATAGGGCTTTTAATATAAGACGATACAACTGGACTGAACTATAAAACAGTTTAAGAAAAATCTTCGTGTTAACAAAATACAACGAAAAGTTGAAGAAATTTCTTTTCTCTCGCTATCAGTTACAATTCTATACTTTTGGTTGGAGAATCAGAGATAGGGGGACAGATGAGGCGAAGCCGAAGGTCAAATACTGAGTTGGGTGGTTCTCCCGCTGCGGATAACATCTAATTCTTTAGACTTCTTAAGACTTCTCGTCTGATTTACGATATATTGTCTCCAAAGACTTTTTTCCCATCTGATCTAGGTCTAAAAACCTCCTGCTTTTGTTGGAATCTTTTTCTTGTGGGCTTCTAAATTAACGCTTAAAACCAAATACATTTTCTTCTTTTAAGTAAGATAAGATACAGAAATAAGCTCGATTTTAAGTTAAGTTAAATGTAAGTAGGAGTTGCATTAAGCGTAGGCATTGAGGTAATATAAACTGGATAATCTAGCGCCTAGCCTCCGAGCGAGTTCTGGCACCAGACTGTGCCAGAACATTGTCATTTTATTCTCTACATGCATATAAACTAACCCGTTTTGGTTTAGGAATCTTTAAACACACTGAATTATCTTCTGATGCATTTACACACCTTACAACAAGGTACATTATCGCAAAGTGCAATGTTAATTTTTTTTATTAGATCAACCTACAGTCAGCGCCGTAGTTAATGAGACAACAGGAGATAAGCTTGGACATTTTTAGGGCTCAATATCGCCACAATGCTCAATAAAAGCCATATATTAGGATTGTTTCATTTATTGTTATTCATTATAGCAACTTGAGGCCAGAATATCTAAATATAATAATGTATGGTATAAAAATTTGGAAGAAATTTATTCATTTGACTCAATAAAATATTTATGGTTTTATATTCGAGGAGGTGAAGTAGCATTTCTATAATCGTCGCTAGTTCATAATCGTATATAGTGATGATAAACCAGGAGTCATCACTAAAAAAATCAAAAGTTCAAGTCCTGATGATATCGTCTCAACACAGGTCCTTTCACCACTCCTCTAGGAAAATCTTGGGTAATTGACTCAAATGACTCTCTAATATCTCTTACGCTTTAATCCTGGCGAAATTGACTCAACTACTTCTTTAATCTCTCCTTTGCTCAAGTCCTGGTGATATTGGCTTAAATGATTTTTTAATCTATCCTTTAGAGTAGTAAAGAGTTTTAGAGTTGTAATAGATTTTGCAGAGATACACTTCTGTATTGATAATGTTGATATTCACTTAACTTGCTATCATCTAGTTCTATTTTATAGATTTAACTTTTAAATAGTGTTTGTTTTCACGGCGCAAGTTCAACTCAAAGCCCAATGTAAAATTCTGAATTATTTAGTAATGAAAAATAAAGGTTGGGTTAATTGAAACATATATTGATTTTTGGTTCTCTATGCTGTGTTTATGCTATTGGATAGTGCTTTGGGTATTGCTCGTGAATAATTTACTACAGCTGAGGTTTTCCTATACGTTGTGAACATAGACTCAACAAACACTGGTCTATTTAAACACGTCTACACTATTAGCTCATATATGAAATACACTTCGCACACAATTATAAAGGTTGGAATAAAAACTATCGCAAAACTAGTTGTGAAAAACAGAAAGCATAACTATTCTTTCAGTCCTGTATTAAAACAAGAGACCTTCAGGTACTCCGCGGCCTCAGCCGCTTAGTGTTGGTGCTAGTAGCCTCTTAGCGGTTACATGGTTGTTGCTTTGTTAAGCAGTTTGTCATACAAGATGTTTTGTAAGAAGCATATTACCGCGATACAAACGAATTAGTCAGAAAAACGTGATTTGTTTATATCATGTTTAACATGTCAATCAATAAACCGGAACTTATGTTGATAATAAAATGTTAATTCGTATTGTTGTTAACCATACATAGTTGTACATGTGTAAAAAAATGCATGTGTCTGATCTGAACACATTTTGAAGATTGTGATTTTTGAAATTTTTGGGGGGGGGGGCATTATTTGGGTTAATGACATCGCATATATTTCACAAATGAAAAAAGGACGTCCCCCCTCCATCTCTCTTTCCAGAAGGGAAAGGAAGATCATCTCTTCCTAATAAGCTAATTTTTCCTCTGTAAAATGAGTTATTTGTATTAATAGACAGGAAAATAGAATATTACTCACTATTTTAAAATTTTGTCTTCGAGGGCAGGCTACAGAAATTACCTTTAAAGGCGAAGCCTCGTCAGGTAAATCCTGACGAGGCTATTTACGCTTTTTTATCAAATTGTAAATACAATATGATAAAAAAGCGTATGTACTGCTAAATACTATTAATTATAAAAATTAACATAAAATTTAATATGCATAGACTCATCATTAGATACATGAAATCTCGATTATTAAATCCCTTGATATTGTCACGTCACTATATTGAAAACAATTAAATTTATAATAATAATTAAATTGTTTAATGCTGCTCTATAATTGTATTGTTTATTAGAATTCATAGAGTTGAGTCATTTAATAGAGTGATTAGACGTAATATCACAACTATAATGCTCTTATAATGGGGCATTAAACGGCTTTAATTTAGTAGTAAGTGATCTATCTATTTAACTATAATCTTGTTTAACGTTGTATCGCGTCATTTGAAAGCTATTATTTGTCACTTTGATGTCTTATGGATACCAATTATAATTGTTTGAATCAGAACCTAAAATAGAGCTTTAAAGTGCTAAGCTCTAAAATATATATTACTAAGTTTGAAATGATATAATTAATAAAATTTATTTGGATCTATTGACGTGGAAGAGTTTAGTGCATTTAGATAACATGTTACATAGTTTAAACAATTTTCCGAATTTTCAAATAAAATGCCGCCTCCGTAGTCAAGGTGTTAGAGCGCTAGTCTTTACACTAACCATTGACACCACGGAGGTCTGGGGTTCGCATCCCAGGTTACGCTCTCAGTTTATGCAATATTATGGTTTAAATAAAACTTCAAAATATAGATTGAGGGGAACGGTCGCCTCTATCACCCAGGGTTCTTCCCGCATGGTTTTACAAATGACCCGTAAGTATCTAAACTGGCATTATTATTATTATATACAGGGTGACTTACTCTTAATGGGACAAAATAAAAATCTTGATTCTATGGACCAGGATGAACAAAAAATGTCATGTAAGCATAGGGTCGATTCTCAATAGTTCTCTAGAAAAATCGATATATCGAATTATTCGATACTTTACTATCTCATTCTCTAAAACGATCTACAACTTGAAAAACTACTAAAGCTAAAGAGATGCGTTTTCACTATCTCAAGGACATTAAATTCCCTTTAAAATGGTATACTTATATGTCGCAATCATCACAATTAAACTTTAATTTATTTGCATTTAAAATAAAAATTTTTATTAGTACTAAAAATGTAAAAAAATTTAAATGCCAAAATCTTCGATATTTGTTCACTCATAGTTGAAACCTAAAAATCTTAAAAACAGCCTTCCATACCCTTTAAAATTATATAACATAATCTATGGCTTCTTTTTAACTTTAACCGAGATATTCTTAAAAAACTTGATGTAAGTCGCTTAGATTCTAAATTATTCAGTATGTAAACAAAGACATTTATATTTAAAATATTTCAATTTGATTTACGAAATAAACTTTATTTTATTAGTTATAACTATATTATTAATTTTCTATGTTTTGTAATCATAGAAAATGATCAACCCCCTCCCTCCACTCCCATATAGCTTAAAAAACTTAATTGAAAGTCTCTTATAATAAAACAAATGCAACAAAAACATTTCTTGAAGAATTTTGTTGAAAGAATACAAAGTAATAGTATTTATACATTTATACATAATTAAATAATAAATAAATAATTAACTTTTACTGCAAGGGGGAATTAAAAATCATTCTTCATGTAAAGAGATATATAAGAGAGATTCAAATATACATAAGAGAGATTCAAATCTTCCTCCTTCAACTCTAATACATAGTCTAATCTTCTTAACACTGATTGTGTAGCTTTTTTCAATTTGTGCTGCAGTTATTGCAGCTCTTGACTCATGCACTTTTAGCATCAGGTCATCTCGATTTTGTAGGGCTGAATGAAAATTTATCCCAATCGCTGGATTGGACGAGAGGGAACCAATAGCCTGGCCTCCGAGATCTCCTTATCTTACACCTCTAGATTTTTTTCTCTGGGGCGCAATGAAAGATGAAGTATACAGGCAAGCCCACAAAATCGAGATACCTGATGCTAAAAGTGCAGAGTCAAGAGCTGCAATAACTGCAGACAAAAATTGAAAAAGGCTACACAATCAGTGTTAAGAAGATGAGACATGTATTAGAGTTGAAGGAGGAAGATTTTGAAATCTCTCTTATGATTTACATGAAGAATGATTTTTAATTCCCCTTGCAGTAAAAAGTTAATTATTTATTTATATTTAATTATGTATAATATTTACCTATTACTTTGTATTCTTTCAACAAAATTCTTCAAGAAATGTTTTTGTTACATTTGTTTTATTATAAGAGACTTAATTTAAGTTTTCAAGCTATATGGGAGTGGAGGGAGGGGGGTTGATCATTTTCTTGATGAACAAAGCATTATTCTTAATTACAAAGCAATTATTCTTAATTAATAATATAGTTATAACTATAAAAAAAAGTTTTATTTCGTAAAATCAAATTGAAATAATTTAAATATAAATGTCTTTGTTTACATACTGAATAATTTAGAATCTAAGCGACTTACATCAAGTTTTTTAAGAATATCTCGGTTAAAGTTAAAAAGAGCCATAGATTATGTTATATAATTTTAAAGGGTATGGAATGAGGCTGTTTTTAAATTTTTAGGTTTCAACTATGAGTGAACAAATATCGAAGATTGTGGCATTTAAATTTTTTTACATTTTTAGTACTAATAAAATTTTTTTTAAATGCAAATAAATTAAAGTTTAATTGTGATGATTGCGACATAAAGTATACCATTTTAAAGGGAATTTAATGTCCTTGAGAATAGTGAAAAACCCGCATCTCTTTAGCTTTAGTAGTTTTCAAGTTTGTAGATCGTTTTAGAGGAATGAGATAGTAAAGTATCGAATAATTCGATATATCGATTTTTCTAGAGAACTATTGAGAATCGACCCTATGCTTACATGACATTTTTTGTTCATCCTGGTCCATAGAATCAAGATTTTTATTTTGTCCCATTAAGAGTAAGTCACCCTGTATATCAAAGAAAACTCTTATATTTACACCAAACATTATACACAAATCGGCACTGCTCAGCATTATTCCCATTGATTGGGAGCTTTGTTTGTATGCTACTTATCAGCGCAATTTGTTAGAATAAATGCAAAAAAAATTGTGGAAATTTCGCTCGCGTTTGATTGCACATACCTAAAACTTTAGCAAAAATGGATTGTTGAACGAGAAAGCACGTATTTTGAAGAAAATTTGCCTTGCTTGCGGACCTCCTGACCGGAATTTTCGAGAATAAATCATGAACAATTATCCTGGTTATGTTAATATGCTAAACCATAATAACTGCTAGATCTGTTAATTGGTAACACTGCCAGGTAAAGACAAAGCACGTTCAACTTTCTATTCCTCTAACACTTCATCAGAATTCTTAGCTACTCCATAGTGACATCATCTAGGAAGAAGTTAGAATCAAGACATCAGCAGGTTAAGGAGAAGAAGTTCAATTTGGTTTAAACTCTTCAAAAAGTCTCACTACGTATAATATTTATTGACAGAGTAATACAAGTACAACACAAAAATGCAGCGAATCATCTCTACTTTTTAGGAAATCTTTAGGTAGCTCCGGACCAAAGAGAATTTAGTGAAATATCGGCTAAAACTAGCTTTTTCCTAAAGGAAACCTTAACATTTCCTATACTAGAACAAAAATATAATTCACACCTAAAGGATTCCTTAAGGAGGCCTAAACGCTTCTTTTAGGTATGAGTATAGGAAATGCTGTACATTTTAACTAGGTTTAAGTCTATTTAAGGAAAATGTTAGGTATAGGTAAGGAAAATGTCTTTGAATACAGGCCTTAAAGTTAGCCAATCTTTGATATCTGATATGTAAGACTCATCTATCACCCTCTTCTTTATTCAACGCAAGGAGTATAGTATATGCTATTCTATACTCCTTATTAAACGGGTAGCAATGATGATGGCCTCATGTTAAATTGAAAGCGCTACGCTATTAAGAAATATATTTTTGTGGAGACATATTCTTTTATTTTATTTTATTAACAAAGTGTAGCATTGATTTTATAGAGTTCTGGTCTTACTTAGCTCTCACATAGACGCTACAAAATTATTCTATGGATTTTCACGATAACTCTGAAAATAATATTGACTTTCTTTTACTAAACTTTCCATGTTAAAACTAAAACATCACAATGCCCTAAGTGGTATTTCCAAAGTCATCTAAAATAAATATTGTCTGTTTAGTGTTTAAACACTAACAATGTAATATAATACTATAATAACACTGTAAGTACATAACAAGTATTCAATTAAATAGATTTTAAGGAATTTTCGAAAGTAAATTTGAGATTAAGGAAACACATCCTTAATGGTAATTAAGAAACCAATTAAAAGAAAGTCAGTAAATAATGACTAATACCACAGGACATACGCTTCTCTCTTCTGCTTATACGCATGACTCAGAACTATTTAGCAACCACTGTTGTTAAAGATTAAAAATTAGTTGTCTTATTAAGATGTCTAAGGGATTAGAAGGCGTTTCGTAGCGAAAGGGACACAAATACCAAAGAAGTAATTGTTAAGGTTTTTAAAACGGTTTGGAGTGTTTGTCTGAATTTCTTCCAAGAACCCCAAACGTCAAAAGCCTTAAATAAATGACTCTTGGTAAAAAAAAATTCCAACTGCCAAACTTTGACAAGAGATTTTAACAAACAGATAAGAAAATTGAGAGAACAGTTTTGTTAATTTTTGAAAAAGTTCAAGCAATAATTTAAACAGTTAAAATAATAATATAACAATTTTATTGTTAAATTATTTAAATTTAATTTAATTTGACGATGCTGCAAATAAATTAAACGTTATTTCAACAATATACGTGGATTGTTTGTGATTAAGTAAATATTACGTTAACAATGTTTTAACGTTTTATATTTGTTTATTAATTAAATAATTGAATAGTATTATTTCAATTAGATACTTATTAAATTATTTATTATGTATTATATATTCTCTTTAATTTTCAAAATATTTCATTCTAACGCTAATTGTATCCCTTCTAATATTTATCATTTGATACTACCGACTTTTGCAAAACATGACTCTCGCGCACAATTATATTTTGCTCTCTAATATTATTACCCTTTATCTACTAAGGTAAAGGCGGCCCTTTGCTAGAAAAGTTTTCCCAGGCCTAGCTAGCATAAATTCACTGGGAGCTATGATATACACACGCAGACATACAGACAGACAACTTTATAAAAATTATTCAGGGGGTCTTAAAACACCTGAAACAGATAATTCTAGTGACATCTTAGTTTTAGTTTTTTCGCTAACACAATACTTTTCCTACAAATATATGGTATAAATGAGGAGCAGAAACTACTATAAAATTTATTCAAGTATAAAAAATAAACAATATATTTATTCATGTAAGAAATATTAATATAGAACTAATCTGTGTAAGATTTATCTATAAAAAATATCAGAGTAATAATATTTATAATAAAAATGACTCTAATTTATATTCTTTAAACTGTCAAATAATTAAATTTACGAATAAATGTAAAAGTCAGTTAAAAGCAAAATTTTACACGACTTATATAAATATATAAGTTAATAAAAAATAGAAAATATAAACTTATAAAGTTACACAAAATGAATGGTAGAAGGTAAGATACGTCTAAGTTCTGTATCTGGGCTCGACGCCAGACAAGCAAGCTATTCTGGTCTATACAGTCATTGTAGCACTTAACAATTATATATGGTTAACAATAATTCTGCCCAAATAATTAATTCTATTAGTTTTGCCACAACTACATTAATGATTACATTTCCCTAATGTAATTATCACTTAATTTCGTTTCATATATTAGTATTCATTTTAAAATATGCGTACATTCAAAACAAAAATGATTTAAGATAATTTCTAAGAAAGAATAGAAACTAATAAATCAAGTACAGATTTACCTCAAGTTCAAATATATGGTTCACTCTCACCACACAAGGATACTCTGAACCATTTTTTAATATTTTCGTTTACATGCTGTATAGCAGTATACTTAAATAAAATAATATTAAAAAATATCTTTCCTTAGTCAGTCCAGAAGCTGAGGTATCTCATTTTTTCCTAATGTTTTCCTTTTTGACTTAAAACTGCGTGCAAGAACCTTCAAATGTAATTCATAAATCTTATTTGTGTGATGCTGCCTTATATTTTAGCGAATTTCAAAAGGAAAAAATGAGCTTATGGGATAAGCGTTAGTAATAAAGATTAAAAAAATACATACACACACACACACACACACACAAACAAAAAAAAAATATATATAATATATATATATAATATATTATATATATATATATATATATTAAGCAAAAGCTATGATTTAGTCTTTTGACCTATTTGATAATATTGTGGCAGCGTGCCACTAAAAACTAGTAAATATCAAAAACAACAAAAGTTGGAAGTGGTTACAACTAAAATCGCAAAGCGGCCTCCATCACGATCGCGAAGTAGCTAACAGACCGAAGCTCTTTCGTTTTTAACTAAGCCGGTCCGACGTGAAGCCGCTGCCTTATATTAAAATTGTTTCTTGAAAAATTCTTCAAAGAATTATGAAGGACTGATTAAAAGTGCTTAGAAAGATTCCACAATCAATAATTTTCCATCATAATCATAAGTTAAATTGTTAATCGTTGCATCAAAACTCACGTAAATAAAAATTATTATTTAAAGCAAGCGAAGATAGTCTATCGAAAATTCGATATAAATTATAAAGTCAAAAGGCTCGCTTCTCCGCTACAATACGTATATTTATCATAATACATAATATAGAGAATGGCTCGCTTCGTTCGCTAGATTGCTTATATTTAAAATATCAAAGTTAAAAAAGCTCGCTTCGCCGCTAATTGCTTAATATAATAATACAAAGTTAAAATAAAGGCTCGCTTCGCTCGTTAGATTGCGTATATTTAATATAAAAAATAAAAAAAAAGGCTCGCTTCGCTCGCTAGATTGGTATATTTACAATAATACATAGTAAAAAAAGGCTCGCTTCGCTCGCTAAGAATGCTTATATTATAATAATACAAAGTAAAAAAGGCTCGCTTCGCTCGCTAGATGCGTAGATTATATTAATGCATAGCAAAACAGCTCGCTTCGCTCGCTACACAGTGTGCATTTATAATAATGCATAGTAAAAAAGGCTCGCTTCGCTTGCTAGATTGCGTATTTTATCATAATACAACGATATATTTTCTTTTCTACTCTTTAAGAGCTTTAAAACGATATACAACACGATTGTTTCGCTCAAATTTTTTCATCTGGTCCGCCATATTGGCCACCATTTTGAAATATTTCGGAATATACCAAAAACTGTAAGCCTGACAACATAGTTTAATTAATTTGTATAAAAGTATCTAAAGTATATTACAATAAATCTTTATCTTTATTAATTCTTATAAAATTAGTAAAAACTAATTATTATATTAAATTATGGCCGCCATGTTGAATTTTTCGGATTTAGTATATGTCATTTTTTGTTCTACTAATCAAGAGCTTTACAACGATATATTACTCGAGTTATTCTTTTAATTTTAAATTTTTTGAGTTCATCATTTTAGCCGCCATTTTTAAATTATTCAAAAAAATTTTAAAATTTTACCATGAAACATATTTTCTTTTTCTACTCTTTAAGAGCTTTAAAACGATATACAACACAATTTTTTTCGCTCAAAATTTTTTTTATCCGGTCCGCCATTTTGGCTGCCATTTTGAAAATATTTTTTCGGAATATTACCAAAAACTATTACAGCTCTGACACATAATTAGTTTAACCTGTATACAAATTTATTAAATCGGTTAATTTTTACGGCAGTTATCGCGACACGTACAAACAAACACACAAACATAACAAACAAACAACATACAAACATACAAACATACAAACAACAACAAAACGCGCCGTCCAACTCTGAATGTAAGAACTCGTCAATAATCATATGGTCCTATATAGGCCCATGTTAATCAAAATATGGACATTAACTAAAATACTTAATGGGATTTAGCAAATGTTGCTCGGACCCACCAAGGACTTTAGTAATCTATACAACAAACACACACAGATATATAATATATATATATATATTATATATAGTATATATATATATATATATATATATATTCGTGTTAATCGTCACTGCTTTAATCTCTGATAAGGAAATGACAGGCGCCAAGCAAGTACTTAGGTCCCCACGGACTTGCTTGTGGCGACCTTATACTCATTTAAGTGTCCAGCCTATACAAATTAAGAGCCTAAATGCCTCAACGTTAGGTGAGGCATTTAGCTGGCTTTATTTTTTTAGCGAGCTTTTATCGAAAAAAATTGTTGCTCTTGTTTCTTTTTACCAACTTATTTCTCCTTTATTTAAGCCGTCTGTTCCTTTTTGGCTAGTACTAATCTAAATTTTTATATTGATTGAATTTTTCTTTTAATAACATATATTTTTGTTATTGCTGCATCATATTTATTATGCAAAAAAAACAAGCCTATAATTTAAATAAATTTTCTACGCTTAGATTAAAGCGTGGACTTAAACAAATGTTTGACATCTTTATGAGCAAGTTTACAATTTTCAAATAAACAATTTATGTTATAAGCCCAAGAAAAAACTAATCTAAGAGCATGTCTAAAAAAAATCAAAATTAACACTTGCAACTATGTCTTTTAAGGACGTTGTAATTAAAAATTTGCATACATTTTCTATACAATTTCAATTTGATGCCATCGAGTTGCAAGACATGCGTAAGTTCATTAACTATTTACAAATTCGAAAACTATAATTACTTCCATGTAATTAATATTTAACACTTCCACTGTAGGTTTACAAGTAATGAGATTTTTCATTTTTAATTTGCATTAAAAATCCGTAACCAGGATATCAACTAAATAATCTGTTTTGAGTGCTTTAATACTGCAACGTGCCATTGGACTCGCTTCACTCGTCTTCAGATAGTAAATGCATCCGTATCATTCTTCGACGATCACCCAGCACTAACCACGCTCAATCCTCCTTATTTTTTATGATTCAACAACAAATACTTTTCGTATTGCTGTACTTATTTATAAGGTAATAGCACTTGTTCCAAATGACATCTTAATTGGACCATTTAATGATTTTTTACGATTTTTTAAAAAACGTACACAAGTCATTCAATAAAAATTAAACTATTGCTGATAATGAGATGAAACATGTGTTATTCTTATACACATGCGTGCCAAATCTCAAACGATCACTTTCCCGCGTTTTATGATTTTTCAAACTTTTCACTGAGTCATTATTGCGGGTTAATGACGTTATAAAAAAATGATTTTTCGAATAGCACAGCTAAAGCGGTAGACTGATATTTGTACAAAATTTCAACTCTCTAGCACAAATATACAGACACACACACACACACACACACAGACAGACAACTTAGTAAAAACCACTCAGAAGGCCTTAAAAACGCCTTAAATGGATAATTCCGGTTTCACCCAGGTTACGAATTTGTTTTTCCAACACAATAATTCCTATATACCTACGGTAAAAGAGAAATAAAAAGTTTATAAATGTGAGAAATGTTTTAATTGAAAACGTTTTGCAATATAAATTAAGAAATTTTCATATTATGAAAGCGAGCGAATCGAGTCCCAAGGGGACCACTACAACAAAAACAGCATCGAGTGAGGTCATTACGCGGATAGATGACCATTAAAAATAAAACTAATTTTTCACCGACAGTGGATGAGCAAAGGTAGTCAGGACATACTGCAATATGAATTTGGTGATTTCCATACTCTTTTAACACGCGAAGCGAGTCTAAAGTGGAGAGGATGAGAGTAGCGAATCCAATAAGGTGAGAAATAGTTCAGAGGTATCCCACACCCAATTTCTTTGAGTCTACAATACTGTTATATTTTTAAAAGATAATTGTTTTAGAATTGAAAGAAAGTACTAAAAATGCTGGTAGTTGTATTTTCATTAAGACATTTATTCTTTAATATATAAAAAGTCTAAATTTAATGAAGAAAGGTATTGTAATTAATTAATTTATACAGTCAATTACTATTAATTAGAGTTTAAAGTCAGGATGCGTTGTTTTATACTATTTTATTGTAATTCTATGATAATTCTTTTATTATACAAGAAGTGTTAAGTTTTTCGCGTGACTAAGAACTGCGTTGTGTACCAGTTTGTAGGTTTGGAACTAAGTTGGTGAACTTTAAAATTATTTTTAAAGTAATTCTTTGATATAATTAATTGCTATTTCCAATATCCATTAGTCTTTCATGCTATCATAGCTTTTTTTAAATACAATTTTATTCCTTTTCATTTTTACATAGAATGACATATATAACTTTAATACACAAAAATAATGAAAAATTAAAGTTAAATAAAAGAATGACTAAAATTGCCTATTCTTTAAAAATAAAAGAATTAAGAAAACAGTGGGAATTTCAACGTATAATAGCACAAAGAAAAAAAAAGCAGAATTCGTGTAAAAAAGAAAAAAAACATTATCGGATTTTTAAAAAAGTTTCTCCAATAAAACCACGTATGTAACTAAGAAAACAAAAGGAACACAGAAAACAAAGTGGTCGCTAGAAAAATGCTGTAATAAAAATCTTGCTTCTTTTGCTTCGTTTCTTGCACTTTAGAATCCTAACTGTTTGTGGTTTACCTTTTTTTTGTTTTATTTTAACATTCTTTTTATATAATGCAAGGTATTTTTGTGTCTTATTTCCTATTATACTATTTATTGGGTTAGGATTTAAACTTAATAGGGTAAACGCAAAACATTTTTGTACTTAATTTAAAATATTATTTAAATTTTATTTCTACTTTTACACTAAAAAATAAAAACATTTTATAGTTATTTTAAGTTTTAAATAAGGATTTTATTTTAAACCCTATTTAGTGTTGCAAATTATTATACGATCAAAATATCTTTAAATTTAATAATACGATGTATGTACATTACTAAGGTGGTATTTACAGCTAGTTAAAGAAGTAATCGAAGAATCATCTACCGTCAGTATTTGCAGTTGGATAAGAATATCCCTAGACCGGTTTCGGCATAACGCCATCATCAGCAGGCGGGGCAACACTCAAGCTCTCAACTAATAAAGTTATACCAGTGAATAACTTCTAGTCTCAATGAGCACGACGAGCCCTCTGAAGATGTAGAAGTTATTCACTGATATTAACTTTATTAGTTGAGAGCTCTAGTGTTACCTCACCTGCTGATGATGGCGTTATGCCGAAACCGGTCCAGGATATTCTTATGTAACAGCAAGTATCGACGGTAACTGATTCTTCAATTAAGTACTTTACCTTTAAGTTTTATTTTTTTGAAATTAAGTTATAATCTGTCCTGATGAGTTAAAATTACAAAAAAACAATACTGTATGATCTGATTTGACTAGGTATTGACACAGTCATAGTTTTAGCAAATAAAAGCATATTAAATGTTACATTAAATTTATGATGTAAAGCATTACAATAGAACTGTTAATTTTTATTAACCGAGTTTTTATCTTTTACTGTAATAATTATATTATATTATATTTATAATAATTGCTAAAATATTCATTTCTTTTGATTATTTTTTTGATTATTTTAATTTTAATTATTACTTAACGTATATTAACTAAATATTTGATGTAGTTCAAAGATCTTTGAACTAAAACAAATATTTGGTTAATATACTTTAAGTAATAATTAAAATTAAAATAATAAAAAATTAACAAAAGAAATAAATATTGTTTTGTTATTTTAACGATCATAGAATTATATAAAATTAATAAATCTTCTTTTCCAGAAAAAAAATCTTGCATCTATATTTTTTTGTATAATTTGATTATTGTTTGTTATATTTAATATTTTCTAAAAAAATATTTTTCGGATAACTCAAATAATTCTGAAGATTAATTTACTGGGAAAATAGACACACATACAGACAGACAACTTTGTAAAAACTACTTAGGAGTCCTTAAAAACTCCTAAAACTATCATAATTCATGTCAAATTCTGATTTAGAATTTTTAGTGCTAAGGTATAAAATAGAAAAAGAAGAGAATTAAGCACAACAAATTTAGCAAAACACACAATGCACTTATATCAAACAAACATTGCGTGCAAGAAGTTACAATGGTTGTAATTAAGTTAAAGTTATCGGTCGAGTGATGGTCAAAGACTCGAGTGGTCAAAGTCAGGTCTAAAAGAATGTTTATTGTTTGTTTCTGAATGATGAAGTTAATTGGACGTTTAAAAGTAATAATTAAACTACAGTTAAACAACATTTCGACTCCCCAAACTACCGGTTTTTTATAGTAAATATGTAGCCGGTACCATTTTGATTACTTTGAACTCGGTCAAAAACTAAGTTAGTATTTTTTCAATTAATAGGCTGTTCCAACAACTTAAAACTTTAAGTTGTAAAACAATAAAAGAACAAAAAAAACATGATTTTTTCAACTTGTTGGGAAACGTATAACCCACTGATAATTGAAAATAAACAAAGTAATAGACAACTGGACTAAAGTCCCATAGTTGGCATCATTGCTCTGATAAGACTGGACTGATAACAAGTCATTTTCAATACAAAATAATTTAGCCATCTATTTGTATAGGGCTTAATCTTTACCAGGTGTTTATTAATATAATTGTCATATTTTATCGGAAAAAAACAAAATAAGTGTGGTTTGTTAGATTTTTCTGAAAGAAATACGGTACTGAAATCTAACCCTTTTGTGTACATTTTGCAGTCGTTGGTTTTTTCTGATGTATTTTTCTATTATTTATAACTTTTTAAGATAATTTAATAAAGAATTTGCGTTTTTCCTAAATGGGGATGAAATCAGTTACAGGATTTAATCTTGTGCATTTTGGGATTAGGACCCTGAGACTTTCCAGGATAACCTCATCTACCATCAAAAAATCTACGCCATACACAATAGCTACTCATTTTAAAATATTATTCTAAGAAATAGTAAAAACACCCGAGACTAAAGCCTCCAAAATTTAAACAAAAAAGTTAGAAATAATTAAATGAAAAGTCTCTCCTCAAAATAAAAAAACTTTATTGGCAAAGCGCTTTCAACCTAGCTAGAGGCCATCATCAGTGCAAAACCGTTGAAGAAATAAAAGGAAGACGAGTGAGTCTATGATTTAGCTTTAGATATTAGATTCAGATATTAGGGTCTGAATCTAATATCTAAAGCTAAATCATAGACTCACTCGTCTTCCTTTTATTTCTTCAACGGTTTTGCACTGATGATGGCCTCTAGCTAGGTTGAAAGCGCTTTGCCAATAAAGTTTTTTTATTTTGTGGAGAGACTTTTCATTTAATTATTTATGATGAACTCCATTTACGCTCAGTCTCAAGATGAAAAAAGTTAGATTTTACTACCGTATTCCTTTTAGAAAAAACAATTTCACTGATTATGTTTTACTTTAAGGTATTGAGTTTTACTTTGAGCTATCCAGGATCTATAATAAAGTATAATGGAAAGAGTCAAAGTAAAACGAAGATATGTATTGAAGGTAAACTGCTCTAGTTAGGTATTTATCACCTAGTGTTGCAACACAAAGCAGAACTGGTACAGTTAAGTCAATAAACATTACTGTTTCTAATGAAGCCAGAATCCTTGAACGTCATCTGGTTAACGGGGTTTTATAAGTTAAGCTTCCAATTTTTTATATGCATTTTTATAATATACTTGCTTCTTACATTAGAATAATTGCAATGAATTGATTTAGAATAAAAAAAATCTGGTTCGAGGTACCGCGGAACTTTTCCTCATCACATCGGATTCGCTACGTTCATTTTCCCCACTTCGGACTAGCTGCGCTCGTCCTCAGAATATAGAATTCGCCAAATTTACACTGCAACACGTCTTCGAACTCGCTTTGCTCGTTCTTTGATAGTAACACGCTCAATGCTGCTTAACTAATGTTTATAATGAGATGAACCTTAGAACCTATGTTACATGGCTACATGCGAGCCAAATCTCAAATTTATCACATTTTTCCGCGTTTAATGATAATTGCAGGTTAATGACGTCATAAAACATTATTTTCCAAATAGCACAACTACACCAATAGACTGATTTTTGTACAAAGTTTGAACTCTCTAGCATAAATATACTAAGAGCTACGATGATAACAGACACACACACACACGCATACACGCAGAAAAATTTTGGGGAGACACACAAAGAATGTAACAAAGTATGCTAACATCAGGGAATAGTTTATTTCAATGTTCATCGTTATGTCAAATGTGAATTGTCATAACCCAATGGTCATAACCCCTGAGTTTAATTCTGCTTTTTCGTTAAAAAATAATTCGGATATTTGAAGAAACAATAGGTTTTTGGTAACATTACCAGGTCCAACTCCCGACATGAACCTTATTTCATCCGTGATTTGTTTCCCAAAGAAATTCGCTAAAAAGCGTCGATGCTAGTTCATTAACTTTTATTAACTTTTATTTATCTTGAACTTACTTCTAATTAAATCTTAGATAATAATTGTAGAGCGTCAAAATAATAATATAAAATCTAGTTTTCATTTCTTGTTGTTTTTATACTTCAAACTGTGTTAATTGATTTGGTCTTATTTTTTAATTACTTCTCCGGTAGAAAAAATATATAACTGGATCATATCTGACAATTCTAATAAAATAGATAAAATGACATCTTTTTTAATTGATTTAGTAAATGAAAATATGAAAATTACAAATAATATTTAACTAGATTAAAGTGTAAGTAATGTTTGGGAATCATTAACGAAAATAAGATATTTACGAAAAATTATTATAACAGGTGATAAAAATATCTTTATGCATATAAGTATTGCTTAGTTATTAGTGGACATATACATATTTTGTCGTGTTTCCTTTAAGAGTGGTTGTTCTAAGTTTAATTAGCAAAAGTTGTAAAATATGTTGTCATCGTACTCATCTCAAGTTCATTAATTTTATATATTCAAGTATTTCTTTAAACATTTACAGTTTTTTTTTCTATCATAAGATAAAAATTTTAATCTTTATCGACTTAGTTTTTGTTTACAGTTTATTGTTTAAGCGAATTTCCAATAGAAAAATTTAGGTGGAAATCCGCAAGCCGGGCGAATTCCCTTTGAAATGCTCGCTTTTTTGCTTATCAATCCAATTTTTGCTTAAGTATTCGATGTACATTTAATAACCAGAGCAGTATTGTCAAAACTTGCTTTTCAATTTTTTCGACTTGTTCAAAGAAATGCGCATATTTATCTTACAGATTGTACATTGCACGCGGCCCTGCAGTATTTTAATTAATTTAAAGCTTAGTTTATGCTAATTTTTAGCGCATTTTGTTCGAAAAAATTTAATAACAAGTTATGACGCTACTGCTCAGGTTATTAAATATATATTGAACTTAAGCAAAAATTAGATTGATAAGCAAGAAAGCGCGCATTTAACAGAAAATTCGCCCGGCTTGTGGACCTCCGCGACAATCATTTTAATGTTATAAACTTAAATAGGATGATAAAAAAAATTATGCTCGGTACCCAGATTCGATCCTGGAAACCCTAGGCTTAAGAAGTATCATCAACTTTGGACCGGTTTATTAGACAGCACCCCAAAAAAAAACAAAGAAAACGACACCCTAAAACTATTTTTAACCAACCATTATTTTGAATTTCTATTGTTTCCAATGAGTTTTTTCGACTTTTTAGTCACTTAAAGTGGTTGAATCGACTTTGGACCGTGTTCATTCGATTTAGCACACCAAAAACCACACACCAAGAAGACCGTTTTCCTTTAAAAGTAAGGACTGCTGTCTTTTTTACAGCCAATTAAATTTAACTTATCACTAAGATCGTTGATCATTGTAAATTTATTACCAAAATCACCAAAAGTTATAGTAATATATTATATTAAAAATATCAATTTAAACATACCTGTATAAGTTTTAAACAAGCTAATACTTTTTCCCCGTGTACCTAAAACAAAGTAAGTAAATAAATAAATTATAAATGAATCAGGATACATTATCATGGTAGAAGATAAATAAAAACATATTAATTACACTGAAGCCCTTTATTTTTAATATATAAAATTTTGTTATGTATAAAAAAAAATAAAAGACTTCTGTGTAATTAATCTGTCTTTAAAAATTATTTTCATAAGTCCTAAGCAAGAAACTTTTAAATGGTAGAAGATGCTTTTAATGTACAACGTGTAAGATAAAAAAATAAAATCAGAAAGATAATTAAAAATAACAATTGACACCATCAAATCACGTTCATATGCGAATAAAATAGCTAAGAGATAAATTTTGGTATGATACAAACTAAAAAATAAAATTAGTTAGTATCTATTTTTAAAGAAAACAATAAAAAAAATTAAACTCATTTGTGAAAAAAAATAAAGGTAAAAATCTCACGAAAATATTTTTGTGTGATGACACGATCACTACAAATAAACATTATTTTAGTTTATTTTTCTGTAAAAAACTTTTATTTTATACTAACCCAGAAAATTATACTTTTTATTATAAAATGACATTACAAATAGTTTGCATGTTATAATCTCATAGTGAAATAGAAAATAAAAATTTAAGAGCTATTATGATGAAGTAAAAGCTTAATTCACTGCCTATGTTAAAAGCCTATTTTATTATATAGAATAGAATAGAAAGCTAATCGAAAAGGTAAAATACAACTTTTAGAAAATTAAATGTCAATCGATTTTTTTTCTGATGAGGGGAGTAAGAACTTACTTTATTCCCCTAAGTTTGAGACAGGTTTTAATTCAAATTAAATAGCTGAAAAGCATTACTTCGGACAGGTAATCGTTACCCAATTACTAAACCATTTTTATTTTGCAAACGCAAAAAAAGTTTATTTTACAAATACAATTAATAATAATACTGAGATAAAATAAAAAATAATTTTTGTAAAAAAAACTTTGAATGAATTTTCATTGATTAAAACCGCAAAAAATACAACTTTTCCTCACCGCAGATTTTATATTTGTAATATTTTTTCCTCGTTGTACATAAAAAAAATTCGCTGAATAACTACGTGTATTTTTTTGAATTAAATAACTTTATTTATGGAATGAGTAGGATAAAAGGCTCAAGTTTTTTTTAGTTTAGTTTAAAAACTTTTAGGTTCATACCTAAATTTTCCGGGAAAAAGTTTTCATTCATATTTGCAGTGTAAAAGTGTAATAAAAACACACAGTTTTTTTAGGTTGTGTTTCAAATAAAAAATATAATAAAGAGATACTTTTATTTTGCGAAATTTTATGGTTCAAGGGATTTATCTTGTTTTCAATATTGGAATTTATTTGTAAATTTATTTTGATTATTTTTATTTATTTAATTAGTTTAGTTATTTTTTGTATATAATATGTATGTAATATTTAAAAATAACATTTAATTTGCTTTTATTAAAACCATTTGTGTTTATTTATCTATAGAACAATCCATTCCTAACCAACTAACGTGAATATAATATATATATATATATATATATAATATATATATATATATAATATTATATAATATATATAATAATAATATATATACATATATATATATATATATATATATATATATATATACAGGGTGTACAAAATAAAACTCCCTTCCCGAAAGGAGGACGTACTACAGCTCATTTCCAACAAAAAACTTCAATATTAACTATAGTCCTTTTCAATTTTCACGTTCTCCCACAAGGTCAAATTTTATGATTTTAAAAAACGCGTGACTTAACTTCATAAAATGACCAATTGTGGCTAAACTATAACTGCTAGCTTCAAAATATTGGTTTCGTTGGAAAGCTGAGAAATTTGCTATAAGACCACTCACTTGTATTTCAAAAACAATTTAACATAACAGCCAAAAATTTGCATGAAATCAAAAATTAGTAAAATTTTATGATTTTCCAAAAATTTTGAAGTTATTTTGATGAGAAACTAGCAAACTTGAGAACCTCTTGGTTTCAGGAAAACTACCTTGTTTACTCCTCTTTAAGTCAATACCCATATCAATCCACGTTGATAGGTTGATTTTTTCAGAAAAAGCAAAAATAGGCTCAAAAAACACGCTAAAAATGACTCTTACAGAAGTGATTTCTGTATAATAGTCCAAGAGCCAGACGCAAAAACGTGACCGTCTAGCCCAAAGGTTTAACCCACTAGATCGACTTATTCTGGCTCTCTGATAATGAATCAGGTGGTCTGCCGTTTCAGATAAGGGAAATTTAGCCCCGGGGCCCCTTTAAAATCCGAAAAATGACCCCAAATTCTGTTTTTGCCCAATAACGGTGTTTCTATTGATTTTATCTAAAAACTTAAAGGGTTGTTTTTTAAAGTTTATTAAATTTGTGATAAATCCATTTTTTAACTATCAAAATCGGTCCAGTAAAACCGGAGATACAAATGTTGAAAGATCACCGAAAAACATGTAAAAAGCATACATTTTGTCCAAAAACGCACAAATACCTTAAAATGTCATGTTTTTCTGTATTAACATGTTTAAGAATTAGGCAGACTTAAAAATCATGCATATTCTGTTAAACTGCAGGCAATTAGAGTTGTTCTAGAGAAAGAAGTCAGCACAGCTCTAATATGTGATGACTTAATGACCGACATATAATGCTGAAAGATAGGTTAAAACTTGAATTTTAGAAAAATATACTTTTTTTCAGCAGATTCCCTTATCTGAAACGGCAGACCACCTGATTCATTATCAGGAGCCAGAATAAGTCGATCTAGTGGGTTAAACCTTTGGGATAGACGGTCACGTTTTTTGCGTCTGGCTCTTGGACTATTATACAGAAATCACTTCTGTAAGAGTCATTTTTAGCGTGTTTTTTGAGCCTATTTTTGCTTTTTCTGAAAAATCAACCTATCAACGTGGATTGGTAATGGGTATTGACTTAAAGAGGAGTAAACAAGGTAGTTTTCCTGAAACCAAGAGGTTCTCAAGTTTGCTAGTTTCTCATCAAAATAACTTCAAAATTTTTGGAAAATCATAAAATTTTACTAATTTTTGATTTCATGCAAATTTTTTGGCTGTTATGTTAAATTGTTTTTTGAAAATACAAGTGAGTGGTCTTATAGCAAATTTTTCTCAGCTTTTCAACGAAACCATATTTTGAAGCTAGCAGTTATAGTTTTAGCCACAATTGGTCATTTTATGAAGTTAAGTCAACGCGTTTTTAAAATCATAAAATTTGACCTTGTGGAGAGAACGGTTGAAAATCGGACTATAGTTAATATGAAGTTTTTTTGTTGGAAAATGAGCTGTAGTACGTCCTCCTTTCGGGAAGGAGTTTTATTTTGTAACACCTGTATATATATATATATATATAATATATATATATTATATATATATTATATATATATAATTATATAATATATATATATATAATATATATATATATATATATATATATATTATGTATGTATGTATGTATGTATATAAAAGAAAGGTGTTATGTTCATCATTTAAATCTAAAACCAAAGTGTCACAAGAGTTTACTATTTAGAGAAGTTTTAAAACGTTTAAAGTTGTTCTTTTATACGCTGCTTGACAGTATGAGTGTGTCTGTATCACTCATAACTGCTGCTAATTTTATACTTAGGAAACTTCCCTAGAGAGTTAAAACTTCCCACATAAATCAAACTTAAGGTCCCCCAGGATTTTATGTTTAACCTATTTTTCTTAAGTCATAACATTTTAAAATTTGTGAAGCAGGAAAACTTAAACACTAATAATTTAATTTTCTTAACATATTTATCGTAATTAATACTGTTTTGATCCCCTTAAAATGTAAAACGTGAACGTTGATTATTTGATTCCCTTATCATGAAAAACGTGAACATTAATTATTTATTCCCTTAAAGTGTAAAACGTAAACATTAATAATTTGATTCCCTTATCATGAAAAACGTAAACATTAATTATTTGATTCCTTTAAAGTGTAAAACGTAAACATTAATAATTTGATTTCCTTAAAATGTAAAACGAAAACATTAATTATTTGATTCCCTTAAAGTGTAAACGTAAACATTAATAATTTGATTCTTACATGAAAAACGTAAACATTAATTATTTGATTCCCTTAAAGTGTAAAACGTAAACATCAATAATTTGATTTCCTTAAAATGTAAAACGTAAACATTAAGTATTTGATTCCTTTAAATATAAAACGTAATCGATAGTGACTATTGTTTTGGGAGACTATAAGAGTCCTACTTTCCGAAACATTCTTTAGATATCCTAATTTCTTCTTAGAGATAAAAAAAGAAAAGCATGGACGCTTTACTTTCCCTTGACTAACGTGTGACCCAAATATCATCCAAATGGAAAACCTGGGAGAGTAGTTAGCTTGAGAAAAGTGCAAGCCCTTAAGAACCTAAACCAACTTTAATTTTTTTTTTTTGAGTATATTTGACTTTTTACGTGCTTTCTCTTCACGCAAACTATAATATTTATAGCACTAAAACAGTGTTGTCGGTTTGATTATTTATTTTTCTTCACGTGTCGAATTTTATTAATGCACGGAAATAACAGTAAATAAAACATTGATAAATAGCAGAACACAAGAATTTTTCACCTTTCAATATAATAAAATTGTATTTAATAGATAAAAGTGTGAAGATATTTCACGAAGTATTGGAAGAAAAAAGATATTTCCAATAGATTATTAACTGTTAAAGATTAGATTATAGGAAAAAAAACAATCTGTGAGATAGAGAGTCTGAGATTGAGGCGGAATCTGTTAGTGATTGGAGATATAGACCTCCAAGAGAGGGTTACAATCGTTTTGCACGTTTTTTCTAGATGTCACTAAAACGTGATACGGGGATTCTCGAACGAAAAAAATATATAAAAATAAGGTCACAGAAAAGTTGCACAGGTAGACATAGTTTCAATGTGTCAAAGATAGTATTGGAATTGTATCAATAATTGGTCTTGGAATCGTGATACAGTCAGGGAGCTCTCTCTTATAAGATATTTTTTACAATATAACACTATATAAAAACTTTTGTCGGCTCTGAAAGAAACAGACAGTTCTTTACCGTTAGTTTTGGCCTCAAGCCTTATACACCCAGCTATCGTACTGATTCATAAAAGTCGTCTATAATATAACTTTATAACTATAATATTTCCACATGTAAATTAATAAGAATCTAGGTTAAAAATCCCTATCTATGTTTATAAAACATCTATGCACAACCTATGAATACGTTAATTAGTTATACCTAAGACTTAATAACACTTGCCTCAAGCAATGAACAAAAAATATGGACTAGTTACAACTATTTAAACTGCATTGCTTTCTATGACAGCCCTCACAACTACTCCAATTATTTTTTAATCTATGTTTATTTATTGTTATATATTTTTTAAACATATTTTACTGATTAATACAACGACAATTATGATTTTTACAAGTTCTAGAGTTAAATGGTTTTAGTGGCTTGAGAGGCTTGGTAGAGAAACAATTCAGTGATCGCACACAGGCGGAAGTAAATTGTTATACAAAAATAATTAGTTTATTTCCAAAATTCAAAACCGACCAGTTATTAATTTGTTTATTTATTGGTTTTAATTTGGCTGGGAAATAAAGATAATATAGATATCATCTAAAAACACACTCGAAAACAATTAAAGAATATTATTAGACTTATTCTCTGTTCCTAAATTCTTCAATTGCCTGAATTATAGTGCTAAAATTTGCTACCAGAAACAGTTAGTTGCAATTGATTCCTAGTCTGTGAAAGTACCTCAGTAAATATAAAAAATATCTTTTTTTACACTCTTACAATAATTTTACAACAAATTATTCATAGTTTTTTTTGTATTGATATTCCAATATTTTGGAAGTTATAATAATAATAGCTGTTTTGAGCCACGGTGTCTCAGGGAATCATCATAGGTGAGCAAACATAATGCTCCAAATCTAAAGTTGTAAATAATTTTATAACAATAATCTTATATAAACTGAGAGCATAACCTGGGATGCGAACCCCCGACCTCTGTGTTGTGAAAGGAGAGTATAAATACATACGCTTCAACAACATTGGCCATGGAGGGAAAAACAGTAAACAGTACTTACATTACGTCATTAATACGGTCTTACGTATCTGTTTCCCTTACTTCCACGGAAGATAAAGTGTATTTAAAATGTCTACTAAAGTCAGAGAGTAAGCCTTATTGGGATTAGAGTACTTTCTAAATAAATAAATAAATAAATAAATATATAAAATATATAATATATATATATATATATATATATATATATTATATATATATATATATATATATATATATATATATAAATCATTTTTATAGCAACAATCAATTAATATGAAAAGTTAATTGACTAAATAAAAAATTATGCGTGGTCGTGCAATTAGTGTTTAAAAAAGTCAAGGTGTAAGTTTTTATTTGTGATTTTTTTTGTAGTCACATATTTAAAATTCACAGTTCTAAGAATTTGTTTATCTAATAATAAACAGATGGAAATAATAGAAAAGCTATAGGGAAAGTGGGGGCTAAGGAAATGGCATCGTTTACGTTGCACCAAATAGTTGTATCATGCAACTTTTAAATGTTATACAGTTACATTCACGCAAATCAATGTTTTATTGTTTGCACGATTTTAGGGCTTTGAGTCGAGAATATTACTAGGGTAGGCGGGAAAATGCACATAAGTAATTACTGATTTTTTTACAAGAATAAAAATAATATTAGCTTCAATAAGTGAAAACGGAAAAGTTTAATTTCCCGTAAAAATGTATTTTTACTAATTTACCTGTTTAACGATAGTTTTGACTTAAGTGGTATTTACGTTGGGTTAAGTAAGGTCTGAGGAATGCTTTAATCATATAAAACAAATTTGAATAATTTGACTTAATGTGCTTTTTCCCGCTGACCCTCGATTTAAATTTGACACAGCTAAATTCTGATTTGTTGTTAAAATATTTTACGTGATGCTATTAGATATATATTCCTTCAAAAACACCTACATACAAAGAGATAGATAGATTGAGGCCCTATCCGATGGAGTTTGAAAAATCAAAAAAGTAATTGGGCCCTCTTAAACTAAAAATGCTAATATTAATCAAATAAGCAGTACAAATTACAATAACTTATGTAATAAGTTATATGTTGAACGTTTGCAGAATAATAACAAACACAAACAATGCCACAAACACAATGCCAAAAACACGAAGAAATCCGACAATGTATAAATAATTATAACCTTAAATCACTCTTAGAGAAGGTTGCTGAGAGGTTACAGAAAGACCCTAAGAGCCCCAAAATAAAGTCTCAAGCCTCTCAACGTATTAGTATAGTGCACGGCCCCTCTAGATATATCTCTATGCTTATTTATTATCATCCGATTATTCTAAAGATGTCAGATATTAAGTGACTGAACTTTAACAGTAAAGGAGATTAGAGAAGAGGGTGTTAAGTTCTAAATGTATAAATATAAGTTTTCAAATAGTTTACTCTTTAAAAGTTATAACGTGTATGGTTTGGTAATTTTAAGTGCAAAGTAAAATACGAGTGAAGCGATCTAAAGAAAACTTTATGGTAAATACTTTATTAACTTTGAAATGCTGCCACTAAGTAAGTGCAACATTTTATTATCGCTGTAATGCGTGTTTGTTTTTAAAATTAACTTTCATTATCGAGTTTGTTATCTTACCTTGTTTTTACTTCAAAATGTTTACCTATTGATCTTGTGACGTAACCCAGCCTTATTTGTCACGAAAAAATTATACTCCAAACTGCGCCCACAATCTTCATTAAAAACCTCATCAAATTTGGCATGCACCATACAAAAAGCCTCCAGAATACGTCTAGCATCGTTAAATGTTTACTTTTCCTGTAAAAAATGTTTTATACCGGAGGTATATCTAATTTTCCTCACAAAAAATCCAAAACCGGGATTTCAAATTAATTATCCGTTTTAGGTGTTTTTAAGACCTCTAAAGTTGTCGGTCAGTATTTGGATGAGTGTGTCTGTTATCGCTACATCTCCCAGTGCATTTCATAGTTTGAAAGTTGAAACTTCGTACAAAAAGCAATCTTTGGTTTTAGTTGTGCTATCAGGAAAATCATGTTTGAATGACTTCATTAGCCCGCATTAATATCTCTAAAAATTAGGAATTCATAAAATGCAAAATAAATTGATCAAGTTAAGATATAAACCGCATATAGACTTATAAAAAACTAACATATGTGCCAAGTTTCATCTTATATAATCGGCATTAGTTCAATTTTATCAATTACTTGTGTAAGTTTGTAAAAAAAAATAAAATTGGAAAATAATCCGATTGAGTCGGGATTGGGTAAATGTATATCCATTAATGTATTAAATAAGTACAATAAGTTTCGGTTTAATACGGTTATTATCTCTACTGTTTTTGTTGGATCATTAAATGATAAGCAGCAAAAATACAGTTTGCTATCATAATAAGCAGTATCAATTGAGGTCAGTGCCTGAATTGGGGACCGCTAAGAATAAGACCAATAGATTTACCATGAGGAAAAGCTAAGCAAGTCCGAAGTAGTGAGGATGAGCGTAGCGCATCCGATATAAGGAAAAGTTGCGAGGTACTCCATACCCGATTTTTTTTTTTAATGGAGAGTAAAAAAGTTATTTTCATTTAAGATGTAAATGAAAAATGGGGAGATGCTAGACTCGTCAGCACAATTTGCTAAGCATGTGCACGCAATTTCAATTCTCTACGACGAATAGAGACGAGCATTTAGAAGGAATAACAGAAATAGAGACGGAGTCATTTAGTAAGGAATACCAGAACATAATGTACGAGCATTTAGAGGCGAATACCTCATAGGAGAATAGAGACGAGCATTCTAGAAGAATAACAGAATTAGTGACGAGCATGTTGCAGAGAGAATACAGAAATAGTGACGAGCATTTTAGAGGAATACAGAAATAGGACGAGCATTTAGAGGAATACAGAAATAGAGACGAGCATTTAGAGGAATAAAGAAATAGAGAGAGGCATTATGAGGAATACAGAAATAGTGACGAGCATTTAGAGGAATACAGAAATAGTGACGAGCATTTGAGATACGAAATAGAGACGGCATTTATAATAAAATTAGAGACGAGCATTAGGGAATACAGAAATAGTGACAGAATTAGGGCAATTCAGAGGAATATGACAGAAATAGGGACGAGCATTTAGAGGATTACAGAAATAGTGACGAGCAATTTTAGGAATACAGAATAGAGTGGGAATACAGAATAGAGCGAGCATTTAGAGGAATACGAAATGTGACGACAGCTTAGAGGATACAGAATAGGACGGAGCATTTGAGGAGCAATAGAGACGAGCGAGGAATACAAAATAGAGACGAGCATTTAGGAGGAATACAGAAATAGAGACGAGCATTTAGAGGAATACAGAAATAGTGACGAGCATTTAGAGGAATACAGAAATAGTGAGCTTTAGAGGATACAGAAGCGATTTACAGAATAGGACAGCATTGCGAGAAGTGAATATTTGAAATACTTTTAGTGGAGAGCATTTGGAGGAATACAGCGAGCAGTCTTATAATTTAGAGGAATTGCCGCAGTCTTTGCGTAACTTATTTTATCTTCTTAGAAAAAAATCCATTCTTTTCTATGATATTAAAATATATTGATAGGCTCTATCTACTAGAGACTAATATGTATCGGCTTTTAAATATGTCTGACAAATTTAGTACACAAAGCATCGTGGCTTAAAAGAATGTTATTTCTGGAAAATCATTAGACTGAAGTACTTCAAGTCGAGACGAGTGACTCGTAGCTGTAGCTATCTAGTTTCCGGACTAATTTTAACTTAAGCACAGGTTAAACGAAACTCTGTTTAACTATCATTTTTTAAAGTTCATAAACTCATACTGAAAAAAAAACAAACAAGAAAAATGTAAAAAAAACGAAATAGTTGTGATTAGAGTTAATGTTTGTTCAGACAGTGGAACTAGTCAAGATAAAAAAAAAAGTTTTCAGAATTGTGCTCCGCCGAGTAATAAGAGCTTCCTAACAACAAAATGCGCCATATCCTTTTTTCCAGCGATAACCTTATTGTAATTAGCCTGCCAGTGTCATTACGGGAGGGGTCGTCCTGTATTAAGTCATCAATTTCGAATTAGAGCAAGGGGACACATTAACTTCACCGCAGTCCCACGAGATTCCGATCCTCCGACATTTTGTTGGCTTTGCGAAAAATCCCTTGTCTGATACCGAGTCCACTCCGAATAATTATTCACATTCGGTTTTGTAGTAATAAAAACCGGTCTAAAGTGACGGTTCTCAGGTCTTGCTAAGGTATCGAAACACTAAAAAATATATCATTATTTTTTCAAAAAGTAATATAAGTAATAAAAATTTATATTAATATTATTATATATAGGGTATTATGCGATGGATAATAAATAGGCGTTTGTCCAGGTGCAGGGTATCTTCTTAACTCTAATTCGACTTTATTTCTTCTCTCTGTGCTCCGGGTCTTAATGCCTAATTTATAGTGTCGGGGCGCGGCATTACCCAGGGGGCTTAATAACGGCTTCACGACTTCCATACGCGAGATCTCTCCAACCTATCGCCACCTCTTTTTTTCCTTCTTTTTATTCATCTTCGCCACTCCTTTAATAATTCTTGTAATTGGCTGCATCATTTTTCGCCTCAATTGCAATTTCAATCGTTTGCAATTAATCAGACGAAGAAATCCTATTAGTTTCTTTAGGATTTTTTCACATTTGTTTACTCTTTATTTGTACGGATTCTCACACCTACCATATTTTATCTTTCTTTTCTCGCTTTACGTTATTTTTCACTGAGTTCTTGTTAACGCTAGACACTAATAAGCAGTGCCTTTTAATTAAAATGAAATAAGAAAAATGAAGAGAGGGTCTAAAACACTAGCGGCCAGTACGCTATCTACCGTCTAACTAACACCACTATTAATCAAAGAAACTAAATTAAACTTTTTCATTAAAAGTTTTTACAACTAAATAATTAATAGATAAATAAATAATATTTTATCTCACCGTATCTAATAGCCAATTTGCGAAAAAATAAATTATTACTAAATAATTCCGTGGCCGAGAATTCTTTACGAAATAATTAGTTTAAAGCATTGCTAGTGAAACTGAAGACTTGCTCTATTGAAATTATACCCTCTCATATAGAGATACATATTTAATATAACTTTTATAATTTAATGACGTCATTAAAAAAATTTTTTAGGATGGCACAACTAGACCTAAAGATTTGTTTTTGTACTAAGTTTCAACAATCTAGCATAATAAAACTTAATACGCTAGGAGCTACGATGATAACATACGCACACACATACGCATGCACACAAACTCACACATACAGATAGACAACAGTAAAAACCACTTAAGTGGTTTTAAAAACACCTGAAACGCATAATGCGTTATCTCGGATATGGAATTTTTTGCAAACACAATACTTTTCCTATATACCTTGCGTATAAATGAGAGAAAATAAAGATCATATCTGAGTCTTTTTTTTCTAAGAATTTTTTTATGAACTTTTTAAGCTCAAGTTTTTACTATCAGCTTAAACATATTAATGAAACCAATTTATCATGCAAGCATTAGCAATGTTTTAGATATAGTTGTAAACACTAAATTTTACAGTTAATAATTAATAATAACATTAATAATAACTAAATTTTACTAAACGAAATGTAATGGAAATGTAATTCACAAAATAAAGGATTACATTTTCATCATAACTATTTTTATTCATTCCATTATTTATACCTAATTATAAGCTATTTATTTATTTTAAAAAAATCGGGTACGGGGTATCTCGGAACTTTTTCTCATTATACATCGGATTCGCTACGCTCATCCTTCCTGCTTCGCTCGTTCTCAGAAAAACAAGTCATAAAATGTATAATGCAACACGTCTTCAGATAGCAAATACATTCGTTTCATCCCCAGTGGTCATTTATCCAGGAACTGACCACGCTCGATGTTCCTTAACTTTTATGATCCACCAAAACAAAACTCATGGATAGACTTATTGTATTAAAGCGAAACTTCGTAAACTTATTTATTACGTCAAGGAATACACTTGTATTACTTTTTTTCCGTATTTTATGATTTTCCGAAATTTTTGCTAAGTCATTGCGGGTTACCACTTAAAAGGCATTAACAACACCTGAAACGGATAATTCCGGTGACATCCCGGTTTCGGATTTTTTTGCAAACACAATACTTCTCCTATATACCTACTGTATAAATAAGGAAAATAAAAACATCAAGCGGATACCAAAATACAAAGTTTACACAGAAAAATTAAATAATTTGAACAAGAATTTAGAATTTAAGTGTTTCAAACATCTAAGTTACATAACAATAATAGTTCTCTTTTACACACAAGAGCAACGGTCATAAGCTCATTATTCTTGTTCATTTTACTCTTTAATTATTTGTATTTAACTTTTTTCTTGAGTTTGTTTTTTCACACTTTAGTTCGAACTAAACTTCTTTTCTTACTCCTTTATACCTCTGATATTGACATACCTTTTAGACGTACAGATAATATAATATATATATATATATATATATATATATATATATATATATAATATATATATATATATATATATATATATATATATATATATATATATATATATATATATATATATATATATATATAATATTATATATATATATATATATATATATAGTAATAGTTATAAACAATTATTCAATGCCTTTTTATAATAAACATAATTAGACTTTATTAAAAATAATTTTATTACAGACTGTCTTTACGACAGGGAACAATTAAAGAGGAAAACCGCTAGCAATAAAAACCCTAATTGACCCTAATAAACCCTGTCGGTCATTTTAATCTATAGACCGAAACAGATGCCTCGTAAAATTATCATTACTCATATCAAATATTAGTTAGTAAACGACAGTAAGAACAAAAGAAACTTTTTTTTAGACAGTACCAAACTTTTATTTGTTTCTGATAATTATATATATCGTTCGTTAATCTTAAATGTCAATTAGAGGAAAGAAAAATATTTAAAATTATGTTTTGATGGACACAGGGTATATTCAAATATTGTTAAAGGTAAGTTAATATTGTTAAAATTGTTCACTTTCCTATAAATTGCGAAAACAACTACTTAGAAGTTGTTCTGCTATTATTATGTCATTAGGTTCTGTGACAGAAGAACAAATGATGTCAAAAGAAATAAAAGAAACAAACGTTTATTTTACCATTTAACTTGTTGAATTGAAGTTTGTTTAAAGCTATGAGGTTTGAGGTTTCCGGGTAAGTAATTACAGATAGAGGTAATTTGTAGGTGGTAACAGAGTAAATGAACCACTACTAGGAATTGTGAACCAGCGTTAGAGGAAGTCAAATGCAAACTTTGAGCACGAGATGGTTATGACAAAGAGTTTTTCTCTGCTAATAATACTACTACTAAGAATTAATAATATTATTAGTTTAACTTATATTTTAAATAATTAACTTATAATTATAAATAATAAACTTATAAGTAGAAATAAATAAAATTATAAATAGAAATAATAAACTTATAAATAGAAATAAATAAACTTAGAAATAATAACTTTAGAAATAATAAACTTAAAATAGAAATAATAACTTATAAATAGAAATAATAAACTTATAAATAGAATTAATAAACTTAAAATAGAAATAAAACTTATAAGTAGAAATAATAAAAATTATAAATAGAAATAATAAACTTATAAATAGAAATAATAAACTATAAATAGAAATAATAAACTTATAAATAGAAATAATAAACTTATAAATAGAAATAATAACTTATAAGTAGAAAATAATAAATTATAAATAAAATAATAAACTTATAATAGAAATAATAAACTTATAAATAGAAATAATAAACTTATGAATAGAAATGATAAAATTATAAGTAGAAATAATTAGAAAAGAGGATTTGGGCCACCTTGGCGGCCAAATCGTTGTTCTTCTATATTAGGCTGTTGTATTACAAATCTATGTATGTGGCATACTGCCTCAATATCAGCGTATTTCCCAATGTATTAGAGAAAACACGAGATTATTTAACTTAAAATTATATATACCAAACCACAACATTGTATATTTTTTATATCACTAAATATAAAAAATAAGCCAAAATAGACTAATATTATTAGTCTTTATCCGAATTCGTCTTTACAACATTTATTCGTTCCAATTATTAAAAATTCTATCAAATAAAGAAAATTAAACTGGAAAATGAAGAAAAACGTTTCTTTAATTTGAATAAGGTATGACAAATATTAAACCTAAAAATGTTGCGCAAAAAAGTCCTTTCGATCAATTGCGAGGAGTGCGTTGTAACGTTCATTCAAAATTACACAAGCGCTTTATTTCTGTAAGTCTTATAACAGAATAAATTAAACGGCGTCGAATATACTTTAAATTTGTATTAGAGTTAAGAGAGAGGTAGGATGTAAAGGTCCCTCAAAGGGAGTCGTGCCCCCAGCCAAACCCGCCTCAGCCAAACCTGTCCTAGCCAAATCCACCTCCTCTCACCCCTCCTTATCAGTAAACTACCTAGGTACCCAGGTGCAAAGTGATAAACACTAAACCACTTAACTTACACTTGATCACATTTTCTTTACTTCGTCAATTTATATCTCTCAGTATTCGAAACACTTTACGCGGGAGGTTTAACTAAACTGAATAACGTGCTATCCATACTAAATTTAAATTTAAAAGAGATGTTATAACTCTCTCGTATGGACAATAACAAACCATTTTTGGGGAACAAATGTAAACATCCATAAGACCGTGCTACCAGTACATTTTGAATCCCCAAATTGCTGTCCTTAATTGTCGCAGGGACTTAAAATTTCGTACACACGCTCAAAATATTTTAGTCTACAATACTATTTAAGACAAGAATATCTAGAGAAAATTTTAACAAATAAACTCCGAAACTCAAGCTAATTATCCATTTATAATAGAAAAATAGGTATTTCTATTATTAAAAATATTTATCAGTCCGGGTGCACGTCAGTGCCCTCACCAAGTCTAGTAGTCACTGGTGTACCATCCTTTATTACAGAAAGCATCTCGAGACAATTTTTACCTACTCGTATCTTTTTATTAAGGACATTAACAAATATTATTTTTTATATTAACTAAAAGATCTTGTTGGGCTGACCCAATCTACCAAATTTCATATCTTTAACCATTCACAGGTGTTGAGATATAATGGCACAAGCTTAAATATAGGCAGTTTTGGTATTTTTCACATGCATGTGTTTTTGTTTGGATTAATTTTACAGATTCAGAGATCACATCTGATCAATAACAAATTAGAATATTGACATTGTAATACGTACGATGGTTATGTATATAGCTATCATATAAAAACGAATAAAAAAATATTACGGACGATTACAATAGCTTGTATAAAGCTTTAATATAAATAAATAAAAAATATTACGGACGATTACAATAGCTGTGTATAAAGCTTTAATATAAATAAATAAAAAATATTACGGACGATTACAATAGCTGTGTATATAGCTTTAATATAAATAAATAAAAAATATTACGGACGATTACAATAACTGTGTATATAGCTTTAATATAAATAAATAAATAATATTACGAACGATAAAGATTGCTATGTATATACTTTCATATAAAGAATGAAAAAAATATTACGGACAATAAAGATTGCTATGTATGTAGCAGTAAAGATTGCTATGTATGTAGCTTTCATATTAATAAATAAAAAATATTACGGACGATAAAGATTGCTATGTATGTAGCTTTCATATTAATAAATATAAAATATTACGGACGATAAAGATTGCTATATGTATATACTTTCATATAAAGAATAAAAAAATATTACGGACGATAAAGATTGCTATGTATGTAGCTTTCATATTAATAAATAAAACATATTACGGACGATAACGATTGCTATGTATATAGCTGCCATATAAATAAATAAAAAATAACCATTTATTTCATAAATAACAAAGGTACATGCCTTCATATAGTTAACTAAAAAATCAAATTTAGTTTAGTTTAAAGGGTTAATTATAGCGTACAAAATATGTTATTAAATAATATTTATTTACACAAAATATACGCAGGTTTATTATAGCATTTAATTACTTTTCATGATAAAGAAACAACAAGGTAGACTATGAATTATGTTGTCAACTTAAATAGCACTTTAATTCCAAGTGCTTTTCATGTGTGTCTATTTTTCACCGAGCCGTGTTTATTTTCATATCTGGAAATGAATGTTTTTATACACAAGTACATGATAAATGCTGAGCATGCAACCCGCAACACAAAAAAATTAAAAAAGGAAGCAATCTGGGCGGAACAACAAGCAGATAACGTAGACAATACAGTGTTCAACATGTACGGACATTATATCAGAGTCTTGCTTGCATCAGCTCCTATAAGCCTTTGGGCTTTTTTTCCCCAGTTTTATGGGCTGCCAACAAGAGCACTGTCCCACAGGGGAATACCATCCTCCCCACTCTTGTTTCTCTTGTCATTAATCTACAAAAAAAACTGTTTCAGAAAAATCCAACTGGTCGAAATACGAATAAAGAGTCCTTTTTCCCGAACAGTAACAGAATAAAGGTCTATATGTAGATTTATTTACCCCCGAGTTAGCTCGTTTACACAGATAGTAAAAAAGAATTGAAAATCCTCGTGATTTTTCCCGATACAATTTTACACGTCTTAAAAATTTAAATAAATAAAAACCATATTTAAAACAATAAATTAAATTATTTATTGTAAATAACTTAAAAGTGTTTTATAAAACATATTTAACAAAGACTTTTTTAACAAATTAGATATATGTGTAAAATAATATTTGACATATATAGTTACATCAATGTTATAAAGTTAGCGACAAAATTTAACCAAACAGTTGAATACATTGTCTAGCCCCCTCCCCTTCCACTCTCTAATACATCCTTTAAAAAATGTACATCAAAATAAAGCCTATGCATAACTTATTTTTCTCCTAACAAATTTAGAACAAGATTAATTTAAAGTAACATATCCTAGTATTCAATAGCTGAATTTTAAATAGACTATTGATTTATTTATTCTCTCACTTCATATAATGTACCCAAAATAAAAGAAAATAAAAACAATACCATTTTAGAACCTTGCGGCCCATTAGGGATAATCCCTGCGGGAACAACCTTAAGTGTTAGTTGCAATCATTACGCTCAAAGTGTAATTTAAAGTTGGCAACCATTTATTTGAACTATGTTATATAAACTGAGAGCATAACATGGGATGCGAACCCCAGACCTCCGTGGTGTCAAGGGTCGGAATAATAACTGATGCCTTATTGACCTCGACCACGGAGGCGGCCAAAATAAAAGTATAAAAACTAATGCAAGTGAACTTCCGAATTTTTGTCTATCGAAATAATCCCGCACATCCTTTACTATACAATACTAAACTTATAAACCTGTATATTACAGTTTTACCTCCACCTTATAGTTGTCGCTGCCATGAAGATATATTACTAGAATGGGAATACCTTATCCCAATTCTTTGAGGGACTTGAAATATCGTTTTGCAGTACAGAGGCCCCAAAAATACCTATTTAAATTTCAATATCGTATTTTAACTTAATTTATTTACTTTAAAATTATATATATTTCACATGCTATAAAGCATATAATAATGAATAATGATAAATAAAAGAGTATCTCCACTTAATTATGTTATTAAAAACAAAAAAAATCATATAATAATGGTGTGTTGTAGTAGTAATAGTAATAATATAAATTATAACAAAAAACACATTCTTAGAAATAACATTTGAAGTAAACTGGTGAATCTGAGGCGTTACTAGAAATTATTTTTTTCATTTAACCTTATGATAGAGTCAAGTTTGTACCATTAGATTCTTTGGGAGACTTCTAATCTGCTTATAAATATTCAAAGACACTGATGATGACCGTAAAGCAGGTTAAAAGTTGGCATTGTTATTAGTAAATTATAATGTGTGGAAAGACGAGAACTGGTTAAAAAATTCGTCTAAATGAAAGAAAAGTGTCTTTGTTGTTTTAAAAAATTTTATCTCAAAATCATCATCTCATAAAATAATGAAAAGTTCCGAGGTGCCCTCCTCGGAAATTTTCCTCACAATACCGGATTCACTACGCTCATACTTTCTATATCGGACTCGCTTTGCAAGTCTTCAGAATATGGAGATCAAATTAAATTGCAGTAAGTTGTCCACTGCTCGACGACAGTGAAAGCTTCCATTACTCTCCAAGCTCTCACCTATACCAATCTAAGTACTGACCTCACTCGATTCAGCATAACATTAGTGATCTAACAAAAACCTTAGGTATACTAGCCATATTCATGCCATTCAAATTTTAACATTTGTTGGCATTACTACCAACTTTTATCTTGGCCTACACATTTTTCCCTGTTTCATGAATATTCATTATTACTACTGACGGTTCAAACCCTCCAATTTCCTCAGACTCCAAACAATCCAATCCAAAATCCTTGAAACTATCCAAAATAAACTAGAACTATCACAAATGCTCCCTTTTAATTTATAACCAAACCCTACACGACGAAACCTATGCCGATCCTGTTATCAATCCTTTTATCAATCCTTTTATCAATCCTTATCTGATCACTATAATCCTTTTGTTCAGGCTCTTTCTTCTCCAACCATTGCAGACAATCCTCCAAGGCAGCTGAAGAGACAGTGGCCGAGAGACATCTTAGTTAATTCTCTTAAAATAAATTTCAAGTATTATCAATGTTAAAGTCAATTTCTATTTCTCTTGCTTTCAATGATCTTTAAAACTGAACGCTATGGAGAGATATCAATGGATATTTTCCCCTTCTATGTTATGCCACAATAATATAACTTATAACATAAGTACTAATAACAATTGTATTGTAGTCTTAACTAGTTAATTAATTTAGTTAATTTATTAACTAAATAAATAAATAACATTTCTGACTGTTAATAACGTCATAAAAAATATTTTCCGCAAAACAAAACTAGACCTACAAATTGATTTTCGTTCCAATTTTCGACTCTTTACCATAAAGTCACAGGGAGCTACGATGATAACAGACACACAAACATCACACAGAGAACTTGTTAAAAACTACTTAGGGTGTAAAACACTTGAAGAGACAGATTCCCGATTTCATATTTTTAGTAAAAACACAATACTTTTCCTTTATTACTCACGGTATAAATAAGAAAAAGTAAAAATTGACCACTCTTAGCAGACTTTAAAACCATTCTTATATATACAGTTTAATTACAACTAAAAGTAATAAAAATTAATGTTCACACAATAATTAGAATAATTATAAATCTCGATAACAGCAAGCAAGTCTAGTTTAGAATGGTAGTTAATAAAAAAAATAGTCATAAAAACTATTTCACTATCTTAAGTATATAATATTAATAATAATAATAATGAAACGTAATGATTCTTAGTTCATTATATATCTGATCATTTGCAGAATAACTTTAATCATATCTTTTACTCATATGAACCTCTCTTAGATTACAAAAAGCAGATCAAATTGTTCTGTTATAATAAAATATTATTATGTTTTTTTTACATAAATGTTTTTTACATAAAAATATTGTATAAACAGTTAGAAATATATTAATAGTTCAATATGTTTAGGATTTTGTAGCTTATTATTTCTTTAACTATACAATTTTTTATTCTTTGATAGTCAAGTGAAAAATGGACTTTATTATAATGTCCATAACAATCAACTTAAAATGTAAAATTTAGACTTATTCATTGACTTCATTCCTACATTGCAACAATAATCACATAGATTTATAACTATTGATGTAAATTATATTACAAAAACAAGCTGTCAATCATGGAACAAGGTTTAACAACTTATAACTTAAAAATTATACGAGCATATAAATCTTACAAAAGCTTATAACTAAGCAGGAGCTGATAGCGTGTAGAGCACAGTCATTCATACATTATATATTTATATATAATATCATTTATATAGATATTTATATCTCAAGAAGCATTCTAGCCAAAAATTAGTATGAAACCTCTTAAAGTGACCCCATCAAAAACTAAAAAAATAGAGAGAATTCGACTCGAAAAACACGTCAAAAACCAACTGCACTTGCTTGGTACAAACAGCTAATGCTTACAATTCTTATAATAGTGCAGGTCTTAAAGTTGAGAAGCAAACTCGACAACCTTGCTTCACATCCTTTGTTTGGCGCCTTTTTTCATTATAACCAAGGGGAAGGTAAGTTTGCTCCTATTTCTCTATCTCATACAACTTCCATGGGGTCAGAAAAGTTCCTTAAACCGTCATCCCCTTTTATTAACAAAATAGTTAATTAAAATAAAGTTATCCCCTTTATTCAAGATCCTTGTTCTATACCCACATTTATACGGACACCATTTGTTTTAAGATCTGCAGGTGCTGAAACGTCCACGTATACTAAAAATGTGGATGTTAAAATAGGTGAACGGCTTTTGCTAATTCAATGCTTCCCTCTTTAAGGAGATAAGAAAGAAAAATGTTATAATACGCAGTTTAATTTTATCCTTTAAAACTCATTTATTTAATCTGAAGAGTGTCTGCGAAGGTATAGTTAGTTTGTAGACCAAAAATATAGGGTGCATGAGTTTAATAAGCTCACTTTTATTGGACCAACCAATTTCTTAATGTTTAACAACTTACTATTTTAAATTTAAAATATATACTTCATTTTTTCTTTTCCTCATTTATACCGTAGATATATAGAAAAAGTATTGTGTTTCCACGAAATTCTGAAACCGAGATGTCACCGGAATTATCCGTTGCAAGTTGTTTTTACGATATTAAGTAGTTTTCAAAAAGTTGTCTGTATCCATGTGTGTGTGTGTCTGTTATCATCGTAGCTCCCAGCGTACTTAAGCTGAGTTGAAACTTAAAGTACAAAAATCAGTTCGTAGGCGTAGTTGTGCTATTCGATTTTTTTATGACGTTATTAGCCATCAATAATGACTTTGCATGTGCCAAGTTTTAGCTCATTATCAGCATTAGTTCAATTTTTAGTAAATGACTTGTGTACATTTTTAAAAAACTATGTTGAAATTTGGTGCAACCGTATACCTTTTCGTAATAAATAAGTGCGCCCATTTTCGTTTTAATATGACAACAGTTTAAGTATATCCATAATTTTTGTTGGACCATAAAAGTTAAGCAGCATTGAGCGTGGTCAGTACTGTATGAATGACCGCAGAATATAAAACGGGTGTATTTACTATTAGGGGTCAATCGATGCGGGTCTGTAGACGTGTAGCAATATACATTTTTTGTATTTATTTTTACTATATTTGTAATGTAAAAAGTTTATTAAAGATATTATTATACTAAAAAAAAATTAAAAAAATGTATATTCTGATTTCGAGCGAAGCGAGTCCGAAGTACATAGGATGAGCGTAACGAATTCGATGGGATGAGGAAAAGTTGCAAGGTACCCCGTACCCGTTTTTTTAAATAATTTAAAAATAAGCAGATCCTATAATAAATTTGATAAGTAAGTAATAAAGTGTTAGTCTTGTATTTAAAATAATGAAGAAGAATAAAATAAAACGTATTTGATATTTTATTCTACGTAGGTTTTTATTTTGAAATTGTTCGAAAAAGATATTTTTTTTACTCAATGTGCACGACTAAGCTATAAACTTTGACTTTATGGCATTAAAAATGGAATTTTTTATATATAAAAAATTTTATGTTACATTTAAGTTGTGAGGACTGGAAAAATTTAGTAGGATTAAAATTGCAGGCCGAATCCTCTTTATTCAATTTTAAAATTACAGTTAATACTTCTCGTACATCCTGTTCCTAAGTCTATACTTATCCCACTTTAGAAAAACTTGAAATATTTTAAAAATGGCATCATTGTAAAAAATAAGTCACACTTGCAAGTAATTTTTATACTTCTACAACCAATAAACTTCTACCAATGAAACTTGTCGTCCCACACTTTAGTTTAAAATAAAATAAGCTATTTTTTAAAAAAATTGCTATAAATGATTCAAAATGGTGTTATTTGCTTCAGTACCCCAAACATTTTATTAAGCTTTATCTGCTGTTAGAAAAATTAAACTTTCTTATTAGCACGCGAGTAAATTAAGTTTGATTTTCCTATCTGTTGTTCTTATTTAAATTTATTATAGATTATAATGGGTTTTTTAATTGTCGGTGTGTATTTTATAACATGAATATACTCATGCTTTAGACACGAAATAAAGTTATATAGAAACAATATTAGGGGAGACCAGCCTTTATATAATATATATATATATATATATATATATATTATATAAAATATATATAATATATATATATATATATATATATACATATATTATTAATTTGTAACTCAACCATATTAGTTATCTAACTTAAATATATATATGTATGTCTATATATATATATATATAATATATATTATATATATTATATAATAATATAATATATTATATTTTTATAATTGTAACTCAACCATATATAGTTATATCTACCTTAATTATATATTATATATAATATAATAATATATATATATATATATATATATATATAACCATTTATTACATAAAGGAATATACTTGTACTAAATTCCGACTTAATCGGATTATTTCCCGATTTTTCGCGATTTCTTACATTAGAGATACGATGATATCAGATACACGCACATTTACACACTCGCAGACACACATACAGCTACAGCTTTGTGTATAATAGGTCTTAAAACACCAAAAAGGGATAATTCAGATGACACAATACTTTTTTAAATATCTATGGTATAAATGAGGAAAAGTAAATTTGTAAAACAGTAGCTACTTTCAAATACTTTTTAGTAAGCATTAATAAAAAGGAAAATCGGGTACGGTGTACTTCGCAACTTTTCTTTATTACATGGGATTCGCTACACTCATCCTCTCTGCTTCGGACTCGCTTCGCTCAACTTCAGATAGTAAATCCATCCGTATCATTTTCAGCGGTCACCTATACAGCACTGACCACGCTCAATGCTCCTTAATTTTTTTTGATCAAACAAAAAATATTGATATGCCTGTCTTATTGAAACGAAACTTAGTGTACTTATAATTTAGGTAAAGTTATACACTTGTGTCTGCCTCCGTGGCCGTGATCGTAAAGGCGTTCGATTTCGGCACCGAAGGTCCGGGGTTCCCGGAGCTTCTTCGGGGTTCCCGGGGTTTCCGGAGCATAGCTTGGGCATAGCCCGAGCTATGCTCCAAGGTTTTATGAATAGTATTTGTATTAAAATGATAATCGCCAACTTTAATTAATTCTTAGAAGTGTAGTAGATACAACCCACCTGAGGTGGTTCCCGCAGGGTGAATACCCTGATGAGCTGAAAAAAGGCCCTAAAACGGGCATTTTATTTATTTTTATACACTTGTACTAAATATCAACTCAATTGGATCATTTTCCTATTTTTTACAATTTTTTAAAAAAACGTACACAAACCATTTAATAAAAATTGAACTAATACTATTAATGAGATGAAACTTAGTAAATATGTTAGTCTTATACATGGCTACATGCGCGCCAAATTTTAATCAGACCGTATAATTTTTCTGCGTTTTATAATTTGTCAAAATTTTTTGAGTCATTATTGCGGGTTGATGACGTCATAAAAAATATTTTCTAAATAGCACAACTATTAAAACTGACACACACCAACGCATACACATACAGACAGAAAACTTTGCAAAAACGACTCAGGAGGCTTTAAAAAAGGCTGAAACAGATAATTCCGGTTTATTCCGGTTTCGGATTTTTTTGGAAACACAATACTTTTCCTATATACTATGGTATAAATGAGGAAAAGTAATATATAAGATCAGTGATAAAGAAATGAGTAAAAAAAGGATGCAACAGGTTTGTATTCATTTTATCTAATTATTTGTTTTATCTAAATTAACAAACAATACTTATTAAAATAAACAAACAAATAATTGAACAAAAGACCAAAACGTACTTGAGACGATCTTAAAAATCTTGAAACAATTTCAAAACTTCCCTAACTTCATGTCAAAATTTCTTAATCCTTACTCTTTCATATAAAATATAATTAAAACATAAACAAAGAAATAAAAAAGAAATCATATTGAAAGTTATGAAAACATTGTCAATATAAGTGGGTCACAAGTACAGGACTATTGAAGAATCTTTTGAACATAAGTGGGCTTCGGACCATCCTACTGACTTTGTCAAGAATTCTTATCTTCCTCTAACAATACGCACTTCACTATAATTAATTTATTCGTGGGCGCCTTAAGTCTCAAGTGATCAAATCTGTCAAGTACGTGTATAA
>JACMZG010000008.1:88525928-88553428 GCA_018340805.1 Microvelia longipes | reverse complement strand
AGTGTGTAACAGAATTTAATCAACATTCGCTAAGTTATCTCAAAAATGATTTTCCCAATTTAAATAAATTTGACTGAAATAATAAAGGTTTATTCTTTGAAATCATTATTCTAAGAATAGTAATAACAATGATAAGAATAATTTAATCGTACAAATTTATGATAATTTAGTTGTGGAAAGAGCTTTTTAATTCCTAATTTTACTTTTTAGACTTTTTTAAAAAAGCTGTTAAATATGGAACTAAGCTTTCTCAACTTATAATCATAAGAAAAAATAAAAGCTTGTATGATCATTGATATCTGGAGAACTGAGAAAGCCTCATATGTGGTTTTACAAGACATAAAACACTTTCAACTAATACTAATTTTGTTTTTTAATAATTGTTATAATTATTCAAAATTTTAACTGATTGCATTTTTTGAAACGCCGTATAATAGATGTTACCCAAAATCTAATAAGTTTTTCCTCTCATACGATTTCATTTTTGAAGCAACTTTCATTTAATGCGACATGTATATAGACACAATTTGTGTATGTGTGGTGAAACGTAGACGTTTGATGGATAAGGGAACCACATTTTTTCTTTTTATAGTTTTCCCCTCATATAATAGGGGAGGTGGGAAGCAAATGTTGTAATGTATTTATACTTGCCAAATTTGACAAGAAATTTTTTCAACTGAATTCTTCTATTGTTTTATGTTCATGGAATGACTTTTATACGTTTATCAAAAAGTTGTTAATCCAACCGAGTTGAATTGTCGAACAAGTGTATCAGCTTACGTCATAAATACGATTACTAAGTTTTGTTTCAGCAAGATTACGTTGCAGCATTGAAACGTTATTAGATTTTATGTATTTTAATCCGAAATTCGTAAAATGTAAGTAAAATATAGGTTTAGAAAATCAATAAACCAATAGAAGTGAGACTGTGAAGGGAGTATTATAAAGAGAGAACCAAGTGTTGTTAATTTCCTGTAAAGTACCACTTCATGCTAACTGGTAGGTTTTTGTATGAATGTCCACTCTACACAAACCCCCTCTAGGTTTTTAGTTAAATTATTAAGATTGAATGTAAATAAAGGGAATGTCTATAAGGGCTTGGAGAGTAAACATGAGTTGAACAATTTTAAGAACATTCACCCTATGGTAAAGCTATGATAGTTTAGTACGAGCTCTAATGGTAAAGCGCTCTTATTAGTAACCATCAAAAGAGATATCCTTCGTAATAATTGAAGGGTGGATGATAACCTTCAACAGGGTGTGTTGTGTTACATAATTTTCTGAATCAAAATGTGAGTATGTTAAATGTAATGAGAGATAAAACAGGGTTTGATAGAAATAGTTTAGTTTGTACTACAATTTCTTTCCAGAATCATATTTATTAGTTATTGTATCATTGGCTCCGAAAGCAAAGACTTAGGCCCGTATTCAAAGACGTTTCCTAACATTTTCCTAACTTTTTCTTAACATTTTCCTAACATTCTCCTAACTTTTTCCTATCATTTTCCTAACTTTTTCCTAACATTTTCCTAACTCCTAACATTCTCCTAACATTTTCCTAACATTCTCCTAACATTTTCCTAACGTTCTCCTATCGTGTTTCAAAAGTCTTTTAGAGGCTTCGCATAATTTTATTTAGTAAGAACCTAAGGTAGTTATGTCAAAAAGTGATACCATTGTAAGTAACGTAATATATCGCAAAATATCAATGTTATTAACTTATTACCTGGATTTACGACACATTTTGTCATAAACAACAATGCGGCCTTCCTTTGGCGAATGTTAAATATATTAGAAACTTTATTTACATATGTTTTCAGTAAACAGTAGAGTTAAAACAAATACAATGTTCAATTATTGTAACAGCTTTCATAAATAAAGCAGTATCAAGCGTTTCAAGTTTGAACGTGGACCAGGTTATACGAATCCAAAGGTGTCTAAATGAAGACCTGGTTATCAGTGCAACACTGTTTTCATTTTGCTAAATCATTTACACAATTTTGTTTTTCGTATTTTGTCATCAAATTCATTTTTGTTTGTGTAAAATTTTTTGGTATAATAATGGCTGAATTATTCACACCGAACCAACTGAATTTCCTCTTTGAATCGATAGCCCGCCACAAAGAGACCATAGAAAATAAAAAATCTGATTGTGTTAAAAGAATTTCAGGGTAAACTCCCTAATAGTAAGGTAAGTGGATTAACAGTAACTTATATTATGTAAATTTATGTAGATAGTTATTAATACGACAAAGTGTGTCGTAAATCCAGGTAATAAGTTAATAACATTGATATTTTGCGATATATTACGTTATTTACAAAGGTATCACTTTTTGACTTAACTAATTTAGGTTCTTACTAAAAAAAATCATGCGAAGCCTCTAAATGACTTTTAAAACACGGGAACGATCATTTACATTTCGTGGCTTAAAAACATTTCCCTTACCTAAACCTAAGGTGAGTGTTAGGAGAATGTTAGGAAAATGTTAGGAAAATGTTAGGAGAATGTTAGGAAAATGTTAGGACAATGTTAGGAAAATGTTAGGAAAATGTTAGGAAAAAGTTAGGTGTTAGGAGAATGTTAGGAAAATGTTAGGAAAAAGTTAGGAGAATGTTAGGAAAATGTTAGGAAAACGTCTTTGAATACGGGCCTTAGTCCTAACTAAGTCACCCCAAGAAATGATTTTCATCTTCAAGTTTATAAATTACCATATTCTTATAATCTTATATATAAATTTACACCACATATATAATATTATATACCATATATTTTATCCATAGAAAGATTCATTTGCTCCTTTCTATTTATTTTTTGTGCTCTAAGCCAATCTGCCTTATAAAATTATTACTATTCCTCATTTATACCGTAGGTATATTGGAAAAGTATTGTGTTTTCAAAAAAATCCGAAACCGAGATGAAGCCGGCGTTACCGTTTTTAGGTGTTTAAAAAGCCTCCTGAGTGGTTTTCTCAAAGTTGTCTGTCTGTGTGTGAGTGTGTCTGTTATCGTCGTAGCTCCTAATGTATTTATGCTAGACAATTGAAACTTTTTAGATAAATCAATCTACCGCTGTAGTTATGCTATTCGGAAATAGCATAACGCTCGTCATTAACCCTCGATAAGGACTCAGCAAAAAGTTTGAAAAATCATAAAACGCGGAAAATGTATGCAATTTAATTGAAATTTAGCACGCATGCGATTATGTATCAGACTAACATTTGTGCCGAGTTTCATCTCATTATTAGCATTAGTTAAATTTTTATTAAATGACTTGTGTACGTATTCTAAAAAATTGTAAAAAAAATGAGAAAATAATTCAATACATGAATAATTTAAGGATTTTTGCAATAAGTGGTTCCTTGTGAGTCGTTTGCACAACATGAAGACATTTTTTAACGCTTATAAAATTTTCTATATATCGAGTGTTTTTCTTTGTCATCAAAATCGGATAACCACAAATAAAGTTATGACGTTTGTTAAATGGCAAAAAAATGCACAAAAAGCCAATACTTTTTTAAAGAAATTCGCTGACTTTCATAAATAAATTTTATTTTGGTGTTTTTGAATGAGCCATAACTTCGGTTGTAGTGATTTGATTATTAAACACTCGTTTTATAGGAAATTTTATCAGCTTTAAAAAATGTTCTCTTCATGTTTTGCACACGACCCACAGGGGACCACTTATTTCAAGAAAACTGAAATTTGTGCGATTTTCTAAAATTTTGAGCATCATATAAATACTTCACTCTGGAACGGAAGACTCGGTGTTTTCTTCATAATTTAAGGTATATTTTCAGAAAAAAAATAGTTTTAAGTAGTAAAAAATGAGTCAATTTTTTTCAGATCCGGTTCCTGGACTATAACTATCAAAGCAGTAATAAGAATGCGAGATTGGTCATTGCCTAATTTATTTAAGGTACATTACGTTCAGAATTTTCAACGCAGTAATAACAATAGATGGGGAATCGTATAATATTATATAAGAATTCCTATAATACATATAAGAATAAGAACCTTCTATAAGATCAATAGATACAATATTTCTTTATACTGGACTGTTTAGAATTGAAATAATGAAGACTTTAGTCCTTTAAAACTTTCTGTTTTATTTACATTAACAACAGTTGTTTTGTCTGAAAAAGCCCGGCATCTTCAGTATTAAATTTCATTAATACTTTTAAATTCTAATATTAAATTATAACTGCTATACCATAATAAAATGAATTTATTTTTGAAGAAAAAGATATAACTGTATTCACGAAGATATGGAAACATCATATAGATTAGCAGAACAGTATAAAACTTACAACTCGCTAAGTAATAAAACAGCACGAGATTATAAACGTATCACGAGGAGGTAAGTCTTACACGCTTGACTTGCCACGAAGCTTTGCCTTCACCAGAGCCCACAGCCGCAGCCAACTCATTTACTATTAATCAAACACTTGCCTACTTGCTCTTCTACCTTTAAATTAATCTCTTATTAAAGTTTTCTTACTTACCTCTTACTAAAACGGAAAAGATACTAAAGCTGAAATCCCGGTATCTTATTATTAGTGGGAACACAATACTTTTCCAAATACTATGATAAAAATAAATATGAAAAGGTATTCTATTAGAAGAAGCTTACTAAGAGAAGATGTGTCCTATGAAAAGAAGCGTCATATGATAAGAAGCGTCATATGAGAATATGTGCCTTATAAGAAGAAGCCTTCTATGAGAAGAAGCATCTTACGAAAAGAAGCGTCCTATGAGAAACAGCGTCGTATGAGAAAAAGTATCTTATAAGAAGAATCATCCTATACGAAGAAGCGTTATCTTATGAAAAGAAAAGTCTTATGATATAAAGCGCCATATGAAAATAAGCATCCTAAAATAAGGACAATAAGAAAGAGTATTCTATAAGAAAAAGCCTCCTGATAAGACGCTTCCTATCTTTTTCTTATAGGAGACTCCTATAATAAGAATCATCCTGTAAAAATAAGCTTCCTATGAAAGGATTATTATGAGAAGAATATTATGTTATGGGAAGAATTATGAGAAGAAGCGTTCTCTGAGAAGAAACATAGAAGAAGCCTCTTATAAGAACAAGGGTCCATTAAGAAGATGCATCTTATGAGAAAAAGAAGTGTCCTAAAGAAGAAGAAGCGTCCTATGAGAGGAAGAGTCCTTTAAGAAGAAGCCTCCCGTGAAAAGAAGCATCCTATAAGAAGATGCATCTTATGAGAAAAAGAAGCGTCCTAAAGAGGAAGAAGCGTCCTATGAGAGGAAGAGTCCTATAAGAAGAAATGCCTTTTGAGATGAAGTTTCCTATAAGAAGAAGCCTCCTGTGAAAAAGAAGCATCCTATAAGAATATGCGTCATATGAGAAAAAGTGTCTTATGAGATGAAGCATCCTATGAGCGTCCTTTGAAAATGATTATCTTATGAGATAAGAGCCCGATGAGAAACGTTGATTCAGTAATTACATGGCTAAGTGGCATGCAAATAAAACAACAAATAATAATGGAAAACAACATCAGTGTGACTGCGAGACCACCACAGACAGGTAAGACTCCTAGAAACGAAGCAGCTCGAAGGAATAATGCATCGAAGCACCCATATATTAATTATTACTAAAGGTAGAACGGAGGAGACATAAGTTTTCGCCACTGCAAATAATTGTTTACCTAACAGTTATGAAATAATTATTTTTTAACCCATGTAAACAGCTATGTATCCTAATTATTACACTCGTAAATCATTTCTAGGTGATTACTAAAACATATCGTCGCTATTAATAATCCATTACGATCTAATTTAATATTTACTTTAATCGAGCTTTATACAATTGCTTTCCAAGATTTTTATTCACTGCAGGAATCCGATTTTTAAGAGCCCCAATGACAATCGTGGAAATGGCGTAAATAAGCCCACGCACAAATGGAGAAAACCATATACAAGCAATAAAAATCTTTTCAGTATCATCCCTATTGAGTATTTATCACGAAATATATAATGCTTTAAAGTAATAAAAATTTGTATGCCAAGGAAAAGAATTAGTAGTAAAGTAATTGCATATTAAACATAACATAAAAATGCTACAATAGAAATGAAGAAACACTTGAACCTACTTAACAGAATGTCAGATTTGTCTCTCAAACATGAACGTTGAAAGTACTCATTGTTCCAAGAATAACTGGACTCTTATGTCTCTGGACGTCATTTACATAACAATGGCCTTTTTGTTGTTAAACCATCTGCTTTTAAAATGGAATTAAGCAAATTACTTCCTAGAGGTAATCAAGTTAGCTAAGATAATGTTCCCTTTTGTTCAGTGTTAATAAAATGGACATTTTTTTTATGTCAATCTATTTGTGAAATTCATTGTTCTGCTGTACATCTTGAATTATACTTTTAATCACTTAGAACCTTATGAAAAAATTTTGTGTTCACCATACGGAATCCAAAATCAAAGTTTTATCAATATCACAAGTTTTAGAAACTTTTATAGTTCCAAGGAGTTTATAGAATTAATGTTGGCAGCATGTGTCTCTCATGTCAGGCACAATGCTTAAAAGATCTAAGTGCTTTGGAAATTAGTACCACCGGAAACAATGGCTCTCATAATAAAAAATAGAGTTGAGAAGTCCAGGTATAAGGAAAAGTAAAAAACAAGTCTCTCCACTGATGTTTAAGTATAATGACAAAGCCAGCTTTCAGACTTGACAGTCCATCATCAATTTAAATTTTATACTTTGTTGGTTAGGCCCTGATGATGGACTGTCAAGTCTGAAAGCTGGCTTTGTCATTATACTTAAACATCAGTGGAGAGACTTGTTTTTTATTTTTCCTTAATGACTCTCAGGTTATTGATAATTGTTCTAAAAACATTATAAAGAGAATCAAAGTTAGTTAATATAATATTATTAGTAGTACTTATTTAGAAACATTTGTAAAAAGTGTATATGAGGCAGATTATTCCATAATTTGCTTTAATTCCATTATTCCTAATCGTCCATGTAAATGGACGATTAGGAAACTAAGCAATATGTAATAAAAAAAGAGCATATCATGTAAGTGAGCGATATGGAAACTTTATTTCCTATTCTTTATATTAAGATTTATTTCGATGCTAATAAAAATAAATCATTCTGTGAAGAATAGGGAATAAAATAAAAATATTAAAATAAAATAGAATGGGGTATAAAATAAATTTGATTAGTTTCCATATCGTTCACTTACATGATATGCTCATTTCCTCATTGCATATTGTCATTGAGATTGTCCACTTACATGACAATCTCATCAATTCATTTATTTAAAGTTAATACTATACAAAAATTATTATAACTGACTAAAAATAAACTTAAGATATACTTTACACAAATTTAATAGAAAAAATAAATTACTTTTTACCTCGCGTTTGATATTTTTAATGTATACAAATAGTAATTAAACATTTTCAAATTAAATAAATTAGAGGTGTGAATTTTCATAAAATTGAAATAATTTAATATAGACTTAATGTTGGAGGTGTTTTGATTACATCAAACAAATTATATATTAGACAACAATGTCCTGTATTTTTAATTTATCCATTTTAATTTTATTAAACGTATTGGCAATATAGGTTAATTACATTGTGTAATAAATTTACATATAAATTAAAAGTATTAAGTTTAAAGGACTCCAAAAGACGCCGCTAAGGATAAATAACTCTAATAAAAAAAATATAACAAAAACAAAAAAAATATTTTTAGCCCTAAAGCGAAATATTAAGGTATAAATAGTTTTATGAATTAAATATGAACAAATTAAAACAGCATAACTTTATTCATTTAATAAAAACAAATTTATATTATTAAGATTTTTTAAAAGTAATTTATAATTTAAATTTAAATTTGTTAAATATACTATTAAAAATTGAACGGTTATGCATAATAATTTTAAATTTTATATTATCAAAGTTAGTTAGTATAAGAAGTATTTGATGACATATAATTTCCACTGTACTTTATAACTTTAAGTTAGAACATAAATGCAATAAGAAAATTAACCGCTCTGCTACCATCGTATGATTAAAATCAGTTATTAGATCATTTTATGCTAGAAGTTTATCTCATTGATATCAAACATAAAATATTTTGTTCTTCAGTTTGTTAAACCGTGTAAATTATGTCCTCAAGCAATACAAAAATTAATAATTGCATACTAGAAGATACTGGAAATATTAACTAATTTTCAAGAAAATTAAAAACTAAAAACACCTTAAGTGAAAATTACTTTAAAAAAATTTTAACAATAAATGAAATAAATTTTGTACAGGTCATCTTTTAAATTATTACTAAATAATATTGTTATACAATCAACAAAACAACATTTTTTTATTAACAATTAACAAAACTAAAAATAACAATAATTAGTTTAAAAATTATATTTCTTTCAATAACAATTTTTAAAAGTCTTCTTAAAACTCGAAATTGTTTAAATTTAATAACTCTCAAGAAATTAAACAACGCTATATATAAGAATGAGTGTTTACGATCTGATTTTTATTGCAAAAAAAAATGTTAACAACCTTTTGGTAACAAGTATTAATTAGAAGCAACTATTCATTAAAATTGGTATTATTATTTGCAACAAAAGAACGAACTGCGTGAGTTAAACTAATTATTTTTTTAACTATATGTTTGTCTTTTTAATTACTTATAAATTTAACGCCCTAAGGGTCAAAGGAAGTTCTTGTAGTATATTAATGGTTTCAGGCAGTAAATAACCTCTAGAAAAGTTAAAGTTCAAAATATTGAACAGAATGAAAGAGCGTACGAAAAATTTTGAAGTAATAACGTTTATTAGTTCAGTTTAAATTGGACGAGTTTGTTTTATAGTTGTATTTTATAGATGTAGAAAATACTCTCTGGTCATAAAATGTTTATTGAGTGTTGTGTAGCAAAGGATTTAAACTTATAACTGGACAAACTAAACCGAATCTTCAAATATCAATGTTAAGACAATGCAAATATTAATAATTGTGCTTAAAACGAATTAAAGGTCCCTAATTAAATTACTGGAAAAATATAACTTAAAAAAATAATAAAAAAGTTTTGATATTTACTATTTACAATTTAAGTCTTAACCAATAAATATTTGCCAAGGTTGGTGGAATCTAGCACAAGTGTAAAATTTCCCCTGGATTATATTTTTTATTTTTTTAAATCTCATAAGTACTTTGAGTATTTGGTTCAACTTCGCACTAGTTTCATTGTCTTCAGAGCCCAAAATATTGAAAACAGCACCTTACTCGACATTTATTTCACCTGCCGTATTTTTGAATTTTCGGTTATTTACCACCAATGTTTCTACTTTTGAGATACTTTGAGAGGTCCGGATTGGGTTTAATCGATTCTGCAACCCCCCCCCCCTCAAAGTATAAAATGCCAAGAGCAAAAAGTGTTACCACAAATTTTACATTTTTAGCGATTTTCCTTTGGAAATTTGCCTAATGGGATAGCGTCATGGCGGAATTTGAAACCTCGGACCACGACACAAATCCGTTTCAGATGTCCCTTATGACGAAAAAATACGTTCGCCAAACTTTATATATAATATATATATTATATATATATATATATATATATATATATATATATATATTGTGTGTTGTGTGGTGTGTGTGTGTGTGTGTGTGTTTTTCTAGACACTTTCTTGTAAACACTCTATCTTTCGAACAGATTAATATTTTTTAACCAAACTTATTACAAAAATCAACCTTGGGGAGGACACGAACCCTATTGAAAACCAGGTTTTTGTGACGTCACTAACCCGGTTTGCTGAGTAAGCGAAATTTTGAAAAAATCGGCAAAATTCAGGGTTAATATTTTTTGCCGCGAAAAAGGTCAATATTTATGTTATTTGAGACGCTGAATCGAATGAAACCAGTCCGAGGTCGATACAACCACTTTAAGTGAACTAAAAATCGAAAAAACCACAAAAATTATAGAAAACCAAAATTATGGTCGTTAAAATTAAAATTAAGGAAATGCGCTAAAACCTTTAAAGATAACTGACTAAGCTTAAAGATAAGTAACTAAGCTTTAAACTAGTGCAAATAATAGTGCATACTTCTAATTTTAGAGGCATAGTTTTGTACAACCAACTGGATAATTATTATTTCCTTTGGAAAATACAGACAAAATGAGTTACGAGCAGTGCTTGACAATTGAGTAACTGCTTAGGTTCTAAAGTATGAACCGGGGCATGGTTCTTGCATAAGCAAGAAATGGGTTGTTTAGCACGGAAACACGCATAATAAATGAAATTCGCCCGACAGCGGACCACCGCGCCGGAATTATTTATTTAGTAGTTGTAAACTTATGTAATGTAAAAAGCACGGAAACACGCATCCAAATTTTTATTATTATTTTTTCTCTAAAGACATAATCCTTATAATGGGTTTCTGCTACATCATTACAGCTTTTATTGATGTTTCAGCAGCAGACACCCATGCCAATATACCATAGCTTATGATTGAGTCTACTAAACCATAGTATACTGTTCTTATTTGTTTATTTGTTAAGTATGATCTAATTTTGATAAATACGTAGCGTAATTTTCGTAACGATGTCGTCAGTTTGTCAATATATTTTTTCCACGAAATTAGTTAGTCTTATGGTCACAGCAAGATAACTAGTTGATACTGCTCTCTATATGGTCGGGCAGTTAAGAAGAGCAAAGAGGGTAATATTATAACTATCTAGTAAACTACATAGCGCCCACCTACAGTCTATCGTTTAGTTTAAAAATCTTGACAGGTCAGTTTAGACACTACTGATTCTTAAGAAAAAAAATCCCTGCAAGAAGGGAGTGGGAAAAAACTATGTAAACAAATCAGGTTATTTTACCCGTATTTTCTCGGCGATGTTTTTTACATTTTTTTTGTGTAGTTTTATTTTAAAATATCATTTTAAGATTAATTTGAAAGTAGTTTTCAAAACGATCTAATCAAAAGAAGATCCACAAACAAATTGAACGATTGCCGGGAAGAAGGTTTTTTTCCTACAGCGGTTATTGTGGAGGGATTTTTTTTCTCATTTAAGTGAGAGGTTGGCAGCGGCTTCTCTGATTGGTCAATCCCCAAAATACTTATGACCTTGGGGATTTTTAAACTAAACGATAGACTGTAGTAGATATTTGAGGAATTATTTGAGGAACTTTTTTACTGTCGCCGATAGTAAAAACTACAAAACTGTCGCGGACGGTAAAAACGAATGTCACATACTTTTTAAGGATGCAAAGTGCCTACTTTGCAGCCGCTCGAAAAAACATATATTTTCAAAATCCTAATAAACATTCAAAGTTGTTGACAGTTTCTACAAAAATTCAGTTATGCGTGACGCAAACTCAAGACCACACACACCGAGAGGCAGATAACGCGATGAAAACTAGTCAAAACGTCTTGAAAACGCTTAAAATTAATTATTTTGATCAAATGTCGGTTTCAGATTTTCATTAGGAACATAACCTTCTTATAACACGTTTTCTATATAAAAACAGAAGTAGGCAAGGAAAAGTAATAAAATTTTATAAAATTATAAACTTAATAATAATGATTAAAAAGAGTCGACTAAATGTATTAAAATATAATACTGTAATAAAAAAACCTATATTTGAAGTCATCAGTTAAAATAAAATAATGGAACTAAAAGTACTGTAAAACATGTATAATGCCCCATCTTAATAGATAAAGACATAAAATTTAATCTTTTATATAGACTATATAAGACCTATCTACAAAGCATTTATGAAGAACATTAGGGATCATAAAAAAACAAACTATAAAAATTAATTTCTTTATTATTTTTCGTAGTATTTCACAGGAAAATAAAATATTTAAAAAATAAACAGCTGGATAATCCAAATACGAAATAAATGTAACAAACAAATGAATAATTAGTTTGTAAAATTAATAATAATTACTTGATACAATTTTAAAACCAAAAAATGTTTATAGAGAAACATTTAAAATAAAATAATTTTAAATATAAAATATTTTGATGTTATTATTTTTGATTTGCTGCTCTTGTTTCTATGATACCCAATGCTTTCTGTCATTTAAGTTAATATGTTTAAGTTATAAGTAGTTTATGTGAAAGTTATAAGTTTATTTAAGTTTAAGTTAATATGCAGTATATGAATAATCAGCTACTAGTTAGGATTGGTTTCGCCTTGATGCCGTCAAAAGCAGTATACAATTTCTAATTTTGATTATATCAAATCCGAAACGCTTGTAAAAATGTACAAAGGAGTTAAGAGTCAAGATTCAACGAACCCTAAGAACAAACAATTTTCCCATACTTTTAAATTCAAATAACTTTTCATTGTAATACGGAAATATAAACTCTAGTTTTTGTTATTCTTGAAAGATAAGATTTATTATATTAATAATACATGTTATAATATTTTACTATTTTAGGCCTCGAATCGTCAATGGAAAGTGTCTATAAGCAGTTTTTAAGTACAGCGTCATTGTATCATTATACTCATAGAGAATATTATTTTTACTTAAATTTTTAAAGTAATCTCTTGAATATAGCAAGAGAGAGTGCTAGGACAATTTTTATATTTTATTGGACAGTATTTGCACACTAACAAATGTATTACATGTCTTTAAACTTGCTAGTTTTCATCTTAGCAGTTAGGATAAAGTTCAGTAAAGGTATGAAACGTCAACAGGTTGGACAAATAGTCAATCCTTAACACGATTATGCACCGGAGCAAAATCAGAGGGCATCAAAACAAACAACCATCAACAAAAATTGTTTATCACTGAAGGTCTGTTGTTAATTTTTATGGAAATTAAACAATTTTTTTTATTTCTAGCCTTTTAATAATTGTTAATTGTGCGTCGAAACAATAAAAAAATGGTCGTTATAATGTTTGCAAAGATTTGCATATAGTTTCATTTAATATTCAGAGTGTGATCTCATATATCCTGTGTTAGAGACAGCGCTACAGGTAAGGAACTCTTTTATTGTGATATATTACTTATACACTGTTGGGTGCATTATTATATCAAGTTTAATTAGAAACTTGAACTCCTACCTTTGATTTTGAGCTATTTTGCCAGACCCGTTTTACAAAAAAAGTTTTGACAGACCCGTCTTACAAAAAAAAAACAAAAAACACATGCGTTCAGTTTACGAAGGCGCAAAAGTTGAAAATCATGAAAATAACGCCTATCAGGTTGTTCGGATGACGAGAGATGAGGGGGTGGGGTATGGTCCAAAAGTCTATATTTTAGGAACATTTAGTACAAAACGACGCTTTCTTTAAACAATTTTTACCTAAAATAGTTGGATATAAGTATAATGAGTATTTAACATTGGATTTTATCAGTTTATTGCTCTCCATAAGCTAAACCAATAATTGAACAAAAAATGGATACAGGGTACTTCAGCATTCCTCACAATTTCGAACTTGCTTTGCAAGATCTTAGAATGTCTTAATTATTCAAAGCTTAAGGAGGTATTACTTCTATTATTCTATTACGCGCTCGACCATAGAATACAATTCTTACCCAACGTTTAGAGTGTTATGAAAGACAGCATGATAAAAATCACACGCCATACAATGCCAGAATAGGATTATTACGGCGAATTTTTAGGGTGCGTACAATATTTACAGTATTTAGCTTTTTGCTCTAACTCTCCTTTTTAAGGTAAATACCAACGCAACATTTGTGTCAGCGTATTAATAATATCAAACCACAGAAAGTCAAAAATGTTGTCTGTCCTGCTTATCGGCGTATTAGACTTCTCCAGCCTACAGTAGTCACCTATAGTAAAGCCCTAGCACTACATTGAGTAACAATGTTAAGTCCAAAGAAGTATTATAAATCCGTGTCCAACGGGGAGCACCTGTTATGCAACAAGTCTATTAAATAAGGACTTATAATGAGTAACGGTAGCCATAACACCTGCTGTCTCCTGTAAGGTTAATTTCTATAATGTCGCCCTAAAACTCCCCCCACCTAACTTCAGTTTTACTAACAGTTATAAAATTGGCAAGGAGCGATTATAATAGGCTATTATAATAGAATAATTTACGATGATCAAACTTCATTATTTATTATGTACTGAATAATTACATTAAAAACGCATAGGCAAATCTAGAAGGTTTATTTAATGACTATTATTTTATTCTTGCATTATACTATAGTGGTGACTAGAGGTATAAGGGAGAGGTACTCGATTCAAGATCACAATTTGATTAGGAATAAATTTCTGTGGTTAGTACCTGTGATGATAACTTCTGTGACGTAGAAAGAATCAGCGGAAAAGCCGTCAGAAAAAGCGGGGAAATCAGGAATATTCTGTACTTAAATAATAACCTGTATCTGGTCTTTTGTCCACAGCGTATTTAGTAAGTGATTGTAATAAAGAAATAGCTATACTAACCCCGCAACCTATGGTGGAGAGGGGAGAATGACTAATTCCGGAACTCATGGTGGCCGGTTGAGAAAATGGTACTTATGGAACATTAACAATACAAAGTACTCGTACACATAAACAATACGAACCCAAATTATATAAGTATTATAGGCACATCTATATCTAAACGCTATTAAAAATAACGTTAAAATAAGTATCACACTGTCAGGGTAAATAAGTATTAGCCATTATTTAAAAATTGGACATAAATATATATTTGTGGAGTTGCTATATAAATAATTCTCAAACTTAAGAGGCTAAACGTTTTAAATTATTTATCTAGCAACTCCATAAAGATATATTTATGCCTTGTTTCAAAATTACGAGTATTACTCATTTTATTACTTATTTGCATTGCACCTATATTTTTAAATACCAAACCAACCATATCATGCAACATAGACTGTATTTTAATTTTTTAATCGTTCTAACTTGCAATTATACACACTTAAGTTTCATTTAATACAAAACAAAATAATTTTAAATTAAATTAATCGTAAAATGAAGTTTTTTAAAACACATTTTTCATACTTGTGTATAATTTAAAAAGGAATTCAAATTACGATTAGGCATTTTTATTATTCAAAATTGAGGATAAAACACTGGATCTACATAATTACCTTGTGGAGGGCCGTTTAGATTTAAAACAGAGGGTTATTCCATCAATACGAATCATTATACTAAGGCAAAGAGTAATTAGTAATTAGATGCCATTTGAAATGGAGATAGAGACTTAATTAGATTTAATTGTTATGTCATCATAATCAAATCGTGTATTCCACCAAATGACTCTGTAATCTAGATTTTTACAAAAAATACTTCGTTTCATCAGACTTTAATGAACAAACAGGAAATTATGAGGTATTAGAGATTTATAAATTGATCTTTTAATTAGTGATTGAATAATAGTCCTATAATATGTTTGGTTTAATGCTTTTATATGTTAAAGTCAAAAGCATTCTGACGCAAAGGTCCGCAAGCTCGGCGAATTTTCTTTGAAATGTGTAATTTGCTGCTTATGGATCCAGTTCTTGCTTAAATTTCTGTCATATGCTTAATAATCAGAGCATAAGCATCAAAACTTTTTATTTAATTTTATCAAATTTTTTACAGAAAATGTGTTAATATTCCAATGATTATACAATGCATGATATAGCATAATTCGTACAGATTTGAAGCTTACTTCGTGCTAATTTTTAGCGCGTTTTCTTGGAAAAATTTGATAAATTAAAGAAACAAGTTGTAACACTTTCCCAGGGGCGGCACCCCGAAAATTAATGAGTGTGGAGGACAAAAAATGTTTTTTATTGGCTCAAAATCTGTTTCAGGTAAAAAAGTTTTTTCGGGCAATAATTTTTTGATAACATTTTTTTGGGGCGGCTTCAACTGTCAAGCTTCAACTGTCTAGCATAAAATTGTTGGGAGCTAACATGATATCACACAAACATGCAGATAGACAAGTATGTAAAAACTACAAAGAGGGTTTTAAAAACTCATGAATCGGAAAATTCAGATTAAATCACGGGTTTGGATTTGCTTATGCAAACGCAATACTTTTTCCTACATACCCACGGTATAAATGAGGAAAAGAAAATAGTGGGTGTTCCATTTTAGCTTGTTTAAATCTTTCCGTACATTAGGACAAAGGGAGGACATTAGGGAAACGTACAGCAAGGACTAACAAAACAATCCCAAATATAGAAAATAATATATAAAGCAGTAATAAACAGCTACAAGAAATTATTACTACTTTCATTTTACTGAGGTCATTTAATAGAAACATCGAGTCGTTAAAGTAATATATTCACCAAGACAATCAAATCAATTCTAAATCTCGACAATTTATTTGATTTTTCGAGGAAATAATTATTATCGCTATAAAAAGCATACAAACAATCTTCTCGAAATTTTTCCACATAATATCGGAGGAAAAATCCGTAAAAAATTGTTAGTCCGATTTGTTATCCGAGACTAACAAATCGGATTTGTTTACGCTCATCCTTAAAATATAAAATTACACAAATATATATTGCATTATCTCTGCGGACTCGCTTTGCTCGTCCTAAGGCAAGAAATAAGTACGGAGTAGGGTACTCCGTACCCGAAGCGAAAGCGAGTCTGAATAGTCAAGATGAGTGTAGCTAATGTAATGAGAAAAGCTCCAGGGTGGAGCTTTTCTCATTACATTAGCTACACTCATCTCGACTATTCAGACTCGCTTCGCTCGTTTGCAGAACATAAAAGTAACCAAATTTATACTGCAAGACGTCTTTAGGACATGCTTCCTTTGTCCCTGACTGTAAATACATTAGTTTTATACCCATCAATCGCCTATTTAGTCACTGACTTTACTTAATGCTGCTTAAACTTTGATGATAAAACAAAAAACATAGATGTACTTGTCGTATTAAAACGCAACTTAGTTAAGTTATTTTACGTAAATAAAAACACCTGGATCAAATTTGAACTCAATTGGACTATGTTTTTATTTTTTCACAAGTTTTAAACGTGTACAAGTCATTTTATTAAAATTGAAGTAATGCTGATAATGAGATTAAACTAAACAATTTTGTTAGTCTGATATAATACTACGTGCGTATAATACTAAGTTTCATATTAATTAAAACATTTTTATTTGTTGAAAATTTCGCCTTATAAATAAAAAATATTTTCCGGATGACACAATTAGACCTAAAGTTTGATTACTTTTATTAAGTTCCATCTCTAGCATTAACACGTGCAGGTGTCACGTTGATAACAGACACTCACACATACAGACAGACAACTTTGTAAAAACTACTCAGGGGGTCTTAAAAAACTACCCGAGACGGATAATTCAGATAAAATTCTAGTTCCGGATATTTTTTGCTAACGCTACTACAATACTTTTTCTATACACCTACTGTAGAAATAAGGAAAAGTAAAAAATAATAGAATTTTAATACTAGTAGTTTTAACACTATATTACAAAATTTATGGGATAATGAAGGATCATTACATTATATTTAAATATTGTTTAAGAAGTCGCCGATCTCAAGATCGCTTTAAGTTGTAACGATTTATACTTTTGGATTTAAAATTTGTAAATTATAAGTTAAGGAAAAAATTAGTATGGAATTAAATAAGTTGATGAATACTTTTTGTATACTCGACTGCATAAAAATAAAATTTGTTTAAATTCATTAAATATTTTTTTCATATTATATAATCTTAATTTTAAGTAGTTTTATTAATTCAGAACATAAATATATAATTTATATATAAATAATAATGCTTGAAGTATAGTTTCTAAAGAATTATTCTGTTTAATCTTGAATGTTTGATCTAACCTTTATATCTTTGACAAGTTCTTTAGAATGGTTCTTCAAGTTTGACCTTCAATATTTTTGCTTTGTCAGTGCAACTGAAGATATCGGTATCCAGTATGTCTCGCTTAAGATTGATGTTTAACTCTGAAGAATTCCTCGTCAAAACAAGAAGAACAGTTGTGTGAAAAAATTAATCTTATATATGAAACATGTTCATTACTGAATTGAAATACATCGAATACATATATTTTCATAAAACACGTGATATTCAGATATAAATTGATTAAGAACTACTTTAGAGTTCAAAAAAGGCAAACATGCCATTTGTCTCGAAGTAAATTTTAAAAGTATCTATTGACATTTATAATTAGAATTAAAATTATTTTAATTCTTTAACTTGAAAACATCATCACTTAAAACTTCATACCTCATAAGCTTGTAAGGTTGAAACATGTTTAATTTCATCCGAAAAATCGAAACGACAGAAAATATAATTGGTACCGCTACTCGTTTTTACTTTCCTTCTTTATACATTAGGTATAAAGAAAAAGTATTGAGTTCACACAAAAATCCAACAGCGAGATTTCAAAGCCTTATATGTTTCAGGTGTTGCAAAGACCTACTGGATAGTTTTTGCCAAATTGTCTATCGGTATGAATATATTTGTTATTGTACCTTAGTTTCAAGATAAGCAAAAAAGTGCTACCAATTAATAAGCCATTTAATTTAGTGGAATTTAATATGCTTTTATTTATCTTTATTTATTTAGCAACACCCGTCAGAGTGCAATCACTTGATTGTTTCTCTTACCAGCCTCTCAAGTCAACAAAACAATGCTAACTCTAATATTTGTAACAATAATGTTTGTAACAAATAGCACTTATTGACCATACTTATAGAAAAATAGTAAAAAGTTATGAGGTTTTGGTCATGATAAATAAAACAACATTTAAGCTTTCGACCGTATGATTAGGTCTTCATCATTTTTTTAATTGTAATAAAGTATATATTGGACAATCATCGCAAAAAAATAGATTATCCGGTCATAAATCAAATGTCAACACAGCTAAGAAAACTAAAACAAACCAGTGTGGTCTTACACAACATGCTATTAGCAATAATCATGAATTTGGTTATGATAATTGTAATATTCTTGAAGTGGAACCTAACTACAAGAAAAGGCTTTTCAAAGAAATGGTGCAGATAACATCGCAACCTTTAGCTTGCAACAAGAAAACCGACACCAATAACTTAAGTAATATTTATAGAAACTTATTGTTAAATTTTATTTTTAGTTTATATTTTGTTAAATATTAATATTTTATTCTCGTTTCCTTTCATTACTAGTCAAAATTGTAAATTTTCTATAGTTATTTTCTATAGATACAACCTTAATGTTAAGCCCCGGGGATAGATCTTTGTTTAGTTTGTAGTTCATTCTTCGATAGTATACACAGCTAGCTATGTTTAGATACCTTATCTGTTTCTTTCTGTTAACGGCTTTAGTTTGTTATTAAACACTTTCTGATGAAGACCTAATCATACGGTCGAAAGCTTAAATGTTGTTTTATTTATCATGACCAAAACCTCATAACTTTTTACTAATAATGTTTGTAATACTCAATATAAATTGTCAAAAAAAAAATCTTTATTTATACCGCACAAGTATTTTATTTAGGATTTTATAAAATTTTGAGCATGCACAATCATATGAAGGGATCCACTCTGGATTTTACTTTTCCTCATTTATACCATAGGGAAAGTATTGTGTTTACAAAAAAATCCGAAACCGGGATGAAACCAGAATTATTCGTTTTAGGTGTTTTAAGGCATCCTGAGTAGTTTCTCAAAGTTGTCTGTATGTATGTGTGTATGTGTCTGTTATCATCGTAGCGCCCAGTGCATTAATGCTAAAAGGTTGAAATTTCGTACAAAAATCAGTCTACCGCTGCAGTTGTGCTGTTCTAAAAATATTTTATTATGGCGTCATTAACGCACAATAATGACTCAGCGAAATTTTGAAAAATCATGAAACGTAGAAAAATGATGTGATCGGATTTAGATTAGGGACAGATATGACTATGTATAAGACAAACATATGTGCTAAGTTTCATACTTATTTATACTGTAGGTACAAAAAAGAAAAAAAATCATGTTTCTATTTTCCTACGTATTTTAATTGTATCAATTTGAAATTAATATTATTTGAGAACTATAATCATTTGTTAATTTTTTTCTGTTCATACTCTAACCAATATTCGTATAGAAAATAGCGTAAGAAATGTTTTGTGTTAAATTAATATATAATAAAAAGTGACTTCTTCGTATTAACAAAGCAGACTTTAACAAGGAATAACGTTATAAATTCCCAACAAAATAAACTGGGATAGTATAATAAAGAAAAAAATATAATAAAACAAGCAATTATGACATGAAAGAAGGAAAAAGAAGTTGAGGAAGATATAGAAAGAAGAAGTCTTGCATAAGCAGCGTGAGACACAAGCACACTAATTATCTAAAAACTTTTATAATAATTCTTTTTATACTGCTGTGAAAAAGAAGAGAATTCTTTCGTTTCGACCTTCTAGAGTTACACGACCCGGAGCGAATCAACGGCACCTGTCTCACGACCAAATATCACTACAACTTAATTAAATAAATAGTCATATTTTAAAGGAATAAACTTACTTAAATATACACGAAAGTAAATAGTTGATAATGTAATACTTATAAATAAAAAGAGTATCAAAGTGAATATAGAAATACTCTAATAATAAATATAGTAATACAGAAAAGGTCATGAAAGTTTTTAAGTTGAAATAAAGATATGTTAGGTGCTTAAAATATAAATAAACATATTTATATGACAATTCTTATAGGTGTCACTGTGGTTAAATAGTTACCACATGTCCCTACCATCCCACCCAGACAATCCGGGTTCGTTACCGGTCGGGGCCTCAAGGATTTTCATGGGAGGGATTTAATCATATGTGCTGTCCTACGATAGGGATTTTAAGCCAGTGGTTCTGAGCCTGTGCGCTGTCTGGTACACGTAAAAAATCCCTAAGTTACTTTAACCTGGGGCTTGACAAAATTAAGGACCCTCATTAGTTGCTTATACAAAGAGTATACATGTCTGACTTACGAGTTTGAAAGCGGGAAAGCTTAGGTGTGCCAAGGGGGCACGTGTTGTTCTTAGTTAATGCTATACACACTTATAGCAAAGTTACAGCTCTTTTGGGAATTGCGTACAAAATCTCTTTAATAGAACTCATAAGGTAGAACATTATCTCCTATCTAAGGGAGTTAAGAACACAGCCAAACGACGTGGCCTACTTGCTAGGTGATCTATCACCTCTCTCTAATTACTATCACTACAATCACTTACAATTCTCATTATCATAAATTGTTTTATAATATATATAAAGTAGTAATATTCTGTATGCTCTTAAATGTGAAGATGTTACATTTTCGAGTAGTAATTTTTAAATTTCTTAATTTATATCGAAAAAATGATCAGATCAATTTAAAAGTTGGCACGCAAATAGTTACACAATTATGTACACAAATAAAATACACAAATGTGTTCAGTTTCATCTCACTAAACATTAGTTCATTTTTTATTTCTCTATATTAATAATGCAAGTATATAGAAATAGTATTGTGTTTTTCGAAAAAAATCCGAAACGAGATTTCAACTGAATTATCCGTTTTAAGCAATTATAAGACCTCCTAAGTCGTTTTTACAAAGTTGTCTGTAACAATTTATGGAACATTAATGCGAATGTAGTTAATTTAATTTTATTACACCTTTTCCTCCAAGTCTTCGATCCAACAGCACTTAAATCAATTAACATTTACAGCATTCATTGTAAGACATTTTGAATTAAATCATAATAATAGATTTAAATATCATTGTTAGTAGTATAGGTCAAAAGCATTGATTTTAAATTATCATTTTCCAAAGTAGCAAATACATTACAATAGTAATTTCTTTTCTAGTCATCTGGCATTATGATAGAAATACTTGTATAAATAAATAACTAAATATTATATATATATATATATATATATTATATATATATATATATAATATATATATATATATATATATATATATATAAATATGTGTGTATGTGTGTATTGTCCAGCCATGTTTACTTGTTGAAAAAAGTATATAGTATACCTCCATCCTATTGGCCTAACCCTACCCCTCTTAACCTCTTTAAGAGGAGTGTTTAAATCACTTAGGAGCTCTTAAAACACGCACCTAGACGACTTTGTGAAAATCACTCAGGAGCTCTTAAAACACGCACCTAGACGACTTTGTGAAAATCTTAGGGCTCTTAATAGAACGACTTTGTATCATTTAGGAGCTCTTAAAACACGCACATTAACGACTTTGTGAAAATCACTTAGGAGCTCTTAAAACACGCACATAGACGACTTTGTGAGAATCACTTAGGAGCTCTTAACACACGCACATTTATAACGTATAATTTAGCTCAGTAGGTATTAGGGGTGGGCAACTACATCTATGTCCTCCAGGACTTCTGAACAAGAATAGAGAGGCCTGAGCTATCTCTCTCTTCACCAACGACATCCAATAACTTTAGTAAAGTCAAATATAGGCGCCAGGTTCTTTTTCATAGTTAAATAGAGGGGAAAAGAACCAACCCCAGGCACCAGATCCAGATTTGAGAATAAGGTTTACTTAAAACTAAGTATACATAAGTATATATAGGTAAAAACCCGGAATAAATGATACTTTAATGACTTGAAAATGATACATTTATACTTAAATAAGAGTTCAACTTAATGCTCTAACTCTTAATCATTTAGGCCTGTACTTAGGGACTAAATCAGTGATAAAATAATACCTTACTATTCTAAAACATGTTAAATAATAAAATAATAATAAGATGCCTCCTGATTGGTGATTTATGCTTAAGCTTCTTGTAACTTGCACTTAATATAAGCCTATGACTCCTATACTATGCCATAAAGCCATACTGAACTATCTCTTAGTCTCAAGTGCCACAACTAATCCAGTACTAAAACCCTAAAAACAAATGAACAGTCACCATTAGAAAAAGAGAATTCAAAGAATAAATTAAAAGAAACAATCTCGAAAAGAAATGAAACGCTAGCTTACCTTCAACGAAGGGCAACGAAAACTTTAGTAAAACATTTCAAATTAATAAAAGTGAAGAAAACATACATTTTGGGATCCTCCAACGAAATAAAACCACTAAATAGGTAAATATTCACAACTTCATAACTAAAATAAACTTAATTTCGGCCGGTGGCCGAAGCCACACCGCCGGCCGAAAACCTCAAAAAAAACTAACCTCGCAGTGGCGTCCCAAAGGTTGCCACTACATTAACAATAAAAATTCCTAACAAGCATAATTAAAGAATTAAGAAAATTCCCTGAAACATTATGATAAAAAAATTAAAACCATGTTCAATCGATATAATATGAAAAGAAATTTACGAAAATTATAAATATTTACAAGACATAAATTTCAGAGACATATTAACGTTACACATTAACGACTTTGTGAAAATCACTTAGGAGCTCTTAAAACACGCACATAGACTACTTAGTGAAAATCACTTAAGAGCTCTTAAAACACGCACCTAGACGACTTTGTTAAAATCACTTAGGAGCTCTTAAAACACGCACATAGACGACTTTGTGAGAATCACTTATGAGCTCTTAAAACACGCACATAGACGACTTTGTTAAAAATTACTTCGGAGCTCTTAATACACGCACAGACTTTGTTAAAAATTACTTCGGAGCTCTTAATACACGCACCTAAACAACTTTATGAAAATCACTTAGGAGCTCTTAAAACACGCACATAGACGACTTTGTGAAAATTACTTAGGAGCTCTTAATACACGCACTTAGACGACTTTGTGAAAATCACTTAAGAGATCTTAAAACAGGCACATAGACGATTTTGTGAAAAATACTTAAGAGCTCTTAAACCACCTGATAAGGATAATTTAGGTGATATCACGGTTTAGGATTTCTTTTCAAACATAATACTTTTCCCATACACCAACAGTATGAATAAGGGAAAGTAAAATATATGATTTTACTTCTCACTTATTTATTACTCATTTATTATTATTTCACTTACTTCTCATTCTAAAACGTATAAACATTATGTTTCATTACAAACATAATGTTCAAAACAAACAATTCAAAACTAAATTCATTACATAAATGAATACCCTTATAAAGTGAACACTTCAAACATGTAAAGTATCGAGATGCTTAGAATCCAAATTACTCCTGCTTAAATCAATTTTGATTTAAAAACGATCCCAAGTATTTAATTTTAAAATGGGAGCTCATTATTTTAATATTTAACAACAAATTTCCATTTATGCATCTTCTTCGTTGGTACCAACAGAGATTATATAATAAATACATCAGCATCATTAAATAATAAGACAAATTTACCTCAATGACCAATTTTCTAAAAATTGCTTATAATTATTTGCTTATTTCGTTGAAGTTATTTCATACCGTAGGTTGCTAATACGTAGAGTAGGTAGCAACAACGTTATTAACTATAAATACAGAGCAAATTATTATTATACATAATATAAACTAATTTAATCTAATGAAATAATAAAAGAGAAGAAAATATAAAAGCAGATATTAAAGAAGAAATGCTATTATAAAGAATAAAGAAGTATAAATCATTATTATGCATTCGTCGGTACTTATTCATGAATGCAAAATTATTATTTCATTTATATTCATAATAAAATATTTATTTCTTATGCAACCAGCGTATATACTTCGCCGAAACTCTAGTTGAATCCACTGTACAAGTAGACAGACCCCCCCCCTCCAGACTTTACCCAGAGCAAACATTTTTATTGTACAGTATACTTTTTTGGGTAACTTTTTATCCATAAATGAGCAAAACTTTTTAATTTTTCTCATTTATACTATAGTATTTAGGATAAGTGTTGACCGATGTGGTTAGAAAAACTTCCAAGGTAACCTGTATCCGATGTTTTTATTAACTTGTTTGTGTGTGTGTGTGTGTGTGTGTGTGTGTGTGTGTGTGTGTGTGTGTGTGTGTGTGTGTTATATATATATATATTATATATTATATAGCTGCATTATAGATTATTTATATTAATTATTCTTTGAACCCTGCATTTAAATTAAAATTTGAACCCAAAAAAGACAAAGCCGCATTGTCTGTTTTGGGTTTTGTTTATTGATATACAAAATATTATGTGATCATTTTAGCCCATCTTTTCTTTCTTATCATGTAGCTTTTATACTTTATGTTATAGTTATAACTTAATAGATAAAAAATATTTTTTTATTTATTTGAAATTAACGTATCACACCACGATTCTTTTACATAATGTAATTATAAAATTATTTTTTTATTTCATTTATAAAAACTGTTTTATTTTCTGATTTCCCTTTCATATGTTGCTCCTCACATAGAATATCGTATTTTTTCCAACACTTCATAAATCTAATTTTAATTCACTTTTCAAATATTTTAGAGACTGTAGGGATCAGAGCTATTAGACGATAGTTTTTTATTTACAATATAATTAAGTTTATAAATAAGTTTTTTAATTACACCTATAGAATGATTTTTGTATAAAGTTACATCTCTTCAACATAAATACACTGAGATACGATGAAAACAGGCACAAAAATAAAAACATACACACATACAGTCAGACAACTTGGTAAAAACCACAGGAGGCCTTAAAAACATCTGAAACGTGCAATTCTGGTGACATCTCGGTTTCGGATTCTTCTGCAAACACAATACATACGGTATAACTGAGAAAAAGTAAAAACATCTGAAACAGATGATTCTGGTGAAATACATGTTTCGAATGTTATTACATAGTGGGGTCATAAAGTTTAAACCCCTCAGTAAAAATGATGTTAATTAAAGAATGTATTAATTGGAATGATCGAGATTAAATAAATAAGAATGGGTGATTCATGTACGTTATCTTAAGAAATAACAAGGTGTAATATCATTTAAAACAACTTAAAAAACCGGTACGATTCCGAAAAACTAGGACAATATATATATATATATATATTATATATATATATATTATATATATATATATATATATATATATATATATATATATTATATATATATATATATTATAATATTATAATATATATATATATATTAATATATATATATATATATATTATATATATATATATATATATATATATATATATATATATATATATATATATATATATATATATATATATATAATATATGTATATATATTGTCCTAGTTTTTTCGGAATCGTTCCGGTTTTTCTGAAATAAATTGACTGTACGTACCGGTATTAAACAAAGGCACAACGATACTTAATAATGTTTATTAATAATTTTTTTTTTTAATGAAGAATAATTATATTTTTACTGTAAAAAATCATTTTAAAATTATTTTGATTCAATTTTGTTAATCGCGAATTCCAAGAAGTACTTAGACCTTCGGCTAGTATACAGATACTGCGAGAACGGTGCCGCCTAGCTTCGATATTTTATTTCGCAGAATTATCTTTTGCGGCAGTCTTTTAATTTGACAATTTCTTATTAAAACTGTAATCCTATAGAAATTCTGTGGTCTTCGTAGAAATGGAAGCCGGAAACTAAAGCTCACACTCTCCTACTATACCACTTAATCCCCAAAACTCTTTAAAAAAATAAAAAAATTATAAAAATAATCTGAAACCATTGTATAACAAAACCCGTGAAATATATACGTCAGCGTTTAATAGTTATTAAGTAACTAAAAACGCGGTAACTAACTGTTTTAATATTATATTTTTTAATAATGCGTTTTTACTGATACGCATATCGTTATATTCTCGTAGAATATATTCTATTAAGTTAAAATATTCTGTGTTATCTAGGACATTGTATTCCAAGAAAAAATAATGCAAAGGAAAAGATAGCGACGCCATCTCAAATCAACTCGAGTCGATTTGAATCGACTCGAGTCGACTTGAATCGACTCGAGTCGGCTTGAAACGACACGGATCAACTCGAGTCGACTTCAATCGACTTGAATCGACTTTTGACCAAAATCGATTTTAAGTCGTTTTTTTGAGTCGACTCGTATGAAGTCGATTTAAAAAAAAATCGATTTGGCACATCACTAAAGAGCCTTCTTTATTCCATTGAGCGGTCTAAACAGTTATAATAAGACTAAAGGTCGTAAATTCGTAATCTTAAGATTTCGCTTTACTGTATATCAAATAACCGGTAAGATTTTAGTGGAAGAAAACCATTAATTCAATCCTAAGTAAGTAGGTCTCTTCTATAGGCCCTTATTTACCAACTATTCATCAGAGCTGTACTATACTAATCGCACCCCATACGCCACCAAATCGATGGCACCAAAGAGACTAATACATAGAGAGAGGATACAACGGCTAATATCATTCACTGGGTAGCCTGGTACCATAACAGTAGATAGGTGACGTTTTCTTGATTTTTCATAATAATTACAATTTCACATAAATATTACATTATTTTTGGACTATTTTGTTTTTAAATTAAGTATGAATTTAAATTAGTAGTAATTATGATATATCGCATTTATTCTTGAATTATATGTGTTGTATGATAAAATGATTTAATGTGACGTCATTGAAAAATGTCCTCCTTTTTTA
>JACMZG010000008.1:88518428-88520928 GCA_018340805.1 Microvelia longipes | reverse complement strand
ACACAGATATCTCTTTCTCTTGTAGAAAGGTCAGTGCGGTAGGACTAATCCTTATGTCACGTGACTAATAGACAAGGAGAAGGAAAAATGTTACCGTGTTACATTCAGAGAATCTTAGAGGTTATTGACGTCATTGTAATAGTCTTGCTCCTAAATAAGAAACCCTAAACTTTAATAACCTTATACCCTGATCTCAATTAATAGTACATTATTACTTTGTTAAGTCGCGGGGTTTGGTATTACTTGTTAAGTCGCGACAACTACCGGGGTTCAACTCCCCGGTAGTTGTCGTGTAAACAGGATTAAACACGGGGTTCAGCCCTCAAACTCATTTTTATCGGGGTAGAGTCTAAAGTCTAAACAGTTAGGGTTGAACACGGGGTTGAACCCTAAAAGTAAAAGGTAAAAAAGGCAATCCCAGTCGACAACTATTTAGAAGAAAAACAGTAAAACGTATGAACATTTGCCGGTACACTTCTTTCGATCGCCTCCTTGGCCAAAATGTTCGATTCTAGCGGCGTATTTTGAATGTCTGAGAATTACTACCCATGATCATTAAACGCTTAACAATAAATACTCAATAAATAAGTATTTATTGTAAGAAGAATAAGGAAGGTAAAATTATAACCTTAGAGAAAACTACTAGCGACATTGTATAAATCATAGACATATTATTACTACAGGGGCCCTATAGGTTAAATTTCGAAACATTGAAAAAATAACTTGACAACCTTCTCTAAAAATATAATCAAATAATCAGTTGAAAACTACAATTAATTATTCAGTAGAACGTTAAAAATACAATTCAAAACACAATCAATCTACGGGAAGCCGAAATCAATTGCTTTATTTTAACCTTAGAATAATACTATATATAGAAGGAGCACAGGGCCGTAAACACAATGTAATTCCACTGATAACACGAAAGCCGGTTGACTGGTGCAACTAAGTAATGCTGCCAACCTGACAACAAAACATTATTTTAAATATTTGTCATAAATATCTATTAATGAAGAAAGATCGTAAAGAACAAATATAATATTTTAAAACACCTGCTGAGTATTTAATAAAACTGGTCTTAGATGGCAAAAGGGTGGCGGAATACAAGAATCTACATTTAGTTGATTAGGACTACTTATTATATATAATTTTAATAAATACGTTAAACTACAATTTAAAATGCTTTAAATATTGTAATGCACCGATATTTATATTAGTATTTTATGAATAATCAATCATTAATTAATAATAGAACATAATAATTCAGCAACCGGAAGTATTGCCAACTTTTTTTAGAAGATTGTATATTGTTAGGGTGGCAGCATTACTTAGGTGCACCAGTGAACCGACTTTCGTGTTATCAGTAGTGCTCCTTCTATATATAGTATTATTCTAAGATTTTAACCTTAACTTACTCTTGAAGGTTTCATTGAGGTTACACAGAGCCCCGAAATGATGTTACAGGCCTCCCAATGTTTTGAGATAGGGTATGCCCCCTTTAGTATATATCGTTACGGTATATAACCTTGTTGTAAACTAAAAACTCTTTTACTGTCGCCAACATTTTAAAAACAAAACTGTCGCAGACGGTAAAAACGCATTTCACCTACTTTTTCGAAGATATAAAGTGCCTACTTTAATGCCGCCCAAAATAATCAACTAATAATGTCTCTTTTGAATTCCGTAAAACGTTTAATAATAATTATTATTATAATAACTGTAAAGTAATGAGGTTTTGGTCATAATAAATAAAAATAATAAATAAAAACTACATTTAAGCTTTCGACCTTATGATATGGTCTAAGCTGTATAAAATGTAATACAGTATTACACATTTTAACAATGAATATAACCTCAAGAGAAAATAACATTTAGATGCTTTAATACTTTGTATATGATAACGAAATATAATTGCTCTTTTTGTCTTTTTATAAATCAAAATAAATATTACTAAACGAAAAAATAAGAAGAAAAGTAAACAGTTCAAAGTCGAATAGTTTGTTTTTAAGTTCATTTGTTAGGAATTTATACGCAGGGGATTACGGCTTCATTATGGGCGAATGAAAGAATTAAACAAGTGTTTTAATTAAATAATAATAAAAATATAACATAATTAACACTTCAGACATACAGTAAAAAGGTTTTAGCCTAGTGATTATAATCTATGAAAATGACTAACTTACCGACGGAACAAAAATGTCTGACAGTAGAAAACGTAAATATTTCACTGACGCGTATTTCACGAAAATAATCGAACTATAACTGATTTACTTCCCAGAAAAATGTTTTTTTTAAAAAGAAAACAATATTTAATAAGAATAAAACGCATAAAGACGTAGAAAAGAACTTAAGATTAACCCGAAAACACGTGATACTAAATTAGATGGTTTAATTCCGAGTAAATATCAGTGTTACCAACCGTAGGATTATTAGAAATTCGATTTAAATCGCAGTTATGGTGCTTTCAGTTATAAAAGCAATTGAATTAAATTAATAAAAT
>JACMZG010000008.1:88403428-88513428 GCA_018340805.1 Microvelia longipes | reverse complement strand
TAAAGTGAAATCAACTTGAATTTAGTTTTTCTTTTTTAAAAATGAACTATAATTTTAGAGACAAGTTAATTAAATTTTTCTTAGGATAATTTATAGAGTATGTTGAAAACTCAATTAACTCATTATTAAATTATTTATTTACGTTAACAATTATTAAATTTATGTATTTGTTAATTTATTTATTTATTTATACATATACGGCAGAGCCATTTTACAAAAAAAAGTATGAAATAATATAATACAATTCAAAACATAACAAACAATTCAAAACATTAAGTATTACAAACAATAAAAAAAAATATACAAAAAAGTATAGATAAAAGATTTTTTTAGGTATCAATCAAAATTAAAGTAATCCAAAATATTAATCAAAAGAAGAGAAAAAAATTAATTGCACCCTCAAACAATTTTTTTAAGTAGATAATTGGTAAATTAGACAAGAAATTATAGTAAAAATAGAAAATAATATAGATAATTATAATATTTTCTTTGTTTTGCGTTGATTTGCTACAGTAATGCATTTCTTAAGTACAATATCTGCCTTTGTCATTGCGGGTAGTATCATCCATTTCTTAAAGAGTTGAAACAATTATTATCTAAATTAAGTAAAAGTTATAAGGTATGTTTCAAAATGCTAAATTGCTGTAGTGATTTAGTGCGTTTATTGTTATTACTCATATTATTTAAGTCAAAAGCAGGGACTTTTGTATGTTTGGTGTATTCTCATGCTACCTTAATATTTTTAGGTAAAGCCATTTTAGAGAGGTTTTTGGAATGACGGCAAGAAAGGAGTAGAGGGAGGATCCATTCCGATTGGCTTCCTGATTCCGAAAATATGTCTTCACAAAACTTAATATATATATATATATATATATATATATATATATATATATATATATATATATAATATATATATATGTGTGTGTGTGTGTGTGTGTGTGTGTGTGTGTGTGTGTGTGTGTGTGTATGTATGTTGTGTGTGTGTGTGTGTGTAATAGATTCAAGCCTTCATATAACGCACTATAAATCGCAGGCTATAACAATAAATAAAGATAAATCGCTAAATACATTGCCATGCCATGCAAGACTGCTATGCGGCCTGTGACTAAGTCCCCCCCCCCATTATTATGAGGGAGTTTATTTGAAAATGGGATAGTAAGAGTTGTACGTATCTTTAAAGTAGGTATATAATATTATATGATAAGTGTGTACCTCTATCCATAGTGGTACATTATAATTATTATTATCACAGAGTAACTTTCTTCACTTTTCTTGTATTTTTTCTTTTATTGTCTTCCTCGTGAATCAAGAAATAAGTAAGTAATCCCATTCAACACACAAACACACTTCATCACTTTTATCAACATATCATTTCTCAGAAAACATTTTATTGACATGACTCAAATGAAATCAACCCGTCAGCAGATGTTTAACACATAGTTAGTCTATTAACACATTTAAATTAGTTAGTCTATAAATTATGTCAATTAATACTGTAAATATCCGGTCCATAATATACCAAATTACTATATGAATTCGCTAAACCTGTATTTGAAAATACTAACTTAATTTATAACTAATATACTACCTTATGTTGTTGGTTCACTACCTGATCAAGTACTGTACCGTGTCTCAATAAATCATGCTAAAAGGCTATAATTTTGCAAAACACTAAAAAGTTTAATAGTATCCTTCTATTACTACAAGTTTTAATCTAACAGCTGATGACTGAGGCTGTAATTGGTGCGGTGAGGTGTTTGCAGCTGTCAGTAACGGAGTCAAAAATCTTGACTACCGACGAGCTTCCATTAAATTTTGATTGCACTCTAGTAATTTAGATATTTCCTTTACTTTTGAGGTTTTTAGGCAATGTCAGATGCATTTCTAGCCTATTTTTTCCTTTAATTTTGTATGATTTTAGGGATATCAACAAATCATTTTGGTATTTTAAATTTATTGCTATATTTGTAGGTAATTTATAGGTTTTTAGCTCTAGCACGCTTCTAGTCTGCTAAATAATTATTATTGGACCTAACTACTTTATATTAATTTGCAACACATGTTTTAAGCATCTTCCGTTAACATTTAAAGTGCTGTCAAATTAAAAATTGAACTATTACGAATAATAAGTCGGTTTAGCGTATTTTTGTCTGTCTATGATACTAATGACGTAAAATAAATGTTTAGTTTAGCACATGTTAGTCAAGCATAGTTAAAATTCTTTGATGTTCAAAATCTGACCATAATTTTCACACCCCATAAATAAAATTTAAAAAGGAACAAACTAACAAAGCCTCTAAAAACATTTTAGCTACACTAAAAACAAAGTTAATTAGATGTGTATAAAGTTTTTAGAAATTTAACTATGACACTTTTAGTAGGTATTATAGACAGGGTCGGTGGGGTAACACAGCAATGTGGTTCACACCATGTGACACGCACGTGTGACGTTTGGCACCCAATATCTTGACTCTACCCCATTTCATTTGTCCTGAAACATTAACATATTCATAGTTCTATTAGTAGGTTTAGGTTTTTTATTTTTATTAATATCATTTTTTTGTTAGTTTTATATGCATCTTAAAAGATAATTATGTAATTATAACTCGACAATAGATATGTAAAGTAGTTTTAAAAAGTAAGAGTCGTGTCACGGAAGACAAATTATTCGGAGAAATATTAAAATATAATATTTAACATAAAACATTTTAAGAATATAATTTTGTAGATAAAAAAATTAAAGTAATAAACAAATTATTGATATCAACAAATAATAGATATCAAGAAATAAACTTTAGATATAAACAAATTATAAACATAAAAAGTATAAACAAAATATAGATATAAACAAGTTAGAGATATAAACCAATTTTTGGTATTTTCAAATGTAAGTATAAACAAATTAATTATATATATAAATATATATTATATATATATATATATATATATATATATATATATATTTAATTATTTATTTATTTATCAAAAATCATAGGTTTGTACGGAATATGGTTATTAACAAATTATAGATATAAAAAAATAAACTTAAGAATCAATTTAGATTAGATATAAACCAATTATTGATTTATCAAATTATAGATATAAACAAATTTTAATTATAAACGAAATATTGATATAAATACATTTAAAATATACCATATCTAATTACAGGTATAAACATATTAATGATTTAAACAAATAGTATACATAAACAAATTAATTTAACTTATTACAAACTAAAAGTATCTGTTTTCATTTTCTTACAAATAAAACGAACGCAAACCACGGAGTTCAAATATGGATCTTAAGCACGTACCTTCAATGGAAATCTAAAAAACAAACGGAATTATTGCAAAAAGATATTTTACCGGACGTTACATGTTTACACGGAGCACTTATACGAACATAATGGAACCCCAAAACCAAAATAATGTGCCATCTGTTTCTTTTCAAAACCTTTTTTGACCATAAAACATATAATATAGCGAAAATTGTAGTTAATATACAACTGCAAGTCCTCCCTGACTTATAGCACAAAATTACATCAACAGTTGTCCAATTTCATGGCATATTGCATGCCATGCAAAGTGCATGTAGTTAGTAGCGTGTATTATTTTTTCTTTTGTATGCTTATTGTTAAGATCATTATCGCTTATGCTAACAATATATTTAAAAAAAATGAAGTACGGTGTGAACTTTTAACCAACACTAGTTAATTTATTTTACTTTTGTGCAGTAATTGATTTTTACTTTTCCTCATTTATACTATAGTACTATATTTGTAGGTATATATTACGTTTCCTCATTTATGTAGGTAACTCTCCTCATTTATATGTAGGTATATATTACTTTTCCTTATTTTATACTGTAGGTAACTCTCCTCATTTATATCGTAGGTATATTACGTTTCCTCATTATACTGTAGGTAACTCTCTTCATTATCGTAGGTATATCACTCTTCCTCATTATATCGTATATATATTATTTTCCTTATTTATACTGTAGGTAACTCTCCTCATTTATATCGTAGGTATATATTACGTTTCCTCATTTATACTGTATAATCTCCTCATTTTATCGTAGGTATATATTACTTTCCTTATTTATACTGTAGGTAACTCTCCTCATTTTATATCGTAGGTATATATTACGTTTCCAATTCACGAGTTTATTGATGAACCATAGACCTCATATAAACCATATTGCCTTATCTAAAAAGTGTTTAAAACCATTAGAGAGACATCAAAATCTCTTTTAAACGAAAAATTCGATGATCTTTACTATCGTACCACAAGGATACGGTATATCATAATATAAATAAGCAAGTATGCCTTTCGGTATAAGTCAAACCTAAGGGCTAAGGGTTCTAAAACAAAAAAAATCCATTTAGCTGAAAATGAAGGTAAAATACCAGAAAAAGGTTTCTCGTATTTTTATAATTAAACATATGGTTTTCTAGCTGATTCGTCATCAATCAGTGTTCCTCTTGTAAATTTATTCCTTTACCATTCCATTTATTAACGTATATACGTCAGTAAATAACTAAGTTATTAATGTATAATAATATTTTTTGTGACAAATTAAACCCAAAATCCAACTTTATTCATACAAAAAAAAATATTAAACGAGATATTAATATTGTCTGAATAAGTTATAAATACAGTACTGAAAATAAATACAAACTTTGCCTTAAAAGCTTTTGTAAAAAACACGAAATTCACCATAAAACAAATCCATCATTCTTTGAATTGTATTACCTGAAAAAAATATTGACAAAACGGCTGGGGCTACACATGCGCAGGCCCGCAATGTTTTTTATGATCATTATCTCTTATTTTACATTAATGAACAGGCTAAAAAGCATTTAAACCATCATTTGTTTTTATAACTCATTTTAGAACTCATGAGGTCCAAAATGAACTGAAATTTAGGTTCAGAACATGTATTTGGATGGGATGTCAGTTATTTTGTTAGTCATATGTAAAAGAATATTAAAATATAATTTGTTTACGTAATTTTTACATATTTCGCAATGCTTTGTTTATGGGTTTTTGCGAATTTTCTAAATACATTTTTGAGCCTATGAGATTGGGGGATAAAGGGGTGGGGATGAATTAATTAATATATATATATATATATAATAATATATTATATATATAATATATTTATATATATATATATATATATATATATATTTGTGTGTGTGTTCCTACTCATTTTTATGATACACGATAACTTTCGAACGCTAATTTGAATTTTTTGCTTTATTTTTAAATTCAGGAGGAAATTCTGTTATTATTATGCTACTTAGATAAACATTTGATCGTTAACTTTGTGTTATAAACAAACTTGGTATCTTCCCTTAAAGTTATCATATTTATTTAATTTCAAATTCTCTACGAAATTTGTATAAAATAATTGAATTACTAGACTGTATACTGTAAATGTCGACGAATATCAAGAATATAGTAAACGTTTTTTTTCCGCTACCTAATTTTTGAAACTAACAGTTCATAGGTGTAATATTTTCTGATAATTAAAATCAAAAATACGTATATGAACATCTGAAGCATATGTAATTTAATCTTATTAGAAAACCAACACATTAAAGTCGTGTTGGAAGATAATAACAGTTGAAAATAAAAATTCTCAAAATATTAAAGTTTTTATAAATGTTAAACCGAAGACCAAGAAAATCTAGAACGGAATTATCCCAGGGAAAGATGAGATCATAATTTGTTGATGAGAAGGTCGCACTGTGTTATTCGGTTCACTAAATGAGCCATACTTGAAACATCTTAGACTTGACTATTAATAAGGATTTAATTTAAGTTACATTTCTAAAAAACCACTCACTGCAAGGATGTATCCAATTATAACTGTTCTTCGTACTTTTTTGAACTTGCAATTTATTAAAAAATTGGTCGTAAAAGTTAAGAAATTTCTTAACTGCTAACTGCTACTTCAAAAAAAGACACCTTGATGCGAAATTTTTATAGCAGAAATTTCTTTGTTTTTTCCTGAATTTACTTTGTACTATTAAGCTCGTTAAGCTTGTCTTGTTTATAGATTTTTAATTACATTTTGTCATGTATTTAGCGTATTTTGAATATATGGGCCATCTTGTCTAAAAATAATAAAGATTGGCTAATGCTAAGACACCCAAAAATAATTATTTTTCTCTTTAAAGTCTATATGTACTACAAAATTACATTCAAGAATATTCATGAAAGTAATTAGTTTAAAACATGACAACTTTTTTCAATCAGACAGGCCTGTAGCCAGAGGAGGGCTAGAGGGGGCTTTGCCACTCCTAGAAATGTCGCCCTCTTTGACGAAGTAGTTTTCAGCGGAAGTTCATAAAATCGCGGGATCGATCGCCCCCTCCAGAAATGGTTTCGCCTTCCCTAAATCGGGGTTTTGCCTGGTTACGGACCTCCAATCGGTGGTTATCAAAATAATTTTTTAGGTGCCAACTTCCATTTAGAAGTTTTTTCCTTATGAAACATTTATCTAATATGAATAAATTATTTAATATAGTGAATCAGGTATGTAGCAAATTGTCTCTACTTTCTAACAAATCCAATATTTTTAAGCTCGCGGTGATGACATGAGCAACAATCGGAAATTTTATAAGATAAAGTCGACTGGTACTAAAAATTATTTTCAAAAAAATTGGAGTACAAAGTTGAATTCGTTGTGTTGAAATTGTAGGGACTTCTAATAATAATAAATATATTATCTTACATTATTTTTATTACATTTACACTCAAATCAATCGTATATATTTTATTTCCTTTTTATGTAATATAATATTTTATAAGCTTTTGGAAATTTTCCAAGTCACAAAATATAGAAAAAAGTCAAAACCCTAAAGAAAAATGACTCGGCAAGGAAAATCAGGATTTCCATGAATAAAAAAAAATATAATTGGCAGTAATGTAATAAAAAATAATGTAACATTCAAATAAAAATAATTCTTTATAACTTTATTAAATTTTCTTGTATTTTGATTCTTTTGAAAAATTCTGGCGTGGTGGTCCGCAAGTTGGGCGAATTTCTTTTAGATGTGGTTGCTTTCTTGCGCTCCGATCTAGTTCTTGCTCAGGTTTTCTTTGTATCCTTTATAGTCAGAACAATAACAGTTTAGCTATTAGCATGGATCATGTTTATACAATAGGTTGTTCAAAATTATGCTCGTCATTGTATGCTGACTAAATGCTGCACATTTTAGTCAGTCTTAATTCATCAATTGACATTGCATTATATTGTGTAGCACATTTCTATAATGTTTTATCAATAGGAGCCGTATTTGCCATTATGGCTGGGTTTTTTTGATAATATCCTATGTATACAAGTATAACAATAAATCCTAAATGATTATAACACAATTTATTACTATAAATATTTATGTTTTGTAATAGTGGTAATAAATATAGCTGCTGTTTCAGTGCTTTTTTTCTATAAAAATTAAAATAGTTAAGGATTCCTATAATGTTGAAAAAGAATTTACTATTATAGTAGGTGCTATGAGGTGCTTGTTATTTAAGTGTGTTATTCTCAACATAAACTACCGCGTATTTGTAAAAAAACAGCACGGTTTGTAAACTTTCCACAGATTTTTTTAAGCTGAAACGGTGACGCTCTTTGAAATCTTTGTGTGAGATTAGAACGAAATAAAACCAAACCAATATTTACGATGTATAAGAAAAAATATAGTTTTAAATTAATTTTACTTAATCTAAACCCGATATTTTCATTAAGAAATTCGTACAAAAGTTTTGACTTATTAATTTTTAAACTTACTAAAATCAGAAGTATAAAGGTTACTCAGGTTAAAAAGGCTAAAAAGATACTTTCTTAATAAAAATTAAGTTTAAAGGTAAATCTATTAGAAGTAGTGAGCTTAAAGCGTGCGTGTAAACGGGATCGATCCGACTCGCGTGCACCGACTAACCCTATTTTTTATCCTAAATAATGTAAAATAAAATGAAAAGAGACAACAGTAAAACTGATCTATATCATGATTTTAAATAAAATACCAACAAATTTACCCCAAAGTGGGTAATAACTATCACAAACAGGAAATATTTATAATAATTTATTTACTTTTAAGTTTTTTCTTTGAAAACTCTCATTCATATCGTTTAATTTCGAATTCGTTTTCTTATAATTTTTAATTAAAATCAGTACGTGATTTGAAGTCGAAACGAATCAGAAACAGGTAGTTAAACTTCTGTTCTACATATTTTATTATCTGATATAATATTAACTTCTGGAGTTACGCGAAGGTTAACCTTTATATCTGTAAGCTGATTTATAAAAGACTCCATAATATTGTTAATTTTATGCGAAAAGAAATTAAGAGTGTTGTGCTCTTAGAATGTCTAAAAATTTATTTAAAACGACGTTTTTGTTACTACTTTTATATATGAGTGAGACAGATAGCAATTTCGACCGTCAATTGAGCACTTGTGTTTTACTCAGATGACTTTGGCGTCATGGCTGGATTCGAATCTCGAAATATGACCAAAATCCGTTTCAAATGTCCCTGATAACGAAAAAATACGTTTTGCAAGGCATTTTTTTCGAAGGAAATGCGCTAAAACCTTTAAAAATATTTAACCACGCCAGAATTATTTATCTTTTTAAAAGAAAATATGCTGCAATTATTAATTATGTAGCAGTCGTCATACAAAACCTATTTATATTATTAGGCTCATCAAATTGAAATTTAGTATACTTATTTATTACAAATAAAGGGATTCACTTTGTATACAAAATCTCATTTCAGTTCAATTATTATTAAAATTTCATCGAACCGAAACACGCGTGCTAAATTTCGATTGTTAAAAAAAATTTAGCAGTGTATAAATGTTCAAAATTTATGCTTAGAGATCATTGCAGGTCAAAGATGTCATAAAAACATATTTTTTCAGATAGTTAGTTGTTCTACCCAAAAAAATTATATTTGTACCAAATTTCAACATTCCAAAATAAACACACTAGAAGAAAAACTAAAATAATTATAGGTTCCAATATTGTTAAACAAGAAATTTACTATTATGATGCATCCAAAATATAGAGGTACCCGAATATATGGGTATTATTAAATCATTTTAAGTATATTTTCAAACGTTTTTAACTTTAAAATTAATGTATTTTTAAGCATTCGATAAAAACCAACGTCATAAATTTGTTTAATAATTTTTAATTGTTTGAATAAACAATTATAACTTTTCCTCAAAAATGTTTAATTGTTTTTAACATATTCCAAACAATTTTATGATATGTTTTTAATTGTTTATTTAACGAAATGTTTCCTTTTAAACAATGTTTTTAGAAACACAAAAATTTCATGTATTAAAAATAATTTGTTTCTTCTAAAAATAAATTAAACATAGTTATGAAACTGCTTTTATTTTTTTTTAACATACTGGCTACTTCACTATATTTGTTTTATTTTATCAGTTTGTTTAAGTTACTATTTAATGGTATGTATCGTTATTTTTTCTATTTCAAAAACTTTTTCTGATATTCTATTGATTGCTAATGAGGAGTATAATAAAGTTTTTAGGATCACAACTTTACTTATTGACATACATATTATACTTGTTTTACTTATTGACATACTTTTTATACTTGCTTTACTTATTGACATACATGTTATACTTGTTTTACTTATTGACATACATATTATACTTGCTTTACTTATTGACATACTTTTTATACTTGCTTTACTTATTGACATACATATTATACTTGTTTTACTTATTGACATACATATTATACTTGTTTTACTTATTGTCAGCATCTAGTAAACCAGTTAGTGAACTGAGGGTCTCTTATTATAGTTAGCAAATGAGTTTTTTTTTTATATTTTTGACCCCTGACATGCGGGCACCATGAGCATTTAGTGACACATCTCTTGTCCTTCCATTATTCAATTTACCCTAGTGTTCGAAAAAAGAATAAAATTATCATTCTTATCCTAATTTTTGTCAGTCGATTTTAATTGTTACTTAAGACATTTTAGTTTATGCCGAAAAACAAAACTTAAAAGTGGGATTTTGGTTCATTACGTGTTTTTTTAATGCTATAAATGAAGTATTGAATACGAAGCAAGTAAATCGCTATGTCGACTTGTCTTGCGTCAGACTTGCGTCTAAGTTTAACTCGACTGACCACAATTATTTTTGTCAGTTACAAGTACCTCTGTATGTTGGATGCTTCAAAGTAGTAAATATAGTCCATTGCTGTACTTTAGAGATATTCCAAAGGAAAAAATAAGCTGGTTTAGGGTTATGGAGGGGTCAAGGAGGAAGTGGATTTTTGAAATTGGATTCTACAATATATTATATATATATATATATAATATATATATATATATATATAATATATATATATATATATATATATATATTATATATATATATATATATATATATAATCGGCACCCATCGCCGACGACGCGCAACAATCAAGTGTCCGAAAAAGCCCTCTTGTTTATATTTTCCAAAAACAATGATGGTAGCTTTTCTTTTAAAAAAGGTACAGTTTTTAGCCAAAAGTATGCCGTTCTGTTTCGAACTTAAACTGCAATATAGGTTTAAACAAACAATACATTACAAATATAGGTCAAACTATTAAAGAGAAAATTAAATTAGAGTATGTTGCTTATTAAATGCTTAAGTTGTCAATGTAAACACAATAACACATTGAATGAGCATTTTACCTGACAGACGCGTAATGAGATTGAGGGAATCAATGAACGTAAACATTTACCTTAAAACTTAATTCAACTGGCTTTGTTGTGTTTACTTAGACCAAATTGTAGCTACTGTTACAGAGAGTAGCATCCTCTTGTTGATTTAGTTTATTGATTTTCCGATGTAAATTAAGATAACAATTTTACATAAATTAGGATGAAAATGAGGTTCTTCAAGTTTCACTTCCTCTCATGCCGCAGGACCTGGTCCTATTATGAGTGCTACTCTTAGTAATTTGTTTAGTGGTGTATTTTTCACGAAAACATTCATTTTGTAATTTTAAATTTGTTAATAATTTAATATCAATAAAGAGATATATTAAGAAAAAACTTTTCTGCGCATAGGAATCGCTACGCTCATCCTATAAATATAAAAATCACCAGATTTATTTAGCAACATGTCTTCGGACTCGATTCGCTCGTCCTCTGATTTTGAATACATTCGTTTTTCCCCAGCGGTCATCTGTCCACACTGACCTAGCTCAATGCTGTTCTGTTATGATCCTACTGGCCGTATTGAAACGAAACTTACTATATTTAAGTTATAGAATGAGTTTAGTGAAAGTTATTTAGTAAATTTATTTGTTACTCATAGGGACAAACACTTGTAAGAAATTTCAATTAAAACATACATAAACACAACACTTCACTTTTTTATATCCCATAAAATTCTCAGGTAGATGTCAAGCTAAATCGATTAGGGCCGGTTTTAGCTGAACCAGACCATTCTAAGCAGTACAAATCGTATACATATTAACACACACACACACACACACACACACACACACATATATATATATATATATATATAATATATATATATATATATATATATTCATATATGTGTGTTCCGTCCATCTAGGTCAATGACGTTTATAATATCTGTTAGGTTCAGTTGAACTGGATAGTGGGGAGGAAGATGGTTGTAAAGGTGAATGAATACCAACTTGTTCTCTGTGGTTCCTTTCTGTCTTATAGAGCCTTAGTTTGTTAGTAGTAAGTTTGGCCGACCCTGCGCAGTGGTCACGGGCCGATGAATGAAAATACTTTTTGGACCATATTCCCTAAATTTATATGCACTAAATTACATCAAATATTTAGATATTTGAGCTACAGTATATAGACGCTTATCTGATAGCCAAATTATGATAATTTAGATAATTTAACAAAGTGTTTAATATGTATTTAGGTGACATATGTGTCAATAAGAATCAAAATCATCCTATAATTCTCTTCATTTGTTATTCATGAATTAGATTAAGCATTGATGTAATTCTATTTAGTAACAATGCAAATAAAAATCGCATTAATTTGGTTTTATTATTTATATTATTAGGAAAAAAATTATTAGTAGTAGAAACAAACGAATTATTTGCCTTTAATTAGATCATTAAGTGTCAATATTAATCTATAAGGCCTTGCATTGCATACTCTTGTGGAATAATGAAGTCTGTTTTGTGAGAAATTTAAATTAGAAAAATAGTTTTTAAATAAAGAAAGCCAAAAGAACGAGTAAATTAACTTGATTTAAATAGATTATTAATTAATTATAATTCTGGCGCAGATATACGCGAGCTAAGCAACACTTCACTACTACTTGCTTGTAAATTTACTTTAAATTTGTAAAGGATATATGTATGTTAATCCATTTGGGTTAACTAAACTATGTATTCCCTTTTAAAATCAGCTCTATTCCATTTATTGCGCAGTCAATAAAGCTTAGTTTTTGCTATGCATTAGAAATTTTAGTGCATGTCTTTTAAAAGATGCAGGAAGATTAAAAAACAGAAATTGAGTCGTGCTGCCGCTCGTGCCTGACTTTCGGACCTATTACTGCATAATAATATACTGTTGCAGCGCCTTGCCTAGTAACGAATTTTATTATTTTTTAAAATGTTTTGACGTTTTGTTACTTTATGTCAAATAAATATAGTGTTCGTTTCTTGTAACGGAAAAACCTTCTTTTAATCTAATATTAGATACTTGAATAAGGAGTCAGTACCACAAATTGGTGACCCCGCGACGCATACAACACTGAAAGAAGAAAATATCACCGGAAAAGTTACGTGAGTTATTTATTTTGAAAATAGTTATAACACAATGTCGTTACTGGATATTAATAATGACGAAGAGCTGTACGATGCTAATTGTATAGCTAATGTTGTTGTTAAACTGCCCGACTTCTGGCGCAATAAACCTGAGCTGTGGTTTTATAACGCTGAGGCGAATTTTCAGTTGTCGAGAGTGACAGCTGACACTACTAAATATTTATACGTAGTGAAAGCGCTAGATGGAGACGCTCTTGAGTACGTTTCTGATATTGTAGCTCAGCCGCCGGTGGAAAATAAGTACGGAGCAATAAAAAATGCACTGATAAACGCATTCTCAGAAAGTAGTGATAAAAAACTTAAACGTTTATTAAACGATCTGTCTCTAGATGATAAAAAACCGTCTGTTTTGCTACGGCAAATAAAAGATTTGTCTGCGGGACGTATCAACGACGATGTGTTACAGTCTATCTGGTTACAACGACTTCCTAGCCAAGTACAGTCGATCCTTGCTATAAGTAAGGAAGATTTCACTACACTAGCAAACATGGCTGATAAAATAGTAGATGTTAGTGCGTGTACCAATACAGTAGAGACTCCAAGCGTTCCAGGTTCCTCAAATGACACGTCTAGCAATATCAACCAACAGATTTTAAATCAACTTGCGGCTTTGCAACTCGAGGTAGCCCAAATGCGAGGTAGAAAATATTATAGGTACAATGGTAGGCGATACAATCGAAAATCTAGAAGCAGGTCCAGTTCAAGTAAATATAAGCACCATAATGACAGATGCTATTATCATAATAGATTCGGTGAAAAGGCTATAAATTGTACACAACCATGTAATTTCAAGTCGGAAAACAAATAAGCAGGTCCTTTGCAGCGGCAGAAATGACCGGCACTCCAACATGCCGCCTCTTTATAACTGATCTGAATTCAAAATATAAATTTTTGGTCGACAGCGGGGCTGACCTGTCCGTAATCCCACCCTATCATAACCTCGTTAAAAGATCTAGTTCTGTTCGTTTATTTGCTGCAACCGGTTCAGTAATCAAGACTTTCGGTATAACAACTCTAAATTTAGATATAGGACTTAGGCGAAATTTTAAATGGAATTTTATCGTAGCTAACGTTTCTAAACCAATAATAGGAGCTGATTTTTTAAGCAATTTCGGTATTTTAATTGACTTACAAAATTCCCAATTAACTGATAGTTTAACTAAAATTTCAACCAAAGGCACTACTACTACTCTTCCTCCTATAGCTATTCGCACAGTACAAAAAATAGATAAGTACTATGAACTATTAAGGTGTTATCCTGAGTTACTTTGTGAAGAATCGACTTTCTTAGAAAAGGCTAAACATAATACAACCCACTTCTTACAAACCAAAGGACCTCCCATCTACCAGAAATTCCGACGGCTAGATCCCATCTAACTAGCCAAGGCCAAAGAAGCGTTCGACGAGATGATTGCACAAGGCATCTGTCGACCTTCTAGAAGTAGTTGGGCGAGTCCATTGCACATGGTGAAGAAGAAGAACAATGAGTGGAGACCTTGTGGAGATTTCAGACAGCTAAATGCTGCAACAATACCAGACAGATACCCACTTCCTCATATCCAGGATTTGACAACAAATCTGCATGGAAAAACTATTTTTAGCACTATTGACCTCAGAAAAGCATACCATCAGATACCGATGAACAAAGAGGATATTCCCAAAACAGCCATTATAACACCGTTTGGATTGTTCGAGTTTGTGCGCATGCCCTTCGGGTTGCGCAATGCTGCTCAAACGTTTCAGCGGTTTATGAGAGAAGTGCTGGAAGGACTACCCTTTGCTGTAGCATATCTAGATGATATACTTGTTTCATCGACGTCGGAAAAGGAGCACATAGAACACTTAAAAATAATTTTTGAACGTTTAAAAAAGTTTGGTTTAGCTGTAAATGCAGAAAAATGTAAATTTGGAGAAACAGAAGTAGAATTTTTGGGCCATCTTATTTCAAAGGAGGGAGTAAAACCTTTAAAAAAGAAAATTGAAGCAATTATAAAGTTCCCTAAACCAAACACTATCCAACAACTTAGAAGGTTTATAGGCATGATTAATTTTTACCATAATTTCATCAAAGGAGTTTCCACGTTACAATCACCTTTAACCAATCTGTTAAAAGATGCAAGGAAGAATGATCAAAGACCAGTCAAATGGGACGAGAAAACTGAAGAAGCATTTGAAAAATGTAAAAACGCACTAGCCGAAGCTACATCCTTATCATTCCCTGTAACCAACAGTAAGCTATCGCTGATGACAGACGCTTCAGACGTTGCTTTGGGAGGCGTACTTCAACAGAGTATGGATGATAGTAATAGTCAGCCTATTGGTTTTTTCTCAAAAAAGTTATCGACTTCTCAAAAACGCTATAGTACGTACGACAAAGAATTGCTCGCAATTTACGAATCAATAAAATACTTTAGACACCTTTTAGAAGGACGACAATTTACCGTATTTACCGATCAAAAACCTTTAACATTTGCTTTTAAACAAAAACTCGATAAATGTTCTCCTCGTCAAATTCGGCAACTAAATTTCATAGGTCAATTCACAACTGATATCCAACACGTTTCCGGAAAAGCAAACGACGTAGCCGACTGCCTTTCGCGTATCGAAACCATATTAACGAGTAATACAATAAATTACAAATCCCTAGCAAAGCTTCAGCTATCCGATCCCGAATTACAAGATTTTTTAAAAGAGGATTCTAAAATTAAATTAAAATTAACCCCACTTCCTGGCTTAAACGAACAAATTTACTGCACATCCGATAATAGAATATTTATACCAAAAGACCTTAGAAGACAAACATTTGACAGCATCCACAAGTTATCCCATCCTGGACACAGAGCAACTTCAAAGATGATAAGACTACGCTATTTCTGGGCAAGTATGAACAAAGACATCGTCAACTGGGTGAAAACATGTCTTGACTGCCAGAAAAACAAGATTCAACGACATACCAAATCGCCACTAGGAGAATTTCAAGATTCACCTCGATTTAGACATGTCCACGTTGACATCGTAGGACCTCTACCGCCATCAAACGGCAAAAGATATCTTTTGACCTGTATAGATAGATGCACGAGATGGCTGGAGGCAATCCCTATGAGCGAGATAACAGCTGAAACTGTCGCCAAAGAGTTTTATTCAAACTGGGTTGCGAGATTTGGATGCCCTGAAACCATAACATCCGACCAGGGTCGTCAATTTGAAGCGAAGTTATTTAACGAGATGCTCGATATGTGTGGAATTAAGAGAATTCATACCACGGCTTACCACCCTTCCGCAAACGGTATGGTGGAATGCGTCCACCGAACGTTAAAAGCTGCTCTGAAATGTCACCCTAAAGAACAGTGGACTGATGCACTTCCTACGGTTTTATTAGGAATAAGAACAGCGCATAGAGAAACTTTAGGAGCCAGTTCAGCTGAAGCCACGTATGGCAGTGTTGTTCGACTTCCAGGTGAATTATTTATCCCTGTTAAAGGAAGCAAGCTTCAAGAGGGATATACGGAAAAATTAAAAACGTACATGGCCAATATGCGAAATCCTACACGTCATCATGGGTTGCAGCCAGTATACATGCCTCCTGAACTCAAGAAATGCTCACATGTTTTTGTTAGAGTAGATATGGTTAAGAAACCCCTTCAAGCTCCTTACGAAGGACCATTTAAAGTTTTAGAAAAAGGAACTAAAGCATTTCAAGTTGAAGTCCAAGGACAGAAAAAATGGATTTCCATTGATAGGCTAAAGCCTGCATATCTCCCCACTGAGGAAAGAAAAGAGAAACGAGTGTCGTTTAAGCTTTAGCCGTTGGCAAAAGCTCTCAAGGGGGGGGAGGTATGCAGCGCCTTGCCTAGTAACGAATTTTATTATTTTTTAAAATGTTTTGACGTTTTGTTACTTTATGTCAAATAAATATAGTGTTCGTTTCTTGTAACGGAAAAACCTTCTTTTAATCTAATATTAGATACTTGAATAAGGAGTCAGTACCACACTGTATAATGGTACCGGGATTCGAACCCACGCCTCCAGATTTGAGTACTTCCAGAGTAGTATCGATAAAGGAATGGGGTTTAAGACCAGAAATAAATAAAATTATATAATTTTATATAATAAACACAATTTTTATTTATATATAAAAGATATTTTTTTTAGGTGATGAAACTAGTGCAAAAAACCGACCTTGCTTATGTCCCAAACTCTATAGTTTATGAAGTGTCTATGATGTCATTAACCTACAATAATAACTCAGGGAATATTTAAAAAACTTACTTAACTTCGAAAAGTTATCGGTTTGGCTGCAATCAAATAACTTACATACTAATGTAAGCATAACGCATAATCGAAAGTAAATTACATTATCAGCATTTCTCTAGATATTATCGTTTGACATATAAAATCTTATGTTTACAAATCACGTTTATTGACTTATAAATTTCGAAATTTGCCGAATGGATCCAGGAAGACAATTATGTGGCCGCGAAGTGGTCGTCAACGCCAACAGGTCTCTTGTTCTATATGATGACCACTGACTTTTTATTGCATCTCTATTAATTTTCTATATAGAGTAGGGATTTTCTATACTCTTTTACAGTATTATTATTCTTAATAAATATGTGTTTTTTGAAATATTTTATAGTAAAAAAATATAAAATCTATTTATATTAGCCTAGAATTATTTATATTTTCTAGATTATTTAGTTTTTAAGTTATTTGGATTGTAGTATGAACCAACAAAAGTTTAAAAAAATAATGATTGTAATCTAAAGTTATAATCATGTAAAACTTTACATTTTAAAACTTAGATCTCTTCATGTAAAAATGTGTATCATCTTTATCCAAGAAAAAACTAAATACTGGAAAAATGATTAATTCGTTTAAAATTCAAATTATTAGTTACATAATATTCTTAAAAATGAAATTATTTAATTAATATTAAAATATTATAACAATATTTAAAAGAATTTTAATAGAGTCTTCATTTGCATAAGGTGTATTTTTAATAGAGTTAAAAAATAAAAAATAAATAAATGTATAATTACTTACCTTTCATAGTAGGGTTGAGAAAGATTGACTTTGGACAATTTTAGCCTTCGGGGACGTATTTTAAATAATAGAATACTGAAAAAATAAATTTAATTTTGTGTCTGACGTTTGGACCATGTAGACTTTTCTATTTCATGCTCATGTACATTACAACCATTTATATTTATACAAATATCCTTTAGATGGACCTCGGTACTCGTTTCATTACCTTTCAATTTGAATTACTCCGCTTGTCTTTAATATTTATGTATACATATATATATATATTATATATATATATATATATATATATATATATATATATATATATATTTGTGTGTGAGTGTATGTATATATATGTATTACAAACAATTAGGTTTACGTTTAGTTTAAAAGGACAAAGCACTTTATGAACAAATCAAAATTAGTTTTATCCAAATACACTTAAAGAATAAAGCAAAATAAAATTTGTTATTGAACTGAACTAAATATAGCAGACATTTTAGTATTTATTTTACTATTAATGATTAAATCATTAATCCGTGCTTTATAAACTTAAATTTTAATTTCGACTAAGTCAGAAATGTTTGATGCAGTCATTATTGAATGAAGACAAAATTAATTACAATTCGGTAGCACTAAATTAATATTAAAAATCAATTCTATAACGTAAGATTTTTTTCGCGTTTTATACATTTTTTAATTTTTTTTGCTGAGTCTTTGCTATAATGACGTCATAAAAAATATATTCTGGGCAGCACAACTAGACCTACAGATTTCTGTCCCAAGTTTCAACTCTATAGCATAAACTAACTAGGAGCTACGGCTACGATGATAACACACAAACTTATACAGACAAACAACTTTTTAGAAACCACTCAGGAGGCTATAAGAAAATCTAAAATAATAATAATAAATAAATAACTTTATTGTTTTAAAACCATATATTATTGTAATATATGGTTATTTATATTATTGTAATATAAATAACAGCATACAAAAATTATAAATAATATATATCTAATTACATAAAAAGAACAAATTAATGGATTTAATATTTAAGGAATAAATTATTTTTTTATCGCCGCAAAAGCTTTGGCTTGTGCGCGGCTATGAATTTTTTTTTGTTTTATTTTTTCACTATTATATAAATAGATTGGTATTAATAAGGTTATTGTTTATCTTTAATTTGTTTTTCATAAAAAAACGGATGATTCAGGTTAGAATCACAGTTTCGGTTTTTGTGCTATCTCAATACTTTTTCTTCATATGGCATAAATGAGAAATATTAAAATAGGCTAGACCATAAGTTTAATTTTTTTGCCAGGTTTTTAAGCCTCTAGCTTGAACAGAGCGGTTGTTTACCGTAACAAACATATACACTCCAATAGACAAACAGATGGCTTTATGAAAACCACTTATTGACATAACGTCATAAATGTGTATAAAATGTATAATGGAATGTCGGTTTTGGATTTTTAGGGTGAACTATAATATGCCTACGGTAGTATAAGTGAGGTAAATTAAAAAAAATATATACTAATTAAATACTAATCGCTATTGGAACTGGAAGTAGTAAAAAAACGAATAGGTAGTAACAAGAAATAATTGCGACAATAATTAAGAATAAAACATAAATAAATAGTATTATGCTTGACATATTTTCTTTAAATAATTATTTCAAATAATTTTTAAAATTATAAAAAAATAATGTTATTTTGAGCATTTTTTTTTTATAGTTACAACAAAATAATTATAGTATGAAATGAGTTTTAGGAAATAAAAAGGAAAGGTTTACGGTTTTATTTCTTATAATAATTAAAAAAAATAATCCTAAATGTTGAAGTGGAAAAATATTAAGTTTTTATTATTTTTCTGGAAAAAGAGGTCACACTGTTGTTTTACATCTTTAAAATTAATAAATCAAGATAGTTTGGAGCCCAAAAATCTAATTCTAAATCAAATTAAAGTCAGGAAGAGTTGATTGCTGAGTATTTGTTTGAGATAATATGTCTATAGATCGAGAGACAGTGCTATTAGGTGGATGTGATTATACTTATTACCTGTTGAATCTAGATCTAATGTAAGGGTACTAATGAACACACCTCAGCTTCACATTCTGTTCATTTGTAACGAATTTGCTTTGAAAAAAATTGGAAATGGGACGGGCGTCAGAAATCCGTTTCAGGTTTTGCAAAATTTAAAGAAGTATGTTGGGCTAAAATAATTTAAATATTAGAATTAACTAAGAATTAAATATGTGCAAGTAATGCTGTACAGTATAGATTTTGAAATCATGGACATAACGTTTTAACCAATAGGAAAGTATGCGCATTTTTTTTTATAAATCGAGAAATATTTGAGTAACGAGTATGCTCCAGTTATGAAGCAAAAGCAGCCTAGATTCAAAAAAATGGATTGCTCAGCAAAAAGGTCCAAGATGTTTACCTTAAAATGCTTTTTTGAGAGGTTAGGCTGGGAAGTAGTAACTTTAGAGCCTAAGCCTAACCATTGTTTTACTTGATAAGTTTCTTCACTACAGCTACACTTTTTACTACACTTTTAAAATATTTTTTACATCTTAATAAGATAATAGTTATTTATGCCATAAGGCTGAGAAGTGTGTCTTTATGTCACGGCAATTAGATTTACCGACGAGCGAAGCGAGTCGGGAAAAATTGCCAAGACATATAGACATTCTCAGCCGGATGGCATACACTATTTTTTTTTGAGGTAGCACTCATTAAATAAACTGCGCTATATACTTAATTGAAAAAAAAACGTCCTATTAACTCCATATTATCGTCGTCATTGAATTCATCCATAGCTTCAAACTTTTACTCAAAAATGTAAAAGCTTTACAAATAAACACACAAAAATTGTCAATTATAACACCTTTTAAAAACGAAAAAAAAATTAGTCTACGAACAAAAACAGAAATAAAATGAACGTTTTTAGAGAAACCTCATGAAGGTTTTACACAGATTGTTTTTTTGAACACGCTACATTACAGTAATAGCGGCAATATATGAATTACTTTTACGTCCTACGTCCTAGTAGTTTTTTTTACATTCATTATTGTCCTCGGAGGTGAAAAGTACTAAATAACCTCCCATAAAAATAATGATTGGCTTCTCATCTTAAAAACGGTCCAATAAAGTGCTCAATTACGTACTACCTCAAAAAAAGTAAATTAACACTTAAATAGTTAGTTATCAAAAGTGCAACAAAAGCAAACACTCCCGTTGTTAGCACTGCGATTTATCTAAACTACGTTAAAAACGTTAAAAAACAGGTAGTTTTAAAAATCATAAACGTTCTCCCCCCAAGATCAACCTGTAAAATTAAAAAAATATAAAAATATTCATAGACTTTTGAAATGGTTCTTTTACTCCAATCGTCTCATGCTCTTTCCAATATACCATATTTTTTCATAACCAATACCTTACTTATAATAAATTTGTAGCATGCTACAATATGGACTGTTTTGTAAATCACGTTGAATGCTTATTTTATTACCAGATTTTTACTCCTGCCTGAGTGCAGTCACTGGATTGTTTCTCTACCAAGTCTCTTAGGCCACTAAAACTATTTCACTCTAATACCTGTAACAATCATAATTGTTGTTGTATTAATCAATAAAATATGTTAAAAAATTACCAGATTCCAGTAATTGTTCTCCAAGCAATGTATTGTTTGTCATCCATCATTTATCTCTTGTTAAATACTACTTTCTAATCTTTTTGTATGAGATCTTAAAACGCCAATAAATGTGATTCTTACTTTTTATCGATAAATAGCAAAAACGTGCACTTAAAATATCCTGAAGTTAAAATTCCTTGAAACATTAAATTAATAAACTTTAAATAATTCAAGATATATAAACCAAATCCTTATAATTGATTATATTTTTAAGAAAAAAAAACTAAAACTAATGTCAAAAATATTAATTATAAAATATAAAAGTTATTATTGCTTTAGGTCCATACTTGAAGGTTAATCTTTTTACCTGTTGCTTCAAGGTTTTGAGGACAAAAGCCTGTGCGCTACCTGAACTTGAGTGGGAGGTCCCAACTTCCTTTTTTTGCAGAAATAAAACCTTTTAAGTGCAGAATATCCTTTAAACATTAAATCAATGAGTTGCTCCTTAATTAAATACATGACATTTGTTATGATGAAAATTTTTTTTAAAGAAAAAAACATGACTTAAATAAAATACGAAAAGATAGTTCCCTTTAATGTTCAATACAACTATTAATTATTGTCTTAATTTAATTTGGTTTAATTTAATCTACTTGATTTACTCGTCATGAAAAAAAAAGGATATCATAATCAAGTAATATTCTACCGTGGATAGAACTCGTTTTATAGAATCCATCCAAGTACTTAACACGCTCGATGCTGTTTATTAAAAGTTATCCAACGAAAAATATTAGCACTAAAATATATAAAATATTACTTAGTGTTCGTGTAAGGAGTACATTCAAACCAATTTTAAGCCTGTTATAAGATAAAATTTTACAACTTTGTTGTTCTTAAAACATGACTTAAATAAAATACGAAAAGATAGTTCCCTTTAATGTTCAATACAACTATTAATTATTGTCTTAATTTAATACCAAAAACTTGTCCCTCTATTCAATTGATTTTTTAAAATAAAATATTGTTTTTTGAGTCAATCTTTAATGGTAACGGCGTCGAAATGTTTCATCGCACAACACAGCAACCCTGCAGGTAGACTTTTCCTATTTTAACAAACTAGCATAAAAACATGGAAAGCTCCAACAGTAAAAGTCTCAGAACACACACTAACGTACATACAGGCCCGCTTTGTATAAAACATTCCACCGTTTTTGATAAAATCTCGGTTTCAGATTTTTTTAGCGAACCGCTTTTTTGCCTATATTCTAAGGTTTAGGTGACGACCATTAAAAAGAGTATGTTATGTCTTAAAAACACTAGCCCTAAATTAGCGAATTTGATGAGGTTATTAACTTCAGTAGAGGGGGCGTGAGAATATCAATTTGGTAAACATTTTATACAACATATATATATTATATATATATATATATATATATATATATATATATATATATTATATATATATATATATATATATATATATATATATATATATATATATATATATATATATATATATATATATTGGCGCACTGTCTTGCGCCATACTTTATCTAGACTTTATCTCCATTCGTGGAAAAATAATTATAATATGTTTTTAAATTTATTCAGTTGACATTAATGACTATAATAATAATTGCTTGTGTAGAGCCTTGGGGTCTATCAGGGATAACCCCTGCGGGAACAATCTCAACTGGTAGAGACAACTGTTACGCTCAAAGTGTTATATTAAGTTGGCAAAATGTATTTGAACAATAATCTTATATAAACTGTGAGCGTAACCTGTGATGCGAACTCCAGACCTCCGTGGTGACTAAATTAAGTAAAATAACTGACGCCGTAACGATCTCGACCACAGAGACGTCTTTTTAATGGCTATATTTGTATTTTAATTTAGTTAAACTTTTTTGTATAAAAGTTTATTTCATGTAAGTTTTAAGAAATAAAATTTGTGCCAAACAAAAGTAGTAATACAGGTACGCTATAAAATGATGAAATGCTATTGCATCTACATTCATATCGTATGGAAATAAAATTGAAATTAATTACACAATGGGTGGTCTCAAGAACCTAACTAAAATAGTTTTCAAGATGTACAATCAAAACAAGTGCGGGTGCGGATATTCTCTTATATTTGAACTTTTGGAACAAAAAAGTTATTCCGGAGATAAAAATAATTGAATAATTTGCCACCACTGAACTGTACATCTGTTATGAATACTTATAGATACAGTGAAATATTCTTCGTTCGATATTATTCCTCATATATTTTTCTTATAAATATAATTAACCCTTTCTTTAATTAAGATTTTATGAAAATTAAATTAAATTTTGTCATATTCTATATAGTCATTTTACTTTTCATCATTTATACTGTAGGTTTATAGGAAAAGTTTGCAAAAAACTCAAAACCGGGATTCACCTGAATTATCCGCTTCAGGTGTTTTTAGGCCCTGCTGAGTGGTTTCACAAAGTTTTCTATCTGTATATGTGTGTGTGTGTGTGTATGATTCTGTTATCATCGTAGTTCCTAGCGTATTTATACTAAAGAATTGAAACCTAATAAAAAAAACAATCTTTAAATCTTAGCTTTGCTATCCGGATATTTTTTATGACTCAACTATTAAGACAAAAGTTTAGAAAATATAAAACGCGGAATCATCTTTCGACCGATTTAAGATGTAGCTCTCCATACCTATTTCTTCAATTTAATTTTTCCTCATACCTAGTCCCTAGATACTTTATAAAAGAAGCTGTTTCATTTTATCTTCAGATTTTCTAGTGGGTGAAACAAAACAAAATACGAAGAATAGACAAAGAAGATCACATACAAAACTAAAAAATGCAGGCTATTTTTTTATAATATATATTAAAATATATAGTAAAATTGAAAAATTATTGTATCTTTGAATAAAGGAAGGAAAAGGGGAAGGAAGGATCTCCCACTTTAAAAAAAATATAAGTTGAACTTATGTAATATCCCTTCTAGTCCAGTAGCCGGACCTGAAGAAATGTGACTCATTTTGTACTACTTTAAACCAATTTTATCTGAAAATATACCTTGAATTATGATAAAAAAACATAGTTTTCCTATCTAGAGTGGAGCCCTCCAAATGATTGTGCGTGCTCAAAATTTTATAAAATCTCACAAATATTACTTGTCATGAAATTAGTGGTTCCCTGTAGGTCGTGTATAAAACATAAAAAGAACATTTTAGAACATAGCTGATAAAATGTTCTGTAAAACGAGTGTTTTGTCATCAAAAACACAAAAATGGTTAATTTATGCCAAGTCAGCGAATTTCGCTGAAAAAATATTAGCTTTTTGTGCAGTTTTTTGGCCATTTAACAAATGATATAACTTTAGTTTTAGTAGTCCGATATTGACAAAAAAAACCCTAGTTTTACAGAAAATTGTATTAGCTTTAAAAATGTTTTCTTCATGTTTTGCAAACGACCTACAGGATACTACTTATCGCAAGAAAACTGGAATTTGTGCGATTTTCTAATATTTTGATTGAGCACATTCATTGGAAAGGATCCTCTCTGGATAGGGAGATTATGCTTATACTTCATAATTTAAGGTATATTTTCAGGAAAATTTGGTTTGAAGTAGTTCGAGTTACAATTTTTAGGCCTGACTCTTGGACTATTCGTGCGTCACTAAGCACGAATCGTTTGAGTGTCTCTACTTCGTTTTTCGTGTGTCGACTACGCTCGACCAACAATAGAACACACATTCAGACAGACGACTTTGTGAAAACAACTCAGGAGGTTTTAAAAACACACATATCCTGAGAACGACCAAAGCGAGTCCAAAGTGATGAGGAATGAGAGTAGCGAATCTGATATGGTGAGAAACCATTTGATCCGCTTTATCAAATGTTTTCAAAAACATCAAAATAATATTTTATACATTGTGTTTGTCAAGTAAAACTTATTTTGAAATAACGCTATTTTATGACTCTCAGACGTAAAATTTGACAATAGATTCACGTAAGTTACTTTGGACCATTCACTGCACATAATTGTTTACTCTAGCAGCGGTGTATATCAAAAGTATCAGCAAACAAAAACATAAACATTGTATTACGTTTTTAACGAAATTGATATTTTTAAACAAGTTGGTTTCTGACAAGTTGACAAAAATGAGAACAATTCGTTTAAAAAGTGATGCGTTAAAATACTGATTACTAAACGTGCACAATTTATTAAAAGTTGAAAAGTCGGCTACGTTTGAAATCAAGGTGGTCTTATATCGCCCAGGGAGGTCGTCCAATTAGATACAGACCATGATTATGCACCGACCTTACTAACATAGGTAACATAAATAGGTCTAAAAGTATCTATTGGCAAAGTTGACATTGACACCTTTTGCAGGTACCAGCCAATAATAGGTTGTTTCCTTTTGTCCTATAAAAGAGACTAAAGGTTGCCGACGTTTCACGCTAAATATACTTACAAAACCGTCAAAACAGCGAAGGTAAGGCAAAGGGCGGTCCTTTTGATAGCAGAACAAAGACTCTTTTTGCTGTCCTAAGTACGACCTTCAGTACAATGGAACCACACAGTTGAATAACTATTGCTGAGCTGGGTGAGAACTAAGTTTTAATATCCCTTCATCGCTTTCACATTTTTAGTACCATTTAAGAAAAAAAATTAAATCTAGTTTGTTCTAATATTGGTTTTCATTCAGTTTAAACAAGTCCTGATACCTGTACTCCATTTAAAGGTTTATCTCGATTAGTTTTTATGGAAGAAAAGGGATGTTAAAACTCGGCACAAAATGTTTCAACAAATATTACAGAAAATTGGCGCATTAGAGTTAAAGTGAAATAGCTACGGAACTGACCACCCTTTTATTTTTAAAAATAATTATTGAAAAATACCTTTTTAGAAACCTTTAAAAATACTTGTTTAATTGTTCTTTTTCTATAATTATTATGAACTCTAAAGTTCATAATATATTGGCACAAAGTCACATTAAAACACTCCTTCCATGCGACCTGCCTTATAAGTGTCTTTTACTACAATTTTTTTAATGATAATGTCAAGAGTAAGAAGGAATAAAAAGAAAGGATAAAAAAATCATAAATTTTTATTAGCTACTTCGGCATATAAGAGTTCTACGTGTGCCTCTACTCTAGAATATTACATTAGCGAATTTCCATAGGCAAAATGAGCTTGTGCAATTGTGGCCATATAAGGGGGGATACAAACAAAAATTGATTTTGTGTTAATTTGTTTAAATAATCAAAGATATGATGGCAGAACTAGTTTCTAAATTCCATCTGTCGGAATAATATCCTTTTAAAACCAATTTAGTTTTATTTAGAAACCTTTCTCGAATTACATTTACTTTTCTTCAATAAAAGGTATTTTTGTTGTAACGCGTATCCAATATACTGCATTTGTTATTGTTAATTAGTTAATAAAATGTGAAAACGATGCGGTAGTGTGACTCACATGTGAAAATTCATTTACCTATTGGCCACAGACAATAAGACTACAAAAATGTGGCCCCAAAGAGGCCACGGCTAGAACCTGCGAACTAGGCATGCACGCCGAAGAGGCCAAAAATTAAAAATTCGCTTAACACGCTGCCACAGGTTTTAGAAATAGAAAATTTGTTTTCGAAGAAGTAGAGGCAAGATTAGTAGGCCAGCAAAGCGACCCACTGTTTAAATTCCTCTAAAGAAAGGCCCTTGTTTAAATTTGAAAACGTTGAGACCTGTTCCCCACTGATGTAGTTGAAGTCTGGTTAGACTTGTAAAGAAAACTGCTATTCTTTGGAATAATTTTTTTTTTTTTATCTTAATTTTGTAAATTTTTGTATCTTGATTTTTGTATATTGGCTCACGCCGTTAACTATAAATAAATAAATAAATAAAAAAAATACACTACCTGTTGCATGTATATGAATAATTTTATTTAACATTTTTTTTTTCAAAAAAATTTGTAATACTTTAAAATGGTTGCCAATTAGATGTTGATTTTCTTCCATAATTTAGCTAGTTTTTCAACTCGTAGGCCAGGTTATGATGTTTGAAGTATATTTCATTTAATTTGGTTGAATTGTTTGACCTGTCCCGTGCTAACATGAGAAGTTCATCCATACATACTTTTTACAGGGAAACCACCTTATTTGGATTTATTTTGTGATGAAACTTATACCTTTAATAAATAAAAGATTTGCTAATTTTAAAAGATAATATGGACTATGAGGTTGGGGTCATAGAGGGGAGTAGGGGTGAAATGTGGATATAATATATATATATATATATGTATATATATATATATATATATATATATATTAATATATAATATATATATATATATATATATATATATATATATATATATATAATTACAAAGGAAAATACTAAAAGTATAACATAACAATCTTTTATAATAATAATAGCTTACAGGAGGTGAAGCGAAGAGATTTAGAGGGGTTTTGAGAATTTTCGACATATGTCTTCTTCGGTCAGGTAAGGTTGGGAAGTCCCAAGTCACTCGGGACTTCCCAACCTTACCTGACCGAAGAAGACATATGTCGAAAATTCTCAAAACCCCTCTAAATCTCTTCGCTTCACCTCCTGTAAGTTATATTATTATAAAAGATTGTTATATATATATATATATATATATATATATATATATATATATATATATATATATATATATATATATTTCACATACAAATGAGTAAAATAAAATGTACTAGGAATCTACAATAAATTAAGTAAAAAAATAATTTTTCACTACTGTTGATTTCATTTGACTGTCTACACCTTAAGTTATGACAATATACAGTTATTAATTTCCTGTACCAATCACAATAAATATTACCTTGTTAATAAAGGCATAAGGAATGCAAAATACTTACACACAGACACAACACACACACACACACACACACACACACACACACACACACACATATATATATATATATATATATAATATATATATATATAATATATATTAACATTAAAAGTCTAGGCGTATGTTGCAATAATATTAACTGTTAATATTACCAATAATTATTTTGCTATATTAATAGCCCAGTTCTTGAGGGATAGAATGAGGAGCATTTTATGTTTATTTTTGTAGTTGACTAGCTATTAATCATTTTATTTATTTATTGCTTTGTTCTTGTTATTTTTTTGTTTTTTTTTTTATTTTATTTACTGCTATAGTAATATTTAATTATCTATCGAAGGTCGTAGAGATCTGACAATTAGATCAAGGCATAATTGAGATATGAATTGAACTTCTTGAATTTCTTTTTTTATTTTATTTTAATTGTGAATAAATTGTATAAAAGGAGTGGTGATTGTTAATGTTAAATCGAAATATTTTTATTGGGTATATTTTAGTTATTTATTATTCATAAAGTTCGATTTAGTATAAAGACGTTTCCGTTTCGAATCTAAGCGGGGGCTCATGACTTTTATAAAAAAAAGTTCTTATATTTCTTTAGCGACCTCTAAGCCAATTATAACTTTATGATTTATTATCGGCCTTGAAGGTAAAGACGTTAATCATTAATATTTTTCAACAAAAAACATAACTCCTTTCCTCCCGGCTATTTTTACAACTTCAGTAGAAACAAAATAAAAACGTATCATATAAAAAAATAGTTTTAATAAAACAAAAAAAAGAAATAAAAACACATATAGACGTTTGAAAAAAATAACTTGCATAAATAAAGAGAATGAAAAATGCGATCGAAATGAAATATTGCTATGATAGGAAGAGCAAAAAATAAATATGCATATCTTCTTTATGATAAATATATTTTCTCTAAGATATCAAATTGGATTTTGTTTTTATTCTTTCTTTAATTGGGTTTAAATCAAATTTATTGAGTTAAATTAAAATAATAAATAGTTTTTCTTCGGTTTCAAAGGAACTCCGGTGACGGAAGGGCTAGCGCCCCGGGGTAGAGATGCAATCAACATGTTTTAACCATTTAATGGTGAGAATATCTTTGAATTTTATTAATTGGAATGTCATTCTGACCTTTATTTGTTTGAGGACTTATAATTAGATAATATTTTTTTTAATTTTTCGTATTAGCGTAAGAGCTGAAAAATGATGACACGCATTGCTTTGGTTTAGATTAAATTTGGCTGAAAAAATGTCTAAAATAAAGAAGAAAAATACATAATTAATGTTCAAGGCAGACGGTGTATTATGTGAAGTTTATTGACTAGTTTTTAGGAAATAAAGAATCTCTTTTCACTCCCAAGGTAAAAAAGTAACTTTTTCTCCCTTGGGAATAAAAAGTGTTTTCTATTATTGGAGCCCATGATATCCATTTTTTCAGGGGAGAGGACTTCTATAAATTTATTCTGGGGACCAATCACTTTTTTTTTACTTTGTCGGAGGCGGCATCCTCTAAATTTTAAGGGGGATAAAAATGATTGGCTCAAATCCGTTAAAGGTCAAAAGAAGTTGTTTGGAGTAATATACATATATTTTTTTTGGGGGGGGGGGGGACAGCACCTTTAAAATTTATAAGGGGGGTCCAACCCAAATAAATAAAATAAAATACAGGAAAAACGTATGGAAATAAGAATAAAACTATAATTAAATGACGGCAACACCTGAAAATAAAATCTTGTATGCACCTTGGGAGGAAAATGCTATTTTCCCTCTCGCAATTACCTCCCTCGGCTTCGCCTTAGAGTTAAATGCTTAGGTTTTCTCGGCTTGCGCCTTAGAGTTAAATGCTTAGGTTAGGTTAAATGCTTAGGTTTCCTCGCTTCGCCTTAGAGTTAAATGCTTAGGTTCCCTCGGCTTGTGCCTTAGAGTTAAATGCTTAGGTTTCCTCGGCTTCGCCTTAGAATTAAATGCTTAGGTTCCCTCGGCTTGCGCCTTAGGAACCAACTATACTCAGGGAAATAATAGCATGCTTTACTCCCTTGGCGCATAAATAACAATTTTATAGCACAAAGATAACTTTCTGTATAATATATTCATTTTTGTACTACGTTTCAACTCTTTAACATAATACCCTGAGCACACACACATAAATACAGACTAAATTTTGTGAAAACCACTTAAGAGGTCTTAAAAAAACATAATTCTTCTCATCTTATTTCAAATCTTTAATATCTTCTTTTTCTAAGTCTAGGAGACTTACAATCCATACAGTCTGATGAACGCATTCCTGGTTTAGTTTTTGTTACACTTAAATAGTGTTAATATTTTAAGTTTATTAACCTAATTGTTTTTAACAACATCAAACAAAAAACAGAAACGGTAATTTAATAATAAAAAAAATAAAACAACCACTAAATAAGGGGTTATATCAGAAAATGTAACACATTGCTGAGTTGAATGAAGCGTTGATGTTTTATGAGAGTATGTGTGCTTGAGTGTGAGGTTGTGTTTTATAATTATATTTTCGAATATGTTTTATACTTGGTTGAACGTTTACCCTTCTCACCTTACGTTAAGAGGTTAAACAGTAAGGTTGATATGAGGTTATAATGTCTACCTCCGTTATTACATTTTTTGTAGGTAATTTTTTAGGTTTGTCTCGGCTCCACCCCCAATCAGTCCGCAGATGTCCCTCCAAATCTAAACCTACATTAACTTCCTAATTGTACGGACGAAAAAAAAAGTCCTAGAAAAGTGGTTCTAAACGCTTCTAAGGTAACCTAAATTACTTTTATTCGACTCCAATAAGGGCTATTCGTCAAAAAGTCCTCCGGTCCTTTTGTTTTTGTCTATCTTTGGCTTCCTTTTAACGTTTTTTACCTCAAGATTTTTTTTCTTATTTAAACACCTGGTGTTCCAAGGATGTGATATTTTTGTTGTAAAACAATAAAAATACTATTTTCTTATGTTTTACAAGCACTTAGTAAACAAAATAGCAAAATAAACACTTGATTGTTTGTAAATATCAAGTCGTACCAGTGTGTGGTTCATATGTCTGCTAAAGACTTACTTCACACGGTATATATCTAGATTTAAACAATTCCTTACTTGACAATATTGCTTTATGCATCAAACTTTTGACTAGCTGTGCTCTGCTACAATGTTTGAAAGCATAAGGTTATAATTTTACCTTTTTATATACAATTCAGTCTCACTTTTAGTTTGATTAAATATATGAGAAACGGACTTTGCAGTAGATATGGTAAGAAAAAGAGTTCTAAACAAAACAAATTTGTTTAGGGACCTCTATTTTAAATGATTAAAGATTTTGAGGAGGAATAGGTCCAAACTAAAACCAATTTTGCCGAGCTTTCAATATAATTTTATCTTTTTCAAGGCTTAACATAATAAATAATAACAAAAAACAGTTACATGGTTACTAACAAATAGAGGTTTTCACAACAACTTGAGTAACAAACAAATAATTCCGTTAAAAGCAAAAAGGGTAATAATGTTGTTGAGTTACATTAAGAACAAAGATTTTGGACTTATTCCTCCTCAAAAGCTTGAGTAATTTAAAACCTAAAATCTTAGTTCACAACAAGTAAATTAAATCTTTGTTAAAGACCATAATAGAGCAGAAAAACTGGAAATCATCATTATTGACGACTAGTCAAATCAAAATTTGTCTTTTACGTTGACTTATTTGTTACTAATTATTTGTGACTTACTTGTTTGTTGATGACTTACTTATTTGACTTACTTGTTTCTTGATGACTTAGTTATTTGACTTACTTGTTTGTTGATGACTTATATTTCTATAGACTTAGAATTTCTATCTAAAAATGACGCCTGTGAAACTCATAGACGCCATTTTCAAAGTAGGAAATTTTCAAATTATTTTTCAAAATACGAACAAACTGTCCTTACTTTAAAGCTCTGAACTTTTAGTCTCACCAAAGTCAAAAAATAAAAATTCGTAAAAAAACTCTACGAGATTTATATTTGTTCTAAAGTCGTGTTCTAATGACAATAAGGAGAGCAAACTATTTTTACAGAGCAATAAAAATACCTTTAGAAAAGTTTAGTTTACAAAGAGGCATGAGGACTGAGGAGATTGGTGCGGGAGAGGGCTCAACTCAAGCCAACTAATTCTATCTCCTCCCCGGGATTCATCACAACAGATTTATCCCAGAGCTTTACTAAGTTTAATTGCTCTTCTTTTTTTCAACCTTCCATGTATCCCTTAGGATTATTTTCTTTCTTTAATTCCAAAAAAAAGTTTTCTTTAGACTCTCTTTAGCTCATGATAACAAGTTTATGAAGCTTATTTTAAAACCTAAAAAATGGTTAAAGAAATAATACAAAAACTAACATTGGTTTTAGGAGGCTTTGGCTAAAAATCATGAGATAGTTAAAGTTACATAGTCTGCAGTTAGCTGTAGTAAATGATTACCACCAACTTAATATTAAATACGTAAAATCTTCAATTTTCTCAAAATAAAGCTATATAAAAAGTAAAAATTTGTTTTTACTCAATTTATGCTTTTGCAAGAAAAAATCTCATTATCTCACAGTGTTTTTATGGCATAGAAAAATAAAAGTGACAGAATTAATCATAGATGAGGTATCTGGAAAATATTTTATGACGTCATTAATTGGTAGTAATGACTGCGAAAATTTCAAAAATTCTTAAAACGAAAAATGTTTTGATTGATTCAGCACGCATGTGGTCATGTATAATACCAAAATTGATAAAAATCTAAAAAGTCTAATAAAGTGAAATTCGGTGCAAGTATATTCCTTCTTTGTTATAAATAAGTATACTAGGTTTATAATATGACACTCGGTTAAAATCAGTTGACAGTGTGGGAAAATAATGCGAGGGAGCCATGAGGTTAGTGCTGGATGTTAAACCACGCCTACAATATAATATGAGGACGACCTGATTGGTTCATCAACACTATTTTCCCATGTTGTCAACTGATTTAAACCGTGTGTAATATACACGGCCAGTATATCCACGGTTTTCGTCGATTCCCCTATCTTAAGTAGCGTCTAGCAAATCCAATGCGTTGAGGAAAAGTTACGTATAACCCCGTACCTTACTCTTATACATGACGTAAGTTCGATTCTGTCGATCATATGCTTAATTTGTCTGCTTGTTTTGAAGGCCAAAAAGTTCAGATTCTGACGGCCATTTCATCCTGGGATGGATAGCTTTATTTTGTAAAACTGTCTTTTCATTATTATATATTTGGTGGAAATGTCGATGGTGGTAGTTAAAAGGATTAGACTCCAAATTAAACTTAATTTCCACAGATGTAATTCCAAATAACCCACGGGAAAAGGCTCTAAATACGCAAATACAAATTACTTTAAATCGGGAAGATCAAACTGACAAAATGCTCTACGCGTTACAACAGCATGTTGTAAATTTAATTGCTTGTACTTTTCTTTAACGTGCCTAACTAATAAAAGTTCGGGTCATTGCAGTCATCCTCAGTGTTACTTAAATGTATTTTCAAATGAAAATTTAATAGCAAGTAGAAAGAACTTAGTAATTTATTACGAGGTTTTATTAAGGCCTCCTTCAGATTGGAGTTTATAATCTCTTGAAGTTCTTTTTTTTATCTCTGCAAGATATTATTTTTTTGCCAGTGTAAGGTAGTGATTTTATTTTAATAGATGGAATGTTGAGTTGTTATTGTCGTTGATGAAGCAGATAATGCTTCGGCACCTTTCCTCTCGTATCCGACTTGGATCTGATGTGGGTGGGAGAATTAGATCAATTAGAAGGAGAAGAAAGAGCCTGCGGACTTTGAAACAGTGGACGAGTTTTTATTTTAGATGGAACACAAGATAATGGGAGTCGGGTCGGACATGTGTAACGTGTAATTTCTAAGGACCATGGATCTCTTCAGAGGCACAAAACTTATCCTGTCGATATGCATAATAAAAGGACGCGGTGTTGCCGGATCTCTTTTAAGTCCTCCATCCTTCTCTTGAATGGAATTTATCATTTTTTTTTATAGTTGGTTAATCTATACAAATGATTCCCTTGTAAATGATGTTTGTTACACTCAATTATTTCTCTTTCTTCTTTTAGTATTATTATTAAAGTTACATCTGCTTGTTTTTTAGTGTATTAAACTAAATTAACTACAAAATATGACAAATAAGAAGTGATTTTTCATCATGAAAAATAATTATCTTTTTACTGCATACAAGAAGATATAAAATACTTTAAAACTTTTTGAGACACATGTTCAAAATCGGGCTAGGGGTAACTCGAAACTTTTCTTAACCACATCGTATCCGCTTCGCTCATTATCCCTACTTGTGACTCGCTTCGCTATAGAATACATAAATTACCAATGAAGGAAAAGGCTCTAAATACGCAAATACAAATTACTTTAAATCGAGAAGATTAAACTAACAAAATGCTCTACGCGTTACAACAGCATGTTGTAAATTTAATTGCTTTGGATTACATAGTATGTGTTATATGCACATAATATGCAAATGTATACTGCAAAACGTCTTCGGACTCGCATGTATGCACGAGATTTTTGTCCTGATATTTTGATGGTCTACTAAAATACTGCATTTAAACACGACCATCTTTTGACGTTTTAAGAATTTTTGAAATATTTGCTGTGTCATTAAAGAGTTAGTGACGTCATAGAAATATTATTTTCCTAAAAGCACAACTAGAACGAAAGATTTCTTTATAAGTTTGTACTCTCTAGCATAAACACACAGAAGGCTACAACTTATAGGAGGGGGGGGGACGAAACCAATACCATAGAGGGGGCAATATTTTCATATCTATAAGGGATTTCCACTGAAAACTACTCCGTTAGAGGGGGCGATATTTGTTCCAGGGGAGGCGATGGCCCCTCTGGCCCGTACCTAGCTACGGGCCTATAACAGACTCACACAAACATACAGAAAGAAAACTTGGCCAATTTACTTAGGAGGTCACTTAAGAGGATAGTTCAGTGAAATCCCGGTTTCGGAACTTTAGTTCAAACATTATATATTATCTACCTATGTTATAAATAAGGAAAAGTAATTAGAAATTTATACTTCACTAAGAATAAACTAAATATGACTAAATGACTCCTGTCTGATATTGGATAATTTTTCAGCTGGTCAGTAAACTCATGTAGTGGTCGGTATTTACCCTGACCTCTGTAGTTTAGTTAAGTACTTCTTTACTCCGTACTTTATAAACTTAGTTATTTTTATTGACTCTTCTTTCTCATCTAATAAAAGTGTAAAATATAAATTTAAATTGCCGTCCGATCAATACCGCAATTATTTTAAACGCCACTTTCAAGTATTAAGCCACTGACTTTGTTTGCACTTTTTATAAGTTTTAATTTTATAAATTTCCTTTTTCTTACTTCCGCTGACCTCAAAGAACTGGTTAGTTATCGAAACTATGTCCTAAGTACTCGCGCAAGTATGTCAAAATTAAATAAAAAGAACAATTTTTAGCTTCAAGAAGGTTCTCATAATGGTTCTGAAATTAAAAGAATTCAAAGTATTTCACTTTGTCGGAGTTCTTAAAAAAGAAATGGCGGACGATACCTCCTGACATTTCCCTTTTGATCTTGTCCGAGGAGGGTAATAAAGAAAAATAAGAAGAAGAAAAAAGAAATGCAATTAAAGTCTTACTGAATCTGGTCGAAGAAAAACAAAAACTAACAGAGCAGTCGTTCTAGTTCATAAAAATCAAACTGTTACATCCTTTGATTTTTATTACTTTTAATTCCTTTATAAAATAAAATGAAGTATGTCTGACATGCCACTTTGACAGACGCTTCTCAAACTGATTAAACTAATTGATATAAAAAGAAACATTTCTGAAAAATGACAAAGGTTCGACACTTTAAATATCTGGAAAAGATAACCGACTTGAATATTTTATCTTAAATGAAATATTTTTTTAAAATTCTTTTTTCAGTTATACCAAGAGAGTTATTATATCTTGCAAGTTATATTCAATAAAGATGTCTGGTATGATAAAAGGCAAATGAGAACTATATCCCCAAAAATATAATTCCACCTTATAATAAAAATTGGAGCTTTTTTTATTGAAACGTAAATCTTTGTGTATGATTGGTATATAAAATGTTAAAGTAGTAATCATTTTCCTAATTTTAGGTAATTGCAAAAAGCTACTTGTAACTTATTATATTTAGATAAGCTTCAGCAGAGTTACATAGTTACTTAGTTTGGACTTAAAATCTGTTTACATAACATTAGGTTTTAATCAGAAGGTTTCAGCTACTTACAAAGCCAAAAAGCTTTAAAACCTGGTAAATTGCTTTTTCAGATGAATTGGAAAGCTTAAAGGTAAGCTGGGACTATTATATTGATGTGCCTTTTTAAGTAAAATCCAAAATTCGTAGTACCGTTGGCAAAATTTTCCAAAGTCTTCTTAGTAAAGTCCAAAATTCGTAGTAACATCTGCAAAATTCTCAAAAGTCCTCTTTGTAAAGTCCAAAATTCGAAGTAACATCTGCGAAATTCTCATAAGTCTTCTTTGTAAAGTCCAAAATTCGAAGTAAAATCTGCGAAATTCTCAAAAGTCTACATTGTGAAGTACAAAATGCGTAGTGCCATTTGCAAAATATCCTGAAAATGGCTATTGAGTGATTCAAACTTTGTCAAATAGAACCATGTGAAGCAGATAAAATAGACAGGTTCAGTTCTATTTCAGAGTCTGGGCCTGATGCATTACAGATAAAAAAGACCCTCGGAATGAATCATGGTTTCATTGCAGCAAATAATCCGGTCAGTTCACATGTCGTCACGTTTCCTTACATGGGAAAGTGCGTTGACACAGTCCGGTTGGAAACGTGCGTACTAAGTATTATTGAGTTTTGCCATTGTGTAAACCATCCTTTTTACGATATTTTGCCTCTTTGTTTTTATAACGATTGCATATGCTCTCTTAAATTTTTTCTATCCTTGTAATCTTAAATTATTTATTGTTATAATCTATTCTTAACACATTACTATTTTACTATTGTTGCTTTTTAATGTTTCGTGTATCCATTTTAATAACCAATCTTCATTATAATACCACTTCGATGTCGCCTCTTTATTTCTTCTTCATTTTATATCTATTTATTTTGACTCTTTTATTGCTTTATTCGTGTTCTCATCTTTATTTCTGCATTCATTTGTTTCATTTTATCTTATTCATTTCTTTATCCACCTTTACAATTATTTCCCATTTCTATTCCTTCATGAATTTAATTATATGATTTCACCAAAGTATCATGATTTCATACATTTTGACTTCACATATCCATCCTTATGTTGTGGCTTTACATAAAAATCCTTTAAACTTCCTCCTCTATTTTCTGTGTCGATTTTTATATTAAATTATTATTTGCATTTCAATTAATAACCGCAAGCTAAGTTTAGGGAAGAACGTGTAGAATTTTTTGTATTATTATTAAAATAATACAAAAAATTATCTTACCGTGCTATCGATATCCATCAAGAAATGTTATTTTTATTTCTACGCCTGTATATTTTAAACCTACATAAAAGAGGAAAATAGACATGTAAAAAAAGGAAAAAAATATAATTATGAATTTTATGTACCATGTTATTCAGAAGTTTTCCCTTGAGCTATTTTTTTATTTTAGATACTGAATCTAAAATGTAAAAAATATATATAAAAATATGTTTTCATATTATAATGTTTAAAAATATAGTAATGTTATATTTAAACGGATGTAAAAAGTATAAAAGAAAAACTTTATAAAATCTTGTAAGTATGATTTTATATAGTTTGTTGGAGAATTAATGTTTCTGAGATCATTTAGATAAGATTTGGTCTCTCTTTAGTGTTATTTCTAATTGAACCTTATTAGAAGATAACTCAGCAAATCATATCGGTGATATGTTTAGCTTTATTTATTTATTTATTTATAACATAAACGGCTTTTTACAAGCCTTTTACAATATTTATAAAAGGTAAAGACTAACAAAGAAAATAAAAGCATAGGAGCAAAAGAAAATAGCAGCATATTTTACTATTGTTTTCATGCTGATGATAATCTGTTAGGTACGAAAGCTAAATAACGTTATCCATGTTATGTTGTGTATAGTCATCATGAAAATTAAAATCCAATTTTGATGCTTTAAAGAAAAGATTCTGCACAATTAATATGAAAAATGTCTCTCGGCGCTAAATTTGTTTAAACTTGTTGTAAAGATAGTTCACATTTAGTATCCTGAAGCAAATTGGAACTGGTCTAAATACATAACTATAACGTTATATAAATTTGGACCATAGACCCCACATGTAACCTTATAAAAAATGGCTCTTGGTCTTATTTGCTTAAACTGCTTTAATAACTATGTATTTATATGCAGGGTGTTCATTTCAAATACATCACTCGGATTACTCATGTCCTTAGAGATGATAGGTTAGCGATAAAACTGCTATCTACCCCCACTGAGTCGACAACTGGCAGTTTAAATACCTTTTAATTTTTTTGGTAATCGTCTGGTATGTATGGTAATCTGATTACAAAAATGTGTTTTTCTACGGTAACATTAAAAAGTAAAATTGGAGCATACCATTATTTGGACCATTTCTGAATCTATGTCATATCGTTGACAATTTGATACCAATATCGCTGAATTCCTGTCACTTTTTGCTTACAATATATTAAAAGTGATGAATTGTGATGCATCAGTAAATTTATTTTTAATTATAAATGGGTAATAGTACTTATGTCTGGGAAACGTTATCTCGAGGACAAATTACCGGAATATAATTATATTCGTATCAAATTGTTTGGGATATGACACAGTTTTTGAAATAAATAAAGGTATCCTGCAATTTAACATTTAAGTTATCGTAGAATATCATATTTTGGTAATTAAAATACTAAACATGCCAGACGAATACCCAATAAAAATTTGGTATTTGAACCAGTGGTCAATTTAATGGGATAGGATGCCTATTAAATCGCTATAGCTCCACACAAATCTTAGTTTATCAGGGTGATGTATTTAAAATATACCACCGTGTATATATAAATATATCTTCAAATTTTCTCGTAATCATTTTTTTTTTGCAATCAGGGATCTCAACGGTATTGTGTCACACCATCAAACATTGCTCTCGCTACGAGGGCCACAATATAAGCGATTTTTTTAAAATTTTGCTAAAATAAACAAAATTATAAGTACTGAGTATGCGTGATCACATAGTGAGCGAAATATAGTCGAAATGCAAGGATTGAAAACAAATAAATAACATTAATTATTGGACATAAAAAATAATATTTTAATTATTGAAATAATAATTTAAAATCTATTAGATTGGTGGTACTGTCGAGATGATTTGGTGGTGAGGAATTATTATTTCAGCCTCTTAATGATCTTGATGTCTATTGCGGTTGTTGATAGTAGTTTAATATTCATTTCCATCGTGTTTATCTTAGTCTATTCATTTTTTATCATAATTAATTCATTATGCATTAATTTATTTTATTTTTCTTTCATATTCATTCATTATAAATTCTATACTCACTGATATTGACCGTACTTTTCTTCATGAATAATGACTTCACAATTTACATGAAAATGAGGAAAATTAGATAATTTTGTTTATTTTAATGAGATTTATGCGTAGGTGAGTTTACCAAAAGATTTTACATTTAAATGTTTAGTATAATTCCGCTCTAATTATTACCCATTCATCTTAGCGTTGGTAATAATTCCGGTAATACCTAATTTGTTAATAGGGAGATAACCGGAAAGTTTTAGGGGTAGCGGAAAAAGACGGATGAGCTACTAGGAGGGTAAGGGGAGGGTTTCGCTGTCTGAAGAAGCAGCAGAACTGTAAAAAACTGTCTGGAATTTCCAGGTAGCCCCATGGGACCCGCCTCCCAATAGACCCTCGAAAAACTTAATAATGCATAACTTTTTTTAAAACCTTTGAATTAAACATTTCAAACTTTTTCTAAGGTTCAATTTGGACGTTATCACTCCGACCTGACCTCTAGGCATAATTTTTATGCATACCTCTCTGACCCGTAAGGTCTGACCCTTTTTTACCTGTTATTCATTAATCTCTTTGCCATTAATCAATATTTTTTTTGTTTATAAATGTATTTTCATAATATTGAATATTAGAATAATTTGTCTAATATGTTACTTAATAAACATAAAAATCTTTTTTCTCATAAATATTTATATTAAAATAACCTGCTGGGTCAAGAGATTTTAATAGAAAAATAAAAAATTATAATTGCCTAAAAACACATCCTTGCCCATAATATGTTTTGTCCTTTATTTTAATGGCTTGGCTATTTTAATTTTTTTTTTGTTTTAGATTTCAGCTGCCTCCAGGACTAATGATCACCATATTTTGTCAAGGTAAAAATAATATGTGTGTGGCAGGTCCACTTTTTTCTTATTAGCATGTACTCTAATATTTTATTTATACTCTGTTTGTACTAAACTGCATTAAAAGATTTAATTAAAAACTATCAATGCTATCAAAACATATTACTTAAAGACTTATTTCCAACAAAACTTAACACCTACAAATTGGTTCAAATTTGTACATTATACACCTATAATGTCGATATGCAGCACAAGCGAAACGAGTGTTTGAACACCACACAAAAAAATTTAGTATCGTACTTTATCTACAATTGTTAGGGTTTAAAAAGAAAAGTAAAAATAAGTAATGACAATACATATTAAATTTAAATTTCGACGGTATCGAATCATTTGCGGCGTTTTCAGCCGGGGTTAATGATTCGGACGGAGTGTTTCCTTTATAACAACTGTCACTCATTTTTTAAATAGTTAACTTTTTTTATTACAACTAAAAAGTTAATTAAGTTTGCGAATTTGATAAACCAGAAGATCTGAAAGAAGGAACACGTATTGATAAGAACTAACAAACTAACTATCACTGATAAGGAGTCATGGTGGGAATCTTTCCTTACTTTCGACTCTAGTGAAGAAAATAAACTTCCGTCCTCCGAACAACTCGCTATAAACATATTTTAGAGACTAAAATAAATAGTCCGAGAGCCAGGGCTAAAAAATGTGACTCATTTTGTATTACTTTAAACCAAATTATTCTGAAAATATAACCTAAGTTATGAAGGAAAAGCATAGTGAGCCTATCCTGAGTGGAGCCCTTCATATGAATGGGATCGCTCAAAATATTAGAAAGCCGCACAAATTCCAGCTTTCTTGCAGTAAGTGGTTCCCTGTAGGTCGTGTGCAAACCATGAAGAAAACTTTTTTAAAGCTAATAATATTTCCTATAAAACGACTGTTTTTTTTTCGTCGGAATCGGATAACATTCTGACAAAATTAGAACATTAAATTAAATTTAATTAAAAAACATATATTTAACATTGGCAATTTAACAACATTTGTTAAATTGCCAAAAAATGTACAAAAAGTCAATATTTCTCCAAAGGAGTTTGCTTACTTTGTATAAATTAACCATGTTTTTAGTGTTTGAAAGAGCCATAACTTTGGTTGCAGTTATTAAATTTTGATTATTAAACACTCGTTTTATAGGATATTTTATCAGCTTTAAAAAATGTTCTCTTGCATGTTTTGCACCCGACCCACAGGGAACCACTTATTTCAAGAAAATTGGAATTTGTGCGTATGAAGGGCTTCACTCTGGATAGACAGGCTATGTTTTTTTCTTTATTCAAGGTATATTTTCAGAAATATTTGGTTTTATAGTACAAAGTGAGTCACATTTTTTCAGGTCCGGCTCTTGGAGTAAAAGAATTTTTCTACAAAAATGTAAATACGTATTTTGAGTGCATGTTGCAATCATGTTATGTCTATATTACGTATCAATCATAGATAAATTACATTACCTTTCATAATTTCATTTACTTTAGTTCATAAGTTTATTTACCTTTTATAATTTCATTTATTTTTAGTATTTTTTATCATAGTTTTGAGGAAAATCTAATTATTAGATTGTTATAATTATTTATTTTGAATCTCAACACTGAAATGTCTTTTAAATTTACTTTTTAGAATGAGCATAACAAGAAGAAAGAAGCTTATTTTGTATTGATTTGTATCTTTCAATGATGTATTTCCATTTTCAAATATATTCGTAAATTTGTATTAAAAAATGTAACGGATAAAAAAAAATAGGAATGAATAAATTAAAGAGTTCAAATAAAAAAAACTATGTTTAATAATACACAACAGAAATTATAATGTAAAAGCACTGAACGAATTGTAAATAGAAAGATATTTATTGACAAATAATGTAAAAAAGAAACTTATAACTAATATATTATAGTATATGAGAAGATCTCTTTAGTCAATATATCATATGGTGTTTACTTTTTTCAAATATTGAATATAGATGAGATAAGGGGAAGGTGTGGGAAGGATTTCAGACGAAATTAAGTCCACCCAAAACTTAGGCGTAGGTGTTCCAAAATATACTTTGTTGAAATCGAAAACAGAAATTTTCGCTCACAATTCATCATAGACTTAGTACGATAACAAAGCGTAAAGCTAACGAGAATTTAATGTGGCATTTCAACCATAAAATTTACCTCTCCAAACTCATTTATTTACGTGTCAATATTCATTTTTACAATTTGAGCTCGAAGTTATTATAGATTTTAAGACATATTAGTATTTAAATAGTTTTGACAATGTTAAATACCGTAATAATATTAACAACGTACTAAGTTCAAATATGACTGTTGATTTGTTATCGACAAAATAAATATTAAAAAATAAATTCAGTCTTTATTTGTAAGAAATTGACGTAAGAGAGATAGTTGTTCATTCTTTATTTTATACAGTGAATAATATGCAAGCTTATATTGATTGTATCTTTTGACTTATTTTTGAAGTCCGGAAAATTATTTTCCGTAATGTACTACTTAAGCTAAATATTTTGCTACCAAGTTTAGTCTAGCATAAATACAGTGGGAATTTCTATGATAGAGGACACACACACGTATACACATATAGTCGAACAACTTGGTGAAAACCGCTCAGGAAGTCAAAAAATCACCTGAAATTCCTAATTCAGTTTAAATCCCATTTTCGGATTTTTCCTAAACAACAACAAACACAATACTTTACCTATATACCTACGGTATAAATGAGGAAAAGTAAAAATGACAAAACAAATATTCTACTTAAAATAATCCTAATAAATAAATAATATTGAATTTATTATTTTAAATAAAATTACAAAAAACAGCCATTGTATAATAAATTATAATTAATTTATTTAATTAAACAAAGTTAAATAGAAAACTTTGTAAAAATGATTAAGTTTATACTAATATAAACTAATAGTTCATGTTGGTGGTATTTTATAAGATTATTTAATTAAGCTTATTATCGGTCGGGTCTTATCTTATAAATTCTACAAAAAAAAACGTTTATCTCCAGTTGGGAGATAAAGTGCACTTTTCGCCTTTGTTATAGGGCGCAAAGTGGTATTTCTCCCTATCACAAGTATAGAAAGAAAAGTAAATCAAAAGAAAGTCAATGGATCTTTCAGTGTTGCAACATATCCTCTGATATTGTCAGTGTTTTAACAATACTTCCTTTCTTTAATCTAAATGACTTGCAGGTTTTGCATAAACTGCAATTTGTTGATGAAAGCAATCTTCCAGTGTAACTCAACCATTCGGTAGAGTTGTTCAAATCTTTGTTTAGATAAATATGAAAAATAAAATACGAATTTTGTCATTGTTCTTTTGCGTGACGATGCAAACAGCTGTTATATTTTTATTTCGCATTCTATGATTTAACCGATAACGATAACCGAGGAGGATAAACAAAAGATAAGTATAATAAAGCATACTGTGATTTTAAAACTTCGGTTCGGTGTTCGGTTAAAAACTAACAACTGTTTATTTCAATAATCAAGTGTTCCTTCATTTAATTGAAACAGCATAGAAATTGTATATTTGTCTACAATTGGTGTTAATGTAAATATATAATAATAAACTGTTACTATTGTTTTATTTTTCCCTCCTGGGGGGAAAAATCATAAACTTACCACAAGTCCCTGCTACCGAGCATTAATTCCCTCGGCTTCGCCACGTAAATAAACAAACTAAATAAATTCCTCGGCAAACTGCAGGATTTAAATGAACTAATAATCAAATTTAAATAAACTAACTTGAATGCTCAGCGAGGAAAGGCTCATTTTTCTCCCTTGATAAGTTAATAACGATTGAAGTTCAATTAAGTTAATCAAATAATTGAACGAACGTAAGTGAGTTCTTACATTCAGAAGATTGGGACGGCGCGTATGTTTGTTTGTATGTTTGTATGTTTGTATGTTTGTATGTTTGTGTGTTTGTGTGTTTGTTTGTACGTGTCGCGATAACTGCCGTAAAAATTGACCGATTTTGATAAAATTTTGTATACAGGTAAAACTAATTATGTGTCAGAGCTGTATAGTTTTTGGTAATATTCCGAAAAATATTTCCAAAATGGCGGCCAAAATGGCGGACCGGATAAAAAAAATTTTTGAGCGAAAAAATCGTGTTGTATATCGTTTGAAAGCTCTTAAAGAGTAGAAAAAGAAAATATATGTTTCATGGTCAAAATTTAAAAATTTTTTGAAAAATTTTAAAAATGGCGGCTAAAATAATGAACCCAAAAAATTTAAAATTGAAGGAATAACTCGAGTAATATATCGTTGTAAAGCTCTTGATTAGTAGAACAAAAAATGTTATATACTAAATTCCAAAAAATTCAACATGGCGGCCATAATTTAATATAATAATTAGTTTTTACTAATTTTATAAGAATTTACAAGATAAAGATCTATTGTAATATACTTTAGATACTTTTATACAAGTAAAATTAACTATATGTCAGAGCTGTATAGTTTTTGGTAATATTCCGAAAAATATATTCAAAATGGCGGCCAATATGGTGGACCGGATAAAACATTTTTGAGCAAAAAATCGTGTTGTACATCGTTTAAAAGCTCTTAAAGAGTAGAAAAAGAAAATATATTTTTCATGGTCAACATTTCAATTTTTTTATTAATTTAAAAATGGCGGCTAAAATAATAAACTCAAAAAAATAAAATTTATAGCGAGCCTTCTTTTACCAATTATTATTATAAATATACGCGAGCCTTTTTTAATATGCATTAATATTAAATATAAGCAATCTAGCGAGCGAAGCGAGCCTATTTTTAACGTAGTATTATTATAAATATAAGCAATCTAGCAAGCAAATCGAGCCTATTTTACTATGCATTAATATTAAATATAAGCAATCTAGCCAGCGAAGCGAGCCTATTTTAACGTTGTATTATTATAAATATAAGCAATCTAGCGAGCGAAGCGAGCCTTTTTTACTATGCATTAATATTATATAAGCAATCTAGCGAGCAAAGCGAGCCTTCTTTACTATGTATTATTATAAATATACGCAATCTAGCGAGCGAAGCGAGCCTCTTTTACTTGCATTAATATAAATTACGCAATCTAGCGAGCGAAGCGAGCCTTATTTACAATATATTTTATTATAAATATAAGCAATCTAGCGAGCAAAGCGAGCCTATTTTTAACGTTGTATTATTATAAATCTACGCAATCTAGCGAGCGAAGCGAGCCTCTTTTACTTGCATTAATATAAATTACGCAATCTAGCGAGCGAAGCGAGCCTTATTTACAATATATTTTATTATAAATATAAGCAATCTAGCGAGCAAAGCGAGCCTATTTTTAACGTTGTATTATTATAAATCTACGCAATCTAGCGAGCCTTCTTTTACCATTTATTATTATAAATATAAGCAATCTAGCGAGCGAAGCGAGCCTATTTTTACGTTGTATTATTATAAATATAAGCAATCTAGCGAGCGAAGCGAGCCTTTTTTACTATGCATTAATATTTAATATAAGCAATCTAGCGAGCAAAGCGAGCCTTCTTTACTATGTATTATTATAAATATACGCAATCTAGCGAGCGAAGCGAGCCTCTTTTACTTGCATCAATATAAATTACACAATAGCGAGCGAAGCGAGCCTTTTTTACAATATATTTTATTATAAATATAAGCAATCTAGCGAGCGAAGCGAGCCTTCTTTTACCATTTATTATATAAATATATGCAATCAAGCGAGTGAAGCGAGCCTTTTTTACTATGCATTAATATAAATCTACGCAATCTAGCGAGCGAAGCGAGCCTTTTTATAATATATTTTATTATAAATATAAGCAATCTAGCGAGCGAAGCGAGCCTATTTTTAACGTTGTATTATTACAAATATAAGCAATCTAGCGAGCGAAGCGAGCCTTTTTTACAATATATTTATTATAAATATAAGCAATCTAGCGAGCGAAGCGAGCCTTTTTTTATCTTTGTATTATTATAAATATAAGCAATCTAGCGAGCGTAGCGAGCCTTTTTTACTATGTAAATGTTAAAGATACCTAAACTAGCAAGCGATGCGAGCCTTTTTGAGTTTATACTTTAAATAGTATAGCATCCGAATGTTTTGATAAACTCATTTCGCTTGTTTTAAATTAATATTTTTTTTTATGTATTCTTTGCCGTGAGTTCTTGATGCAACGCATTACTAGTTTAATTAATATCAAATACTTGCCCATGAAACTAATAGTTTATTATCTAATATCAATATCAAAAGAGTGATATCGTTTTGTCATATAGAATCGTAATTAATGTAAAATACTCGTTGAAAGATATAAAGAAAACTAATTGTACACTGTACAAAAACACAAAATTATCACAAATAATATGTTCCTCCCAAAAAAATATTACAAAGACATTAATAAATTAACAATATGTAGCCTAAATAATTACACTATTAATTTACAATCTTAAGTTATTTTCTATTTATTCATAACCGGGTATTTAGTATATATAGTAACTATCTGTGAAAGAAAAATGTATTTCATCGACTATATTAGTGCAGACAGATCGTTAACATGACGTTATTATAACAAAGTATGAAGATTTCTTCAATAGATAATATTATAAAAATATTATTGTGTATAATAAACGTTTAATTTAATTTCCAAAAGTATTTTTAGTTTTTGAATGATAGGTAATTTATAGTTATACTTGTCGTATGTTGTTCTTATAATGCTATTACCGTTGAGTTATTGTCGGCAGGTTTGTAATTTTAAGAAGTTTTTTTTTTAGTGATGCTTATCTAATTTTTGACTTTTATTATAATTTACTATTTTTGTGTCGTATTAAGGTAATTAAACATAACAGATATTTTCCTTTATGGTTAAATAGAACATTATTTTAATATACGTCAATGGAAAAGCTGTATCAGTGAGAAATATCAAAGGTACGACTAGAAAACCTTATTGTGAGAAATTTCTATTGTTCATTTTGGTTTATTGTCATTGCTTTTAATAAGTTCACTTTGTATTTCTTTATTTTCTTTAAGTAGGATTTATGTTCTTTAATAGTTTCAGTTTTTTTTTGTTTTATTATACTCTTTCCTTTTTTGTCTTGTCTATTTATTTTGAAGATAGCATTGAAACTTTTTTTATTAACTTTTAAAAGTGAATAGGATAAACATAAGATAATAAAAATATATGTAAAATAAATAATTAGAAAATTGTTTAAGTAAGTAAGGTATTCAATACATGAATTAATAAAATTAGAATAAATAAGTTAGAAGAATGTAATAAAAATGTATTAATGTAATGTAATATATGTACGAAACCACAAAACTACATAAGTATATGAATTAGCAACGTATTAAAATAAGCAAATAGATAAATATAACTATAAAAATAAAATAATTAAATATATATAAAGTAAGACGTAAATAGTCGTAAGATACAAGTTTGAAGTAAAGTATTATATGAATTAAACAAAATACGTTTTTAGATAAATAAACTGAGTAACATTAATCAAGGCAAGTCAATAGATGATTCTATTAAAAAATGTTTTTAATAGTACCTTAGTGTAACCAAAATGGGAAAAGCACACTTATAAAGATAATTTAATAAAATATTATGATACAAATAAAGTAAATACACATTTTTGGATGTATAATTTGTAATAATTTGCCATAAATACGAAGGTTCAATTATAAACAATTAATTATTAAGTTATATAGAACTAAAGCTAATTTATTGGTACTTAATAAGAAAATAAAAATAAAAAACTCGGGTTAAGGATACCTTGATACTTTTTCTTATAACTTTGGACTCGCTTCGCTCGCTTTTGGAAAATAATGATTATCCAAAGCCCAAGTTGGTATTTCTTCAGATTCGCTTTGCTCGTCCCTTAAATGTTATGATTACCCAAAGCTAAGGTAGTATTACTGCAGTCTCGATTCGCTAGACCTTAGAATTGTAAGGCAACAAAATCTAGGGTGCGCTTAATTATAGCTTAGAAAAATAACACGGTAGAAAATCACTTAATCAAATAATACGGGTTATATTTTTATATAATGATTACGAATGCATTAAAGACCTGTGACCATACTTGTCAGCCTAGTTTTTATTAGTTTAGTTCTTTGTAAGAATATTAGCACAATATTTTGTGTGCATCAAATAATGTAATGATTTAAATTGTATGCGGTAAATCGTCATGAATTTGTCAGATGTAAATTATTATTATTATTATTATTATTATTATTATTCTTTATTGGTTAAGTGACTTAATAAATAAGTATATAACAAGTCAAATAATACACAAATAATTAAATAAAAAACATAACACACAACTACATAGCTAACAATATAAAAAAGCACAATATATAATATAGGATTATATTATGCAATAAAATCCTGCAATGAATAATATGCTTTTTCTATCAAATATTCTTTTGTTTCTTTAATAAAAGAATTAATCTTTTCAAGTGACCTAACTGAGTGAGGTAGTTTATTGTAACAACTTATAGCCAGATTGTATGGTGACGCTTTAAATAATGATGTTCTACATTTTACTGGGTACAGATCCAACTTATTTCTAGTGTTCAAATTGTGCACGCTGGAGTGAGTTTTGAATTTGTTGGGATATTTTCTCACTAGCTTACACGACTCTAAAATAATTAAGGACGGAAATCATTTTTTTCATATAATTTGAAGTGTCGCACAAATAAATATACATGTTCGCTGGCATGTTGAATAGTCAATTTATTATTTTTTCGCTCTCTGACGATATGTTGAAGGTCGGAAAGCAGTAAAAAATTACAATTATTCGACCGTTAAATTTTAAAATCTATTTTAAAATATTTTGTAATTTTAAAAAATCGGATACGGGGTACCACAGAACTTTCCCCACATCACATTAGATTCGCTATGCTCATACTCCCAGATTCGGACTGAGATTCGCTCGTCCTCAGAAATTCAAGTCTCAGAAAAATGATTTTCTTAATAGCACAACTGCAGCGGCAGACTGATGTTTTTACAAACTTTCAACTCTCTAACATAAATACACTGGGCACTACGATGATAACAGACACACACACATACAGACAGATAACTTTGCGATAACCATTCAGGAGGCTTTAAAAAAATTTCTAAAACGGATAATCCTGGTTTCGGATTTTTTTGCAAACACAATACTTTTCCAATATACCTAAGGTATAAATGAGGAAAAGTGAAAATAAATTGTTCACAATAATTCGTAATTGTTAAAATACAATGTTGTGGAAAAAGTGACCACGAGTGGATTCTCATATCCAAAAAAAAATGGTTTTTATACGATCTTTTAAATTTTTGATGAATCAGCAAAACAGGTTATCGTATAATTGAATGATCTATTTACCATAGAGCATTAAAATCGCACCACCGAGTTGTATAGTCTACTATTGAGTACAATTTTCTTTAGTATACAAGACCTAATTATACTTTAAGAATAGGCAAAATAAAAATAGAAACATTAGTAGTATAATTGTTCTTTAATTCTCAAATTAAAAAACATTTTCTAATTTTGTGAATGAGAAGTAAGCTATAGCTGTTCCTAGGCTTGTTTTAATGTCATTGTTTTGATAATTTGTCTTGTTTCTCTTACAAGGAATCATAACTGTTTTTGCATTAGGTAAATTAAGTAATCATTTTTTAATGGCAGCATTTTCGTGTTTAAGTTAAATTACTTTCAAAAAATAAAATTACACTAAAACTTTTGTACAATTTTTTTTTGTTAAGCTTTTGTTATGGACTACTCCAAATAAATTTATGGCTTCAACTGCAGGGTTTTAGCTCACAGTAAAACAAATATTAGTTGTTTTGATTAATCAAACCATGTAGACGAATAGAAGTAAAATGACAAACCATTAAAATTATTGCTGCTCTCAATACACACAAGCAAGGAACCCTATTACACTTTGAATCTCGTCTCCGAGTAGCCTTTCCCGATCTGATAAATTCAGAGACGTCTATTCTCTAAATTTAAAGTTTAGTCAAAGGTATACAACAACAAAAGTATATCTAGTTTTAATATTTTATACTTAAATACTGAAATTCGTAATTTCAAAACAAGAAAAGCCGCACTGCGGCCACTTGGCGGCCAAATCAGTGTTTCACGTTACTGGTTTATTTATAAGTGGTATACTGCCATGACATAAGCGAATTTTCAAAAGTATTAGTAACAATAAGCCATTTGTTTACATTATGTCAATCAATGACAATGTTTGTTTGACGTATATATGTCAAAAATGTATTCTATTTGACAGAATTAATACTGATAATACAGTGAAACATCGTATATTTGTGAACCATACTTGGTAGTATACGGGTACAATATTGTAGCCCAATCTGAACACTATATGAACATTTGTGATTTTTTAAAAATGTTTGTGGGGTCATTTTTGTGCGTTGATGCCGTCACAGATATTGCATTAACATTAGAGTTTGGGATATTAAGAAGGTTGGTTTTTGTACCAAGTTTCATTTCGATCCAAGAAAGCGTTCGATAGATATCGTGTCTTATAGAAACGTGTTGGACACAAAAATCTCGTACTTACAAACATATATATATTTAAATATAATCCTCAACAATATATGTATATTCTTGATCAGTGATTCCCCAAATTCCAAAAAATTCACCCTCCCCCCCCCCCCGCCCAATGATCCCAACTCATAACCTCATTTTTCATTGAAAATTCGCTAAGAAGTTTAAATTAATAATAAAATTATAAAAAAGTTTTATTTCGTAAATGATATTTTTAAAAGTGTGTAATTTCTTAAGTAATGTGTTACAATAAGTATTGTTATTTTTATTGGTCCATACTCCATACAATATAACAGAATAACGAAAGGGTCCTCCCTCCCTTGTTTTTGGGCACAGCTCTCCTTAAGTGTCATGAAATTTTAGGGGGGCCGTAGTTGCCAAAAGGTTAAGAACCACTGCTCTATATAATCGCACTACTGAATTTTTGAAGCATTATACTGTATTGCCCACACTTATAAATAATATTCCTCTATTAATATCCAGACATACTGTCTCTTTATACTCAGTTATCAAACTAACATTAACTATCAGCACCTACAGTCATCCAAGATGAGCTACCACAGTGATCATCTTATTGACTTCAATATTACGTAGAAAATAGAAACAGCATTTTAATAGTTTTTTATTAAAAGTTTTTAATTATAAATCCCCTTATATTTTATATAGTAGTTAATTAGTTCAAATCCCATTTCACTTCCCTTAGAAGTTATAAATCTTACTAAAAGAGAACAAATTCATTGCCTTTAGTCATTAAAACATTCACTGTCTTCTTCTATTAAATATTATATTTTATTTCAAGGATTATTTAAATCTAGTTGAAAACATCTGTTGCTTTATTTTAATAAATTTTTATGTAAAATATAAATAAAATCTTAAATTTTAATTTAAGGAAAAACTTCTTCATACCTACATTAAATTTATCCAAGTGTTGAATAAAAATTAAAGTAGATTTATTTCGTCAGCGATTTTATAGTTGTTCAAATTCTTTCGGATATACGAAGAGTGAAAATTAATAAAATTTTTCAAAGGGCAAAGACCACACCAATAATTTTAAGTCTCCACAAAGTAGTTACAATTCTTTTAAGCAGCGATCCTTTTTGTCTAATGCTAGGGAAGCGAGCCTCTTTTGCTCATTGAGAGCGAAGCGAGTTTTTTTTAGAGAAAAGCAATTCTTGTTTAATTATTAAATGATATTTCTAATCTATTTAGCAAGCAAAGCGAGCCTGCTGGTAATTGACTGTGCTTGACGTATTCTTTTGACATGAGTTTCAAATGCAACACATTACTAGTTTAATTTTATTTGAAATTTATTTATGTTTTTAAATAAGTTATTTTTATGAAAAATGCAGTTTAATAATTTGCAGTGCAATATAGATTTTCTGATTTCCAGGGGGGGGGGATTTGTCACCCGTTTGCCCATACGATTAGTTAATATAATAACGTAAAGTTAATTTTAACTTTGAGTTAAATATAAATCAAAATTTTCTAAAACATGTTTAGTTTGTTTATTGATTTGTTGTAAACGTGAATAGAGTTTTGATAAATGTGAAAATATTTGACGTGAATATATTTAGATGTTGATATGATTTCACATTTTATCAAATTTAATTTTGAAAGCCTATATTGGAAATTGTTAAAGACAAGTATTGATTGTATACCTAAAGCGTAGGAATTGAATTTTAATTTGTTTTCAAAAAGTATAGTAAGTTTAATTTTAACTTTATGATTTTAACAGATTTACAAATAAACCTGTACCATTTATTTATACTATGAACTTGAAACTCGAAATTTATGCATTTTTACTTCTATATAATGAAATCCCTATTTCAGTAATTTTTAGCAGTACGCGTGCATAGCACAAGTTCTGTAATACTAAAACAATATATTTAATTTGGCCATCTTTTTTTAATGCTAAAAAGTTGGACCTCGGACCTCACAATTTTTCTTTCTGGAACGAGGGGACTTTGGGAAAGGTTAGGGTCAATCCATATCAAGTGTTCCAGACCTGGATGCTCAAAAAAATAGATTTTGATAATTATTTTGCTATTGATACCCATATCTATGGTGAGTAAAAAATGACCAATATAAATTTTTTATGGTCACCCGTTCTTTTTTTATGGTCTCTTTTATGGTCCTCCGACCCTAAAATTTCAATTTTTAACCTTCAGATAAGCAGCCAATACTCGGTTCTCGCTTGTACTACAGCGAACATATGAACGGATTTAAACAGATCCGTTCATATTTTTGCTGTTTCTACAGTTAATATTTTTTGACATAAATTAAAAAAACTGAATTTGTCAAATATCATTTACGTTAATTAAAAATTAATAATTTAATATTATATTATATATTATATATTAATATTTATATATATATATATATATTTATATATTATATATATATATTATATATATATATAATATATATATATATATATATATATATATATATATAATATATATATTATATATATATATATATATATATATATATATATATATATATATATATGTATATATAATTTTTAAATCTAAAATATAAATGGAGATTGTTTAATAGAAATTTGAAATAGAGGGAATTAAGATTTGTTTTACTGTAAACTTTTCTATACATATATACTTTAGAATTGGAGAAATTTTTCAAATTGTGTAACATTACCCCCGTCTTCCTCCTTACTAAGAGAGCTGCCTGTGCGTTATGGTTGATTTAAATTATGTTATGCTGGTGTAAAGCATGTTAAGTCGTAACAACTATGTCCGTGGTGACTGTATGAGTGTTAAAACTTGCGTGTTATGACAAATTATTGATGAAGTTGAAAAGATGAAGTGAAATATGATTGCTTTCTTAGATCTCTCCCTTGAAGATTATGCTGTAAAAATAGGGGGAAAGTAGAGGGAAATCAATTGTTTACTTTCAGTTAGCGTAACACTGATTATCACAGATTATGAAATTGGAAGAGAAGCTGTGAGTCACTATCAATAGCAACTCGAGGGGAGACTGTTCTCGTCTTAAGAACCTCAAGAGAATTTCGTCCGGGAAAACAATACGCCAGGGGAGAGGGTTGGACACAAAGCTTTTAACATTTTGATTAAGACACGGACTAAGTGCAACAAACCCTTCATACGTGTCAGAACTTTTTTACATCACAAGGGAAGTGGTTTTCTTACCACCCACAATACGACGTTTCTAGAAATTAGCATAGGAAACGTATTTACCACCGCGGTTTCACCACAACCAACATCCAAAGCGTATTTGACCTGTACACATTGCATCTATGAATATTATAGGCACACGCCTTCCCCTAACCCCTAATGCATCTAGTTTTATAGTTTATTGTTCTGCTAATGTACAAAGAAAGTTTCATTTCTTTATAGCTGTACTTAACGTACCATCAAATCCTGCGGTCTTAATTTATTGGACGTTTTTTTCACGCGTGCCACCCTTTTATTATTTTAAGCTTTGAAAAAAAAATGACGCCACACTATATACCATTTTAAAATGACTATTTCATTGAGTGCTTTTGCTTGTAAGTAATATGACGACTGCTTAGAAGTTCCTTTTTTAAGGTAATGAAACTTGAAATCACTTTTTTATACTTAGAAACAAAATGAAATAAACGGAACGTGCCTATATTTAACTTGAATAGTTTCTACTAGCTTAGTGATTATTATTTGCCAAATAATGTTGACTGCCATAAAATGATTAAATTAGTAATCATGCAATGGATAATTTGTTTTTCTATGAACATTTGTCTGTAGTGTATTTAGCATATTGTATTTATTGTGTATGTATTTATAGTCGATTATTAATTTTTACTTCTAGATCTATTACTGCGGGTATAAAGGAATAGTGATAAAGTCCAAAATCGATATTTTACCACAATAAATTTTAATTGTTTCTAAAATATTTTGAGACGTTTTACGCATAGGACAAAAAAAAGACTAGCGAAGCGAGTTCTTGTTTATATTAATAGATATCATTATAAAATCTATTATTAGATATATATATATATATATAATATATATATATAATATATATATATATAATAATATATATATATATCATAATAAGTTATTATCGAGAGAATTTAATCTGAGAAGGATTCAAATGGTGAATATGAGTATAGTGAATTGTACAACGAATGGATATGTTTATGTTTATATGTTTACTCTGTACTCTAAACAAGTAATCTATACTCGTACTGATTTTTACTTTTTCTCATTAATACCGCAGGTAATTTAAAAAAATCAGAAATGGTGATTTCATCCGAACTAACTGTTTCACACCTCCAGAGTGATTTCAGAACGAGGTGTCTGTGTGTCTGTTATTTTCTTAGCTTCCAGGGTATTTATTATCTCAATTAAGCTAAAGAGTTAAAACTTAACTCTTGGTAAAAAACTCAATCTTTAGGTGTAGTGTTACTATTAGGCAACATTATGTGCAAATAATGACTCAGCAAAAAATTTAAACATTCATCGAAAGCGTAAAAATGTTTTACTAATTTGTGTATTATTCTTTTAAGAATTGTCAAAATTAGAGTAATAATCTAAATTTGGTTGAAATTTGATATCCCTTTACGATTAAATACGTTTACTAAGTTTCGTTTTATTACGACAAAAATGTCTACTGCTTTTGTAGGACCATAAAAATTAAGCAGCATTGAGTAAGGGCTGGGCTTAAATAGGTGACCGATGGAAATAAAATAAATGTATTTAGTATATGAGGACAGGAGCGAGTCCAAAGACGTGCTGCAATATAAATTTGGCAATTTCTACATTCTGACGAGCAAAGAAAGCCTGAAGGGGGAAAGATAAGCGTAGCGAATCCGATGTATGTGACAAGAAAAAGTTCATACATACCCTGCACTTGATTTTTTTTTGTTGATTTATTTATTTTTGTTATCTTCTTGATTTACTTTCTCTTGTTGCCTAATCAGCTATTAAATTTAAAAAAGTAACAAAATAAAAAAAATTAAAAAAATTGTTAGCTAAAATGTATAATGAAATAAATGAAGGTCTTTATTATTATTATTAATATTATTAATCTAATAATTATTTTTTCATACAGAAACTTGATCCGGTTCCTATTGAGATCCTAATAAGGATATCAATATCATAATAGAAGCAGAAAGTTGCCTGGTCGCTCTTACAATACATCCTTTGTTTGCACCTTTTATTCGACTTAATTCGGTTTCTTTTAATACTTTCTAATGTTTTGACTCATAATACACTCTAATCAAAATAAGAATACCGAACAATGAGGTCTTATTGTTTTAACAGAGTTTTGATTAAAATATTGAATGTATTATTAAAATTTAAAGTATTATAAAGAGTTCATTAATCTCAGCTTGAAAATTATTTATGTCAAGCAATAAGTATCAAAATTTAAATTCAAAAATGTATTAAACTTCATAGACTTATAGATCTAATTTTATCTTCAATGTTTAATATGATTATTGTTTTAATTTTAATTTATCTATTAATTCTGTGTGTTTTGTTTATATTTTTATTATATACTTAATTTAATATTGTTGAAATAGTTTTTCAATTAAATTTCTACAAAAGGAAATGAATGGAGCATATATGTTAGGAGAAAGTGATTGGTAAAAAAATAGCATAAAGGAACTTCCTATAAGACTCTTATTGATCATAAATTACTAGTCTGACAGATTTGCTTACAAAGCATTGAGAATAATTAATCTAAATTAAATTTAAATTTAAAGGCGCTGATTAAATTTACTTTTAATCAGAAGGTACACTCTAGTTTTTAGAGTGTAATGCGTTACATAGCCATAGGGTATTTATTACATTGAGATTTTCTTACTAGAGGGGCCCAATTGGTTGAATTTTGAAACATCGACAAAATAACCTGACTACCTTCGACTTTTGATATAATCAAATATACAGAACAAAATTACAGTAACTTATATTTAATTAGTTTAAAATACATATTAAAACACAGATAATGTGCGGGAAGCTAAAAACAATTGATTTATTACAACCTTAACTCACTCTTGAAGGAAGTTTCTATGAGGTTACACAGAGCTTCTGAGAGCCCTGAAAAGATGTTTCAGGCGTCTCAGTGTATTAAGTTATGCTATGCCTCCTTTTGTATATATCTCCAAGGGGTATTATGACATAAAAATACCTGTGTGATGTTACATTCTGGTCATGATAATTTAAATCGGAAATCTATATTAAGAGTAATTGATTTTACGAAGATTTAGATTGGCATTGGCAGCACTATTATGTCTAAAATTATTCTGCAAATGCTGCTTTGAAATTGCTTTTCATTTATAGTAGTGTTTTAATTAAACTTCTTGTAAATCAAGCTGTTAATTTAATTATATTTTTTTTCATTAAATATACTAAAATTTTAAAAAATAAGTGATTAAAGATCATATTATAATGGCTTTCAACGAAATAAACCATAAAAATGTGTATTGTTATATGATTTTTTGTTCTATAAAATTTAAATTTAAATTGTATAAATTTGATTTTTTTCTTTTTTCTGAAGCTAACAAATATTGTACTAATCACAAGAGTTTAATAGTATAATTGTCAAAGCAATAGTCAATGTTGTCTTCACCTCAGGATTAAAAATCATAGTGACTTTGGCTAAGTCTCAAAAAGTAGCATTCTCCACTTTTTGCAATTCTCTCGGCTTTGCTTCGTGACTTTAGCGAACCTACCTTCGATCTGACATCTCATTAATATTCCTCCGAAATAAACAGCTTTAGCCTCCGAAATACACTTCGTTAATCAGGGAGTTATGTCCAACTTAACTGCATTGGTAACTTAACTGCATCTGTAAATTACCAAAAAGGGGTTAGGTAATATAAATGGGTTCATAGACACATGTTAAGGAATTCAGAAGTTTAAATAGGTCCGTGAATGCAGTTTTATGCCTTATCAGCAATACGAAAAATCTGAAATAAATGAGTTATGAACTTTTAAATAAATAATATATAATAAATGGAAGACTTCACTAAGAAAAATTAATTTAAATACACGAACCTAAGGTTTTGACATGAAAACCAAGTCTTCTTCAGAAGCTATCGATGAATAGAAACCATAATTACAAACTATTAAAACCCAAAATCATAAATAATTGAAATGAGAAACTTTTGATTAAGAGGATTAGAGACATATTTATGTTTAGTCATCATATTTCAAATTATTAAGGATAAGAATATATTTAAGTGCTTAATTTTTAATCAGACGTACGCTTTGTTAAGAAATTGTTTTTTGTTATCGTGAATTTGAAAAGGCTGGATATAAAGCTCAAACTCATCTAATAGCAAGCATGAAGTCGTTAGCATGCCTAACTCTTGGTGCGGTATTCAAAGACGTTTTCCTAACATTTTCCTAACACCTAACATTCTCCTTAAGGAGAAGGTTAGGAAAATGTTAGGAAAATGTTAGGAGAATGTTAGGAAAATGTTAGGAAAATGTTAGGAGAATGTTAGGAAAATGTTAGGAAACGTCTTTGAATACGGGCCCTAATCTTAAGTTCAAATAAAAGTAATAGTCTAGTAGTAGTATTTAGTCTTGTTCTGATAAATCTAACGAGTACTCTTACCAAGACTATCATGCCTGTGGACGATAACGTCTTACAGTCTATTAACACAGGGATGATATCAGGGACATTAATAAACGCGATAATAAAAGAATATGTTTACTTTTTTAAAAAATAAACATAAAATATTATATTAACTTAAACGTCACCCAAACATGTCGTGCCACGCTGAAATATTTAAATCAAATTAAACTGCATTTCAGATATTAATCTACTTATCAAACAAAATAAATTTCTTAAAAAAATGCCCTGCGAAACTTTACAAGAAAAAGAAAAGAAAACAATTCTTTTATGTTTTGTGTTATTTATTGCAGTGGTATTCAAATAAATATAAAATGTTTTCTACACGCCAACTTATAAAAACAAAAAATACAACTAAAAATATAACCACAATGTATTTGTTCTATTTACATATTCTTATTTATTATGTGGCACTACTGGACCATGTATGAGGGAAATTCTATATAAATATATAAGAGAAATATATAAATAACATTGAAAGTATAGTGGTTATAAGCAGTTATACATAATGTCAAAGTGAGGAAGGATATTTAGTAATATTAGCGACACTATCATACCTGATTTATCATTAACAGTTTTGCCAACATTATAAGACAACTCAATTACGATGTAAAAATGTATTGTGTCAGTTAATTGTTGTAAGTATTGCATAAGTTTGTCTTATCCTTTAAAATGCACATATATATATATATATATATATATATATATATATATATATATATATATATATATATATTATATATTATATATATATTATATATATATATACATTTTTAATAAATTGCTACTACCTTCTATCTAGGTGGGTAAAGTAATAAAAATAAGTAAAACTTTATTAGTACTTTAACTTTTATTTCTATTACGGGAACGTTTCATTTTATATTTTAACTTTATTTATTACATCATTCTTATAAAGGTTTAACTTCAAATTGGATTGTTAGGTAAAGAGTATATTATTTTTCACTTAAACGTCCCATAATTTCTTAAAAACAAGGGAGAATATTTCTTATTTAAAAAAAAACGGAGATAAAGAAATTGAGTTAATGAGATTTATTGTCTGCGATTGTCTTGGGTTCGTAGGGGAAGATTATTAGATTTCTTCAGTGATCATTCAGGTATCTTGTTATTACGTTGAGAATTTCCCGGTGAAAACTGGTGGTGGAAATAAAAAGAGAATGGGTATGAAAGACTGAAAGGAAAGTACTCCATGTCTGCATACAAGGCGAATTTCCTTTTGGAAATAAGTGTTTTAGATTTTTCTTACCTGGATTATAATGTTATTTTATTTCTTCCCTTATGTGCTTATTTTATTACCTAGTGTCTTCTATTATTTTCCAACATAAAGCAAAAATAAAATGTATCCCTTAATATTATCTATGAACAATAACTTACTTATACATGAATGTGGGTTATGACCTATTTTTAAATCTCTAAAAGACACCATTCAAATTCTGGTTGCTCCGGGGTTCTGGTTGTCCCTACGCCCTTTCCAAAAGAAACTCTGCTTCCACCAATTAAAAAACTGTAAAACCCCCCTGATTATTAACAAATTTTAACAAAAGAAATTCGTTAAAAAGATGATGAGTTTTCCTTCTTTCCTTGCGGTATAGAAAAACCATTGTGCTTTCATTTCATTAAAACGTTTATTGGACTCCTGTGTTCCGATTAGTTTCTTGATTGAAGTTGATGAAAATAGACGAGGAAAATTACAAAAACCCGTCTCCAGTTTCCATGAAATTCGATAAAGATTTCCTCTCTTGGAGAATGTATGTGCTAGTATGTCAAGAGGGTTAGGGAATCCAGGTTTAATCAAATTAACTTATCATACAAAACCTGTATCGATTTGTCACTAACGTCAATTTAATTAATATCGTGTTAATGAAACTACTTGTATGCTCTATATTACATACAACCATAAAGATATGTTACTAGAGGGGATCAACCCTATTTCAATAAATTAAGAGGCTTGAAACATCTTTTTGAGGTTTTCAGGGGCTCTGTGTAACTTCATTGTTACCTACTCTAAGTACTTAATATATAAATGTTTCGTACTTACTGGAAAACTTTAGCCAGTAACGTGTAACCTTTATTGATCACAATAGCACCCAAAATAGTTAGTTATGATTACCGATCAATCAGACTATTATCGTCCTGATACAAAGATCACTATAATTACAAATGGTACAACGTATCTTACAAAAGTGCGTTAATTTGTTAACCCCTGCTTAAATGAGTATATTAGCAAATCCGCTAAGAAAATTACGCTAATGAGGCGGGATGTGGGAGTAGGAAGGTAATCGATTCGTTTATAATGTTTATCTTTGTGTGGGTAAGTTTCGTGTCCCCCTAAATGTCAAATCCGACAGGACTTCTCAGTTTGCAAATAACGTGACCTAAAGTGACTAAATTACGTTACTTCCTATTTGCGTGTCATTTACGCAATTTTATTTTACGTAATAGCATTACGTTTTTGCGTAAATGAATTATTATGTTTAATTAAATATTATTAAATAAGATTATTTTTTAACAATAGTATAGTGTCATATTATATCCTTACTATTATACTCTATAATATTTATATAATATAATATATCCTTATTATAAATATATAATAAGAATAAAAATAAAAAGAGTTAAATATTAAAGGTGCACCAACCTAATTTGCTTTGTAAAGATTCTACGACAAACGCCGAATTGCAATAATTTAGCAATTATTATATGTATATTGTATATTTATAGAAAAAATGCATTTAATATTAAATTATTGTGCAAATAAATGGATATTTATTTATTTATAGAAAAATATTTAAGTACCCTAATACTCTTTGGTATAATATTCAACTTTTAAATCTAACCATATATATTATACTATTGGAAAACATGTGTTCCAAAGTCAGTTAATAATAACAATAAGTTATTGATGCGGTTAGTCGCCTCCGTGTTCGGGCTAGTTAAAGCGTCACCGACACTGACTTTTGACACCATGGAAGTCTTGGGTTTGCACTCTTAGGTTATACTCTCACTTTATACAAGGTTATTGTTCATAAAAATTATCGACAAATTTATACACTTGGAGCCTAAATTTTGCCACTGCCACCTAAGGTTGTTCCCGCAGGGGTTGAGCTGAATAGCTCAAAACGGGCATTAAATTTTATATTTAAATTATGAAAGGTACTTACAGGGGTGCTCTAAAGGCTTTTAGGCGGTACGCGGAAAAAATAATATCCTTGGAAAAATAGGTTTAAAAATTATTAATTATATTTTTAATTATACTTTACCCCAGTATAACTGTTACTATGTTATTTTATACTGTCAACATAAAACTTAAACATGTTACTGCTATGTAACATTGTAATTTTGAACAGAAATCTTGCCCTATGGCTAGTCACTATCAGATTCGTTTCATAATTTGTGTATTAACTTATAAAAACTCAATTCTAAACCCAACTTAAATCAATAACTTAATCTAAACGACTTCTTTTCTAAATTCCTACTTAAATTTAACGACCACAAATGAACGAAAATAAACATTTTTCCAAATATTCGCGGAATAACTTCCAGCAAATCAGATTACTCGTTAGATATTTTTTATCCTTAATATACATATTTGGACACATCCTAAATTATCTTAATTTAAGATAAAATACTTAATAGATGAAAAAATTAAGGTTAGATTTTGATAAGAAAGATTTAAAAAAAAAAAACATTTTTTAAACTTTATTCTAATACTTGATATTATCTATACTTTAAACTTGACTTATAATAATATGTATGTAAAGTTTTAAAACAAACTTAAATCATAAAATAGGTAATAAAAATACTATCAAACATGCTTAAAATTACTTAATTTATTTTATTGTTAAATTTAATTTTATTTGTATTTTAAGTACTTTTTATTATTTTTCAACTTTTTATAATCTTTTTAAACAAGGCTGTTTTAAATCTATGATAAATATGAGAGGATAATCTATGTAGGTTACATCAAGAAGGGTGGAAATAGTTTACCTAATGTGTATAATATGCAAACTAGAATCAGAACATATAATTTGGCTGTAGGAGCAGTGTTGTTCTCTTTATGTCCATCTCTATTAGACGGAATCTCGTGTTTTCGGGTTAAAGGTATTATATTTCTGGTTTAAATTCCATATTTGGTCCATTGGATTTATTATGTGTCATCAGAGTTATAAATATCTCTAAACGTATTTATTTGATGTTAATTGTTCTTTTGTTAGTTATTTGGAATAAATATGGCGATATTATAATAATTAAAATTATTTCACGGATAAGTAAGTAAAAAATTAGGTAGTTATGTTATTCCAGAGGTTGTTAAGAATGAACCAGAAACTTGTAAAAAGGATTGTTGAACAAGAAATCACTGATTTCGAAACAAATTTCGCCCGGCTTGTGGACCACCAGAATTATTGTGTTGTTAGTTGTTATAAACTTATGTTGTGTAAATATGACGATAAAAAAATGATTGACCTTAACAGGATTCGAACTTGGAAACCCCTAGCTTTGAGTACTTTAAAAAGTTGTATCGACTCAAGGCCAATTTTATTCGATAGAACTGTAGATCTTCTCATTAGAGCTGTAGAGACGACACCCTTTTCGATATTTTTGTTTACAGATCATACCTTTTAACCGAAAGTTAGAAAGGTAGGGAAATATATCTAGAGTCGGCGGAAAAAAAGCACATAAGTCATTATTATAATTATTATTTTATCAAATTGATAAAAATTTGGATTTAGTCATAATGTATTTTTACTCATTAATTTTATTTAACGATAGTTTTGACTTAAGTGGTTTTTACGTTTGGTTAAGTAAGGTCTGAGAAATACTTTAATCGTATAAAAAAATTGAAAAATTTGACTTATGTGCTTTTTCCCGCTGGCCCTAGATACGATAGATTGATCATATTGGAAATACATCACATTTCTTCTAGGGAATGAAACAAATTTATTCTATGGTTAATTCGTCATTACTTGTTTTTCTTCAATTAATACCCTCAATGTTTTACTTTCAAAATTCAGTTTAATCTTATAGTTCTGTAATCTAGCATTATCTTTCGTTTATTTTCTTTATTTTTTATCCTTTCCAACAAATCATAAAGACAAAAAATAATTCGATTACAAGTAGTAAGATCCAATTATATTATTTCCAAGTTTTTTTTACGTAAGGGTTAAATTATTAGTTATGTATGTAAGTAGTAAATATTGTGACTGATGCATTATTTTTTGTTTTAGTACTTTATATTATTAGGCCTTATTTTTTTGTTACACATAACTTTGCTATAACGCCTAATTATATATGTTCTTTATTAAAAGCCCTACAATAATTCATATAAATTCACTGTATACGTTATAAATGTTATTTTTTTATTTATTGTTTATTATTACCTTCGTATAAATTTAAAATGATTATTTCTAACTAACAATCGTCATGAATATTTTAGTATTAGTTACAATTATTATACCTGCTTAAAGCGAAGGTAAAGGGTAGCAGTGATAATGTTGAAACAGTCGTATAGATATAATTTCAGGTCCGTCTGTCTGTAAGGTTAAACCTGGTGTAATTATTGTTTTTCTTATATACGATCTGAGCGGGAGTAATTTGGACCATTACAGTGAGACGCTCTTTTTTATAAAGCATGTTACATATTTTTGTCACTTTGAAATATTCTTAATATTTACTGTTTGAACCTGAGAGAAAGCAACTTCAATGTTTGCTGAATTTTGTAATGAATGTTGCAATAATTTGGACTAAGTATTTTTACTGGCTATCTATAGGCATAACCATCCTTCGACTCTTAAAGTTCGAGGTGTCTCATTGCGTATAACTATCCTTCGACATCAAAGCTCGGGGGTCTCGTAGAGTATAACTATCCTTCGACACTAAAGTTCGGGGGTCACGTAGAGTATAACAATCCTTCGACACCAGAGTTCGGGGTGTCTTGTCGCGTATAACTATATATCCTTCGATCAAAGTTCGGGGGTCTCGTAGAGTATAACAATCCTTCGACACCAGAGTTCGAGGTGTCTTGTCGCGTATAACTATCTTTCGATCAAAGTTCTGGGGTCTTGTAGCGTAGTCATTATTAACCATCCTTCGACACATATATTTAGGGTTCCGTAGCGTATAACCGCATCCATCGATACCAAACTTCAGGGTCTCGCAGCCCTCTGTTCTTTGTCCTTGTTTTATTTGCATCAATAGTATTAGTTCTTTTTTAAAAATTGTACCACTTTAAATTAATAGATTGAGATAATCAAGATAGGGCAGATATGCCACAGGTATTCAATCTTAGGTTTTCGTCATTCTAGCATGCTCTTAGTCTTACTAAAATAAACTTGTGAGGGGTCACAGATTTATATTTGTTATGACAGCTAAGCTGCAATCAAAGCCTCGACTGCTTATAAATGCTCCTCTAAACTCGTCCAGGAATTAATTGATTCCTTCAATATTCGGGACAGACGGACAGACTAACAAGGTGCAACAGGACACTAGAGTAGAGGGCAATGAACAAGCTGACCAGCAGGCCCGGCTGCTGGTCAGCCGAGCCAGTCTAGTTTAATTTCCCTAAGGAAAACAAACGGGAGACTCTTTTCTAAAACCTTCTTGGAAGGTTATCTAATATGATTACTATTTATTCATCAATATGATTGTCTTAAAAGAAGCACACATAAAGCGATTCTTGTAAGCTTTTAGATTACACGAGCTTAAAAATATATTCCTCCCTCATTGTAAAAATACGAAATCTGAATCCCCTAACTATTTATCGAAAAATCGCTTTCATACAATTCTCTTTTTTTAAACAAGCCTGATACTCCCCAAAAGGTCCAGGTTTATTCAAATATTAAAATAAGTTCTTAGATTGTTAATTCTTGGCAAGGTCCGCCAGACTTTCCCTTGTTTTGGAATAATAACAAGCGAAGGAAATTTTAATCTAATACTTTCCTTGCAACCCTTTAATATCGGAACAATTTCCCTCGCCAAGAAAATTATTTTCTTAATCCCGAGCAAACTTATGTTTTTCCTTTGAAAATCCAATAAAATAATTAGCATTTATAAGTTAAAAAGATATTAGAATTTGAGCAGCTGAGAGGAAAATTTTAATTTAAAACTAATTACTTCCTAACTTTGTTCTATAACTTTATTTAATTTTTCTTAAAATAATTTTATACGACTTGTTATAATGAAAAAAAAAATGTATCAATTACTACATATTTACTCCTTAAAATAAGTCCTTAACTTAAAGCAGAATTTATAAAAATTTGGAATTGCAGCTTGCTGCTTGGATAAAAATCACTGCAATGACTAACGGTTAATACATTCTATTCCTCTCAGACATATAGGTTAGGCTATTCCAGGGCTATCACGCCCTCGAATAGGCCTAAATTAAACCTGGTTACTACGCAAAGTTTAGAGCTCCGCGGACCCTCATTGTTGATAAAAGGTACTTGGCAGATACCCTGTCTCTTCTTTGTCATCTTACTAACAACATGAAATAGATGTTTTTGAGGACCCATAAAAACTTGGTAGATAATTTCTTGAATCCTAGGCTAACCTAAAACCTTGCCGCGTTTAATCTCATAAACATATTTTTCCGGTCTACTCTACAGGAGATCTGAATAAAAAATTTAGCATTTTAAACTAAAGCTAAATGAACTGCATGCTGAACAAAGCTAGATTAAATTTGTCACAATAACTTAAGTTTTAAACAAAAATATTGCTATATTTGTTTTATTGAATAATAGTACTAGCAATAGTTTAGCTCCATGGACTAAAACTAAACATATATGCTAAGGCTTATGTTAAATTTACAACACGCTGTGCAATGCTGGATATGGATAGTCAAACGCTGGATATAGATAGTCAAACGCTGGATATAGATTGTCAAACGCTGGATATAGATGTAAACGCTGGAGATTGTCAAACTGGATATAGAGTCAAACGCTAGACAGAAAAAAGCTAAAAGCTTAAGCTAAAAAGCTAAAGTTAAATGTACATTAAAATCAGACTTAATAGAACATGACAAGTAAAATTCTTAGCTTTATTTGACTATCATTGACATAGATAGTCAAACGCTGGATATAGATAGTCAAACGCTGGATATAGATATTCAAACGCTGGAGCGAAATTACAAATGCTCTATTGATTAATACTGAATTAAAAGTTTATTTCTGTCAAAATACTACAAACGATTCGCTGTTTAAAGACATAGAGTCCTCAGGGATAACCCCTGCGGGAACCACCTTATGTGTAGTGGCAACAGTTAAGCTCAAAGTTTAATCTAAAGTCGGCAATAATTTATTTCAATAATAATCTTATATAAACAGAGAGCGTAACGTGGTATGCAAACCCCAGATCTCCGTGGTATCAAAGGTCAGTCGAAGGACTAACGCATTAACGAACTCGGTCAAGGAGGTGGGCTACATAGTAAATATGTATCCCTAATTAGTGCTAAATAAAATAAGGCTTTTCTTATGTTAATACTGAAATAAATTATTTTATGCATAAAATATTGAAACGCGTAGATATATTTTAAGTAATAAGTGAAATATTTAACGAAGTTCTTATTTTTTCTATCTTGTATATTAATCTATAAAATACTAATTTTAAACCAATGATCAATTTTTGATAAAACTACCTCGATGATGAATTAAGTTGTTTAATAATACCTACGCGCATGAAGATAAAAATCTCAAGTTTTCTTGGAATATGAAGTTTTAATACCAATAATTTCCCATTTTAATTCTTACACCTCTACGTTCTGCTAACTAATTAGAAGATAGCAATCCATGTGTCAAATTATCCGTGAAATGAATATTTTGTTTGATTTTTTTTCCTCGAAGGTTACTGTTTTATGATATAATTAGACTCATTATAGTTCAAATACAGCAATGAAAAGTAATTATTATTTGTTTTATCTTTATATTTGTTTTTTCATATTTTCTGAAATATAATTCGATAATAACTTGTAACTTTTGATATATTAACGCATTCTTATAAATGTACATTAAAATCAGACTTAATAGGGCATGGCAAGTAAAATTCTTAGCTTTATTTATACTGATAAAATATGTTTATGTAAAAGGAAATAATTATTATGTTTAAAGCGGGTATTTGTTGACATAGATGTGTTTTATTTTGAAAATTTATGTGTTCGATTCGCTTGAAAGAAGTAAATGAGTTATAATTATTAGGAATGTAAAAATAACTATGCGCGATGCGATGAGCATAATGACTCATCTTTTGCTCAATCATTTTTGTTTATAATTACGCCCTAAGTTAAAGAGTTTTTGTCGATCCACTTTTAGCTTACACATATAGATCGCATTTAAATTTTTAATTAAAATTTGAGCTAATTTCCGAATGAAAATGTGTGAGAATTTTTGAACTAAGTATTGATTGAAAATTGAGCGAAATTTTAAATAAGATTTTAAGCGAAGTATTAATCGCAAATTTAAGCGAATTTCAAAATGAAACTGTGAGCGAATTTTTAGTTGAATGTGTAAGCGAATTTTCTCATGAAAATTACTCCTTTGAAGTGGGCCCACCATCAGGGGCCACCAAAGAGTTCTTTGACGATTAGCCTGCGAAGGGAGCATGCGTTTTAAAATTCGCGTAACACAAAGTTACGACCATGGGACAGGGAAGAAGAAACAAGCACGGTGAGCGAGCCTGCGAGGCTAGCTAGCAGTGAAGCGGCGCTCAATGCAACTAACACATCTAACTACTACAATTTAATTTACGATTTTCCTATTTAAAATCGATGCAGTTCAATCTTTTTACAATACAACAGCCTTAAAAACTGAACTCTTAACCCCTTAGATTTTAAGAAGTTTGCTGGTTATACTACAAATTTTATATTGCCTTTGAACCGATGTAGACCATAGAGAGTCAATCGGTGCAACAAATAGTATTCATTTTCTTATAAGAATTTTCTAAAAATGTTCAGTTGCAGCAGACCCACGACCCACACAATTATGAAAAAGGGGTTCTTATAAAATAATAGAAGTTAAAAAGTAGTCTTGATGTAAAAAGAGTTATCATAAGTTATTAGCTGAAGCTTTCAATGTCAGCTAAAAAAATTAGCTAACAACAGCAGTAAATTTTTTTTTGATATCTCAAGACGAGCAAAGCGAGTCTGAAAAGTTCTTGCAGCATAAATTTGACAAATAAGTAGGCAGAATGAGCGTAGCGAATCCGATGTGCTGAGGAAAAGTTTTGAAGTACCCAGTACCCGACGTTTTTAATTTATATTCAGGAAATAAACATTATCCTAAAAGATAACTATTACCAAGAAGTCTTAAAAAGAATTCTTCTTATTTATCTATAGCAATTCTAGGTAGCGCAGTAAAGTAGAAAACAGATGTAATCCTTTAATCTGTAAAAGAGACCGCGTCGCCGCGTAACTTTCACAACAACTATTTTCGTAGAATTATTTCTAGCGGCCCTTAATAATCTTGATAATTCCTTATTAAAAGTTTAAACTATCTTATAAGCCCTACGTCCGGTTTTTGTCAGCTTCACATCTTCAGTATCCTTTTGATTATTATTTTTTACAAGTACATAGTACCGCGACAAAAAAATATACTTAATAATAATAGTCAATTTGTACGTTCAGACGTATTCTAAATCCGCATATCGTATTAAGTAGATATCTCAATATGGTTAAATACGCTGTAAGAACAATGCGGAGGAAATTCAGTCCGATACACTAGAACTAGGGATAGATCCTCCGATACCCTGTATTTTAAATTAAGAAGCGATCGTATTTCACAAATATCCTTCTCGTCGAACTATAATTTCACTTTAGTATTACCGTGATTCATCAAATAATTTTTGGAATGATTTTTCTTTTGTAACTTTATTGTTATGCAAAGAAATCACAATTTCATTAAATATATTTTTGATTTAACTTCCTAATAACCAAAAGTGTACCTTAACCTCAAAATACTCGATGTTTTGAGGAGATCAGTTATCAAACTAAACCAATACGGTGCAAGAACCGTATCGTATTAAATGCGTATGGAATACGATTACCTGTTAAGTACCTGTAGTTCATATGTTTTTGTTTTTCATGTGCTTTGAGTTCTTAAGTGGTGTTACGTATGGGTGTTAATTAAAAAAAAATCGAATAAAACTGAAAACCTTTTTAAGGGGTATAAAACAGAGTTTGTGTTATAACCTAGAGAACCAGGGGGGGGGGGGGTAAAAGTGGACGTCTCTGATTAGATTACCGAAAACCTGGAACCCTATACGCAGGGGTTATTGCTGATGAGCCGGAAGGCTCTAAACGGGCATTATTATTAAGTTAAAGGTGACAAGATAACCTAAAGCTTAATCTATATTTAGTTATATTTACCATAAGTGTTACTGGTTTTAATTAATTTTCTCACTATTCATCCTAAGGAAAAAAAGGAATAAAAATGAAGAATAAAATATTAGGTTGTATATGAGGTTTATGGGCCGAGTACGGAATATTGTGACTAATGCAGCTTTTTATCTTACTTTGTTCCGGCTTACTAACCTTCTTTTTAGTATTTAATTTATTTAAGAAATAAAATAACTTTTAAGCTTTGGTTTGAGAAGATAAATTTGTAGATGAGATACAAAGGCTATTTCATGGACATTAGGTTTTGGTCGGGTGGTCTATATAGAAGCCCCTATTCTACAAAGCTTAATCATTCTTTTAAAGGTTTAAGTACAAGCTTTACCAGCATCTGGGCTTCAACTTTAAGCACTTGATTCTTAAAAATAAATTTGTTTTGATTGTGAAACAAAAAACGTCCAAAATTTTTACTGACACGATTCTTTCGACCTAATTTTAAAACTTGAGTTTTATACAAATTACATTTCTTTTGTATTTTAAATTTCAATTTACTTTAAATCCTTTATTTTGATGTCATTCGTAATAACAAATTACCTTTTTACAGTTTTCTAAGTAAAGCAGTAAAAACAGAGACAGTTTTTCCTGTTCCTAATTTTAGGCTTAAGTAGCAAACCAATTAAAACAGCGAGTATTATTAATTTATTTTTCAGCAATTTACGTTGAACGATTAATTTTGACAATTTCTATTGCAATTAATGGACATAATAAATTTTTTTGGAAGTTTTTTCTATGGACATTAGAAAATGTTAAAACATAATCATCTAATTACCCTATAGTTTAAAAAATATTTGTCTGATTATCCTAAAATTTAAAAAAATAATCATCTAATTACACTAAAGATATTTGATTGATTATCCTAAAATTTAAAAAAAAATAATAGCATAATAGAAAAATAATCAACTTACTGCCCTTAAGTTGAAATAATAACAAGAAAGTATGACACACGGTTGATATCAGTTTACAGCGTGGAATAATAATGCGAGGGAGCAAATAAGGTTAAGCCTGGATAGTAAACCACGCCCACACTTCCATATCAGACTGATCTCATTGGTCCTCTACACTATTTTCCATGCTGTCAACTGAGTTTAACTGTGTGTCACACTATTGAGAAAAATAATCAACTGATTTCCTTAAGTTTAAAAAAATAACAGAATATTTTAAAATAATTAAATGATGCCCTTTAGTAAAAAAAAACTGCATATTCATTAAGTATTTTAAAATGAGCTATTAGAACTCGTGCGTGCCAATTACTTATGTGGTTTAAGCTTTACATTATTTAATTGTAAAAGAATTTTGCCACTAACATAAATTGCTTCATTTAAATGAAATTCAACTGAAACATAACTAATTTAAATTAAAAACCTTAGTATTACATTTAACTTTTATTTAAAAAATAAATTTTAATTTAACGCTTCGTTAAAATTACATCATTTAAATCAAACAAAACCCTTTTCTTTGTTTGCTTTCAAACTTGAAATTATTACATTAAAATTTAAAATATTTATTTTATCAAACATTTTTCATTTGAATTATTAATTTTATACGTATTAAAGGTGATGAAAGTCATTGAAAAATTATTCAGAATAAGAGAGAAAAAAATCAACAAAGACTAAAAAGAGATAAATTTGAAGTAGTGATAGTTAAAATTATTAAGAGAAATATACGTTACTTGATAACTTCGTGTCAACATTTTGTTTTTGTTCTTTACTATATGTTAGTCCAATATATTGATAAACATCAATATGAATAACAATTTTATTTTCTTTTTTTCTTTTTTAATCGTTTATTTTTTTATGAGATTTTTGTTAATTTAAGGATTTTTTTTAAGTTGAGGATTTTGAAAATGTTGTCAGATTCCTTTTATTTGGGGGCCTGAGATTTATTAGAGTGGAATGAGAGATTAGAGCTCCTAAAACTCTGCCGCATAATCACTCAAATTTCCATTACTTAGCCTTTATACCGGGCTCTTCTGCCCTCCGCCTTTCATCTGTTCTTTGCTTGCCGTACCCATCCTCCTCTTCCTCTTTTACTTCATTCTCAACTCACCGAACCTGTTCTGCACCGTACCCCTACTATACACGTACCCATCCCCCCTTTTCACTTTAGTCCCTGGACTCCTCATTCCCCACAATTCCTTCCCCCTCCTACTCCTATTCTCTTCAGTAGAATTCCTCTTTCCACAGAACCCCTCAGTTCCGCGTACCTCTTTCCTTCCCATACCTCGTAACCGACTTCCCCAACTCTTTTCCTCATATCATCATACACTTTTCAGACAGCTCATCCTATTCAAATAATTTTTTCTTCAGCTCTTAATATTTTCTCTAAAAAATAGGGATATATAAATTATTTTAAAATATAAATCTTTTCAATCGCTAAATCCCTTTGCTGAGTTTTCCTGTTAAACCCTTTTCACACTTCAAAGTTGGATAATTTTTTAGGATAAAAAAGTAATTTTAAATTTTCTAGAAAAGCTATTTTCTAATTTTATTTTCCTTTACATTTTCAATTTAAAATATCAGAGTTATATTTCATAATAGTATTATTTTTTAATTACTTTTATTATGTAAGTAATAACATATTTATAATTCCTCAATAGAAAAAGATAATTATGTTGCTCGTGTATTTACTGTATTCCTTGGTTTGAATTAATCCCTGTTTCGGAATATATTTATCTATTATTATTTTAGCAATTTAAGAACTTATTTTTTAAGCAGTTTTAATTATGACGGTTCCCAGCTATTGAAAGTGAAGAATGATTTTATTGCAGAGTCAATAAAGATTAAATTTTAAGCCAATGAACATTAAGTTTAAATTTACAACCGCACCGCAATTTCTTACAGTTTTCACTCTAAAGCAGTGGCAGACTTTCCTGAAAGGCGAGCAGGGCTGGCCCCCTTGGTCTTCAGGGCCTCTCCGGGCTCTCAAAGCTATTTATTACTAGTAATACGTTGCATCAAGAATCGATTTAAGATTTTGCATGCATGTATTTATATATAAAATTAACATATAATAAATCGTTTATTTATATCTAAATACCTTTTTTTAGAAAAGTTAAATAATAATAAACCATATGTAAAAAAATTATGTATTGAAGAATCAGCTACCGTCGTTACTTGCTGTTGGATATGAATACCCCTGGACTTGCAGGCGGGCAACACTCGAGCTCTCAGCTAATAAAGTTATCATCTTCAGAGGGCTCGTCGTGTTTATTGAGACTAGAAGTTATTCACTGGTATAACTTTATTAGTTGAGTGTTGCCCCGCCTGCTGATGATGATGGCGTTATGCCGAAACCGGTCCAGGGATATTCATATCCAACAGCAAGTATCGACGGTAGCTTATTCTTCCATTGCTTCTTCACTTTGCGGTAAATACAACCTTTTTAAAATAATAATAAAAATAATTGACCATTTGTGTCGCATAAGCTCAAGGCTTCATCGCATTATTAGCATTAGTTCAATTTTTATCGAATGACTTAAGCACGTTATGTAAATAAAATGTAAAAAACATAATGCAACAATGCAAGTGAGTTGAACTTTGGTGTAAGTGCTTCTTTTGTAATTAATAAGTGTACTAAATTTCGTTATAATTCGGCAAATATAGTGTTTGTGGCAAATTCAGGGTATAATCAATTGGGGGTAGTGCCTGCATAGTCACCACTAGGAATAAAACTAAGTATATACTATATGCGGATGTGCGAAGAGTCCGAATATGTGTTGAATATATGAATTTAGCGATCTGTATACTCTAAGGACGAGTAAAGTAAGAACGAAGTAGAGGGGACAAGCGTAGCGAATCCGATGTAGTAAGCAAACGTTCTGAGGTACCTCGTACACGATTTCTTATTAATAAATTAATATCCGAATCGTTAAATTTCTATTCTTACTATCTTCACACGGAGGTTAACAAATAAATTTTTAGCTACCTAACTAGAGGCTAACTAACCAGAAAAACTTTTTATTAGCACCGCGTCGTGCGATGTTAAACTTTCTATTGGACATGATAATTTCTTTTAAATGAAATGAATTACTTTCCACACTCATAAAGAAACTGACTTAGATTTTTGTTTATTATTTTCGTGATTTTAGAAATTTTTAATTTTACTTTTGATAGGTATCAATTTGTTGGTCGTGCGTGTTTAATAAAATTAAAAAATCTTTATGTGTGGCTCTTTACAGAAGGTTAATTATTTTAGAACCAATGCCTTTTAAATTGCATTTAATATCTATTTAATATTTCATTGAATAAATAAAAAACCGGGTACAAAGTACCTTAAAACTTATTCTTTCTTCATCGGATTCGCTTCGCTCGCCCACAGAATATACAAGTTGGTCACTATACACTTGTATCAATAACTAAATTGTTATTTTTCAATTTTTTATTTTTTTTAAAAATCGGTAACTAGTCTTTCGATGTAAATTAATTTAATGCTGATAATGTCATGAAACTTGGCACACATGTTGCTCTTATACATAGCTACATGTGTCCCAAATCTTAAACTAAATAATATTATCGAAAACTAAAGAATAGTACTTATTTAGTTATACAGTTATTATTAAATACTTCGTTATGAAAATGAGCTAAAATACCCCTGGCCGAAAATAACAACCTCATAACTACATTAATCTTTCACACTTTCTGAATTCGCTTAACACCTACCTCCTTCATCTTATTTGCTATTTTTTTCTGAAATTTGTTCAAAATCGTTTGAAATCATAAGTACATACTTTTAGAAAATTAAAGTAATACTCTATTCTTTATTAAATTGTATATTTTTCTATAGCATTCAAAATAATTATGTATTTAAAAATATATTTTAGAAAATTGTTCAATACTTAATTTAGAAAAAATGAATTATTTCCATGCATTTTTTTTTCTTAAAAAATTAATAAATATTATGCATCTGGGTTGGTTAGTCAGTAATTAGTGGTCAATATTTGCACAGCACTGTTTGTCGGTAACAGGTGGGGGATGCTAAATAAAGGCTCATATCATGTAGATATTTTATGGCTGCGAAGTGGTCCGAGTGGCCATCGCCGTGCGGCGGCTATTACGGCTAACGTATTTTTTTAGTACATTTTTATATTTTTCATACTTGATATATATTTACTTGATTTATACTTATTATAAACATTTACAATTATTATTTACAAACATTTAAATTCAGACAAGAGGAATTCAGCCTTTTGACCGAATCTCTTTCATTATGAAAATATAAAAGTGGCAAATGTTGTTATGAAACCCAATCGGGTATGGGGTTCCTAGGAACTTTTCCACATCGATTTTTATGGTCCAACAAAACTCCTGGATATACTTGTCGGATTGAAACGTAACATAGTGCACTTGTTTATTACGTAAACTTATACTCTAGTACTGAATTTTAACTCAATTGAATCATTTTCCTATATTTAAAAAACGTACACAAGTCATTCGATAAAAATTGAACTAATGCTGATAATGAGATGAAACTTGTCACATATATTAGTCATAAACACAGCCACATGCGTGCCAAATCTAAATTCGATCACATAATTTTTCTTCGTCTAATGATTTTTTGAAATTTTTGCCAAGTCATTATTGCGGGTAATGAAGTAATAAAAATTATTTTCCGAATAGCACAACTCCAGCGGTAGACTGATTTTTGTACGAAGTTTCAACTCTCTAGCATGAATGAACTAGGAGCTCTAATGATAACAAACAAACACACACACACACATACATACAAACAGACAACTTTGGGAAAACCACTCAGGAGACCTTTAAACCACCTGAAACGGATTTCGGTTTTCATCCCAGTTTCGGATTTTTTTGCAAAGACAATACTTTTCCTTTACACCTACGGTATAAAGGAAAAGTAATAACGTTATTTGTTTAAATTTTGTTTTATATGTCAACTTGAGAAATTTGTTAATCGCACATTGAAGCACATGTTTTTGTTTTACAAAACATCAGCACGACGATTATACGTTTTGAACTTTTGTGATTTTTTTTGTCATACACAATAAATAGGATTTAGGACGTTAAGAAGGATGATGTTTGTATTAAGTTTTATTTCTATCTAAGAAAGCATTCGAATGTGAACGTCTAGGAAACCTCGTTACTTTAATATATATATATATATATATATATTATATATATATATATATATATATTATATATATTATATATATATATATATATATGTATATATGTATATATGTATATATATATATATATATATATATATATATATATATATATATATATAATATATATATATTATATATATATATGTATAATATGTATATGTATATATATATATATATATATATATATATATATATAATATTATATAATATATATATAATTTCTTGATCAGTAAATCTCCCTCTCCCCTCCCTCTATAACCCCAACCTCACAAGCTTCTTTTTCCTTTGGAAATTCGCTATAATGTAACAAAAGAGTAAATACAGAAACATAACTTGAACTTTATAATAACTATTATAACTGTTGAATTCGTTATATTGCTTATTTATAGTGTATAAAGAGTTCAACTGTTACAAATAATAAATATTCTATTAGATAGAATTCAAAACTGTCTGTCTGTCATTCAAGAACTATTTTCTTCGTTTTTTTTTTCTTGTCTGTTTCAGAATCCTTTTCGCGCTAATTTAAAACGGGAATTTATATCTTTTTAATTAAAGTTCATAACGAGCCGGCCGGTTGGCAAAAGAAACAAGTAAAATGTCAATGGACTTCATACAGCGGACTGACAGACCATTTTTTAAAAACATTTTTAATATCATATATTTATTTTAAATGAAGAAAAAGGTTTCATAAAATAAAACTAGAAGGTGTACAGTTATGTTTGTTTTATAGCTTATTTTTTATTTCCTAAATCCTATTTTATTTCTCTTTAACTTTTTTTTAATAACAATTATAAGAAGTAATCATTATAAATAATTAACTAAATATATATTAAAACATATGATTCCTTCAGGCTGTAGAATCTACAGGATGATTCTGTAGACTACACTCTAATGCAGAAAATAACACAGGATTCGGACCACAAAATAGCTGACTGCATGGTCGTCAAATCGGTATTACATGGGAAAATCAGTATTACACGGCAAAATGTAATGTTTAAATAAATAAAACCGCAACCAATAGCGCATAGGAATGTTTCTGAGTGGACCAATGAAATTTACTATTAGCAGTGGCAAGGGGCAAACATATATATTTGAACAGTGAAGGTTGCACCAGTTGTTTCTGGTAACTGAAAATGCAAAAAATACTACACAATAATCTAAATAATTCTGGGGGTGTGGTAAAAAGCTAAAAAAAGTAGTAATAATTAATTTACCTTATGAAAATTAAAAAAAAAAAACATCGTGTGTTATCGGACGAGCGTAGCGACTGAGAACGAAAGAGCGAATCTGCTCTTTCGTTCTCAGAAGTCAATAAATGCGTATCGGCTACGATTAAGCTACGATTAATATTCTAGCAGCTACAATGATAACAGACACACACACCTACATACCGACTGACAACTTTGTAAATAACCTCTTAACAGGATTTAAAAACTTCTAAATCAGATGAATCAGGTAAAATGCAGGTTTTGAATTTATGCAAACGCATACTTTTCCTACGGTACCCGCAGCATATATGAGGAAAGCAAAAATACATTTGCTCTATTATAACTACAGTACCTTTTTTCGTGGTCAGAAAGCAAATATGCTGACACGTTTTTTACTGTATGTGATGAATTTCCTATATTTTCTCAAATATCCTGTGGAACATTTTATATATAACCACATTAATACATTTGAAACAATATGATTGTGCGATTAAACCATAAAATAAGGTATATTAAATAAGGTATTAATAGCCACAATCAATACCTTTAAAATAAGGGGTAAGCATTGTTAAGTCAGAGAATAATATTGCCTTTATTAGAAACTGCATTATATCTTAAGAAATTTTAAAAGTAATATCAATACATTCTGGTAATTTTTCATTAAGCTATTTTTTATGTATATCATATATTTTTGTTCATATTAACAAAAATTAATGATATTATGTCAAATAATAGCTTGCTGAAAAATAACCAGAATATGTTCATATTGTTATAAAATGTCTTAAGATTTAATTCAGTATTCAAAATAAGCTATATTACGGTATGCTTTTATTTAACTTTTTAATGTTACCAAAAGTGGTGACAAAATTACCACGTTTGGGTAGTATTAACTAAAATAATATTTGTAAAATTTGACTCACTAGTGTAAACTATCTGATGGTAGCATTATCACGTTTAGGTAGTTTTAACTAAAACATATTGGTAAAATTTAACTCACATTAAACTATCTGATGGTAGCATTAACGTTTAAACTAAAACAATATTGGTAAAATTTAACTACTCTATCTGAATATCACGTTAACTAAAACAATAGTGGTAAACTCACAAGTTAAACTATCTGATGGTAGCATTATCACGTTTGGGTAGTTTGAACTAAAACAATAGTGGTAAAATTTAACTCACAAGTTAAACTATCTGATGGTAGCATTATCACGTTGGGTAGTTTGAACTAAAACATAGTGGTAAAATTTAACTCACAAGTTAAACTATCTGATGGTAGCATTATCACGTTTGGGTAGTTTTAACTAAAACAATATTGGTAAAATTTAACTCACAAGTTAAACTATCTGATGGTAGCATTATCACGTTTGGGTAGTTTGAACTAAAAAATAGTGGTAAAATTAACTCACAAGTTAAACTATCTGATGGTAGCATTATACGTTTGGGTAGTTTGAAAAACAATAGTGGTAAAATTTAACTCACAAGTTAAACTATCTGATGGTAGCATTATCACGTTTGGGTAGTTTGAACTAAAAAATAGTGGTAAATTTAACTCACAAGTTAAACTATCTGATGGAGCATTATCACGTTTGGGTAGTTTTAACTAAAACAATATTGGTAAAATTTAACTCACAAGTTAAACTATCTGGTGGTAAAATTGTCCTTGAAAGTGCAACACTATGTGTTAATGTGTTTCCCATATGTATAAGGCTTGAATGTTGGTGCATCTGACATGTTGCTCTCGGTATAATGCATAATAGAATGAAGGAATAAATAAGGAATTGATGTCGAAGACAATAAAATACATTAAGGTTGGATAAAGATAAAAGATGTCAAAAATGATGAGGGGGATTATAATCCACTTGAACTTGCTGACTCACTGCATCCTCACCTTAAATTAAGGCATCTCTTTAATATAGTCTGACGTACCCTCTGACAAACTGGACCCTTTAATATTTAGTTAATATAACATCTTGTTCTATCTCTAATATGATCATCTTGTTTCTTGCTACAGTCTGTAGCGTTGGTGCAGCAACAGCTAAGCAACCCTCAAGTTAGGACTAAGTAAGTTTTCGTTAATGCAATCACGGTGTCCCTTTTCCATTAAAGCTTTCTCTATGCTGAAGAAACTTCAAAAGTTTTTTCCAAAAACATATTATTATTTGTATTATTACTTGAGCATATAATATATCTGTTTTTCATAAATATTTACAAACTTAATTAGTTTGTATAAATTTGTAACAATAAGTTGTTCTGTATTTTAAGGTACCGCCTCCGTGGTCCTTTGACACCACGAGGGTCTGGAGTTCACATCCCTAGTTAAGCTCTTAGTTTATATAAGATTCAATAATCTTAAATAAATTAAATTAATCATATTAAATCATTTGATACTACCGAGTTTTGCAAAACATGCAATATAATTGTGCGAGAGACACCTAGGAAATGTAACAAGCAAAATGCAATGCTACATCTGGGAACTGTTTCATCATTCGACATTCGTCATACTTGATGGCTCGACGTCATGTCTCACTCTGTTTCGTTACGTCAAACTCATCAGGGCGCCGACAGAGCCTGAACTCACTCTGACCTTCAATTAATTCCGAAGAATATAATGTGAAGTACTTACCAGAGACGAGCGGTGATCTCTTACCGCCATCATGCATGGCAAGCAAAACATATATCATTTTGATACTGATTGTATTGTGTCACAATACAATTATATTGTGTCAACTATTTATGTTTTGCTTGCCATGCATGATGGTGGTAAGAGAGCATCGCTCGTCTCTGGTAAATACTTCACATTATATTCTTCGGAATTAATTGAAGGTCAGAGTGAGTTAAGGCTCAGTCGGCGCCCTGATTAGTTAGACGTAACGAAACAGAGTGGGACATGACATTTTGTCGAGCCATCAATGATGACGAATGTTGAATGATGGAACAGTTCCCAGATGTAGCATTGCATTTTGCTTATTACATTTCCTAGGTGTCTCTCGCACAATTATTTAGTGTAAATCATATTAATCAATTTTTATATTATTTCAAATAAATTATCGTTAACTTTAGAATACATAAGGAGTAACAGTTGTTACCACCACCTGATTGGTGGTGGGCTCTAAGATGGTATTATCATTATTTTTAGGTATTTTAGGCTTATAAGTATCGAATACGCGGTATCTCGGAACTATTTCTTATCACATCGGATTCGCTACGCTCATCCTCCTTACATCGCTCGTCCTAGAATTTAAAAATCACAAAATTTTAAGTGCAACACGTCTATAGACTCGCTGCGCTTGTCCTCAGATAGTAAATGTATTAGTTTTATTCCCAGCGGTCACTCATCCAAGCAATGACCACGCTCGACGCTGCTTAAATTTTAAAATCCAGCAAAAATCATGAATATACTTGTATCTTGTATTGAAATGAAACTTAGTGTACTTATTTATTACGTTCAGGTATACAGTTGGACTGAATTTCAACTGAATTGGATTATTTTTAGATTTTTTTTACAAGTTTTTGACAAAACGTATGCTAGACTTTTGATAAAAATTTAACTAATTCTAATAATAAAATGAAACATGGCACATATGTTGGACATATATGAATACATGCGAACCAAATTTCAAATGGATCAAAACATTCTTTCGCGTTTATAAATTTTCAAATTTATTTCCAAATCATTATTGCGGGTTAATGAGGTTGTAAAATAATAAACTGCGTAGGCTTCCGCGGTTATTGTTATGAAGATTTAGGTCTTTCGGTGGTGACCAGTCTTTCCGATGGTGAGTTCAGTTTTGTAGAGCATTGTGTTTCTAACCATGATGTCCTACATCCCTGAATCCCACAGTGGAAGCGAAACGTCGGATTCTTAATCTACATTGACGCGGTCACCACCGGAAGACCTAAATCTTCATGACGATATAAAAAATATTTTCCCTAGAACACAACTACACCTAGAGAAGTTATAACTCTCTAGCATAAATACGTAAGGAGCTACGACGATAACAGACACACACATTTGTCAAAACTACTTATGCGGCCTTAACAACACCTAAAATGGATAATTCAGGTAACATCCCGGTTTCGAATTTTTTTGCGAACACAATACTTTTCCAAAATACCTACAGTATAAATGAGGAAACGTAAAAAGTGCATCTAGAGTTTTTGTCGAAACACTAGAGCTAAGCAGCATCGAGTCAAGTTATTACTTAGATACAGATATGTTTTATTGTCTTAGGACGAGCGAAGCGAGTTCGAGGTCATAGTGCAATGTAAATTTGGTGATTTTGTATTCTTAAAGCAAGAGAAGCGAGTCTGTAATGTAAGGATGCCATTAACGAATCCTATATGATTAGGAAAAGTTACGAGGTATCCCGTACCCGATTCTAAGACAAAATCACTTTTACACTTAATCAGTTTTTTTATATGGAAAAACATTAATTTTATCCTAACGATTAAATTATAATTTAACTCAAAATGTCCTTTAAAATCTTTATATCCATTAGATAACAACAAATATTGTAGGTAATATATCTAAGCACAAACATAAGCAATTTCAGTTATTTATACTTTATAAGCTGATAAGAAAACAAAATCCTAACTTAATTCAAAAAAGGCTAAAGCGACGTATAAATTACATAATACATTAAATAAATAATTCATTATCTTAATATTTATTTTAAAAATTAAATATTTCTCTTAAAGACGAATTAAGATTAATTGATACAAGAATATTGTTTTAAGATAAAATGAATATAAAATAAAATAAAAAGATTGATGACAATGACTGATATATCTTGCTAAAGTTTAACTTACCATGATATGAGCATAATAAATTTATTATTTATTGTATACAGTAATATTCCATTTTTTACAGTGCTTAATTATTTTATTTTAATAAGAGTACAGTGCTTAAATAAGAACTTTTAATTTTGACTTTTTCTCTTTTGTACCGCAGGTATATTGGAAAGTATTGTATTTGCATTAAATATTTGAAACAGGGATTTTGACAGAATCATCATTTCAGGGATTTTGGTGCAAAAAAGACTTCTTAAGTAATTTTTACAATGTTGTCTGAGTATGTGTTCTTGTTACTATGGTTACTCCCTGTGTGTTTTTGCTATAAAGAGTTAATACTTTGTACAAACATTAATGCTTAGGTCTAGTTTGTAGTACACAGAAAATTAGTTTTTTTATGACGTCATTATTTGTCATTTAGGACTTGATAATTTAAAAAAAAAACTAAATAATGATTGGATCGCTATAAAACTTGGCACGCATGTCGTAATATAAAACTAAAAAGTCAAGTAGGGGATACATGCGGGAACTTTGACATTGAATTCCCTACGCTCATTCTCTCTATATTGGAATCGCTAAGTCAATCTTCTCTACTTCAAACTCGCTTCGCTTGTCCTCAGATAGTAAATATTATTAGTTTTATTCCTAGCACTTACCAATCCAGGCACTGTCCTCGCTCAATGTTATTTAATTTTTATGATCCAAGAAAAGCCATAGATATACTTGCCGTATTGAAACGAAACTTAGTATACTTATTTATTACAAAAGAAATAAACTCGTACCAAATTTAAACTTAATTGGATCTTTTTCTGATTTGTTAAACTTTGTAAAAAAACCCATACAAGTCGTTCTATTTTTATTGAATTTATATAAAATCATTTAATTTTTATTAAATTATAGCTGTTAATGTGATGAAACTTGGCACATATGTTGGTTTTATGTATGATTACATGCGTGCCAAATCTCAAACCGATGAACAATTTTTTTGTGTTTATTAAATTATTGAACTCATTTCATGAGTTTGTGACGCCATAGAATAAATTTTCCGGAACTAGACCTAAAGATTGACTTTTACCAAGTTGTACCTCCCTTGCATAAATAAGCTTGTAGCTACGATGATAACAGACAAACAACTTTATGAAAACCACTCAAGAGGTCGTAAGAAAAGCAGAAAAAGGATGATTCGGGTAAAAATCCGGTTTCGGATATTTTTGTAAACACAATGCTTTTTTTATATACCTCCGGTATAAATGAGGAAAAGTAAATATGTACCAAGTTCATCTTATTTTTAGTAAAATTGTTATCAAATAACATGTATAGGTTTATTAAAAAATCTTTGAAATCGGAGAAATAAACAATTAAGTTAAAATTTGACTTAAGTTTATTTCTTTCTATAAAACAAAAGTTTACAAAATTTCATTTTATTACAGCAAGTATATCTACGGTTTTACCGAGATTACATTTGTTAAAGAGTGTCTAGCGTGGTCAGTAGGCAGGTGGGTCACCGAAGGGTTTAAAACTGATCTTACTGAAGGAATGAAGTATACTTACGTATACTTAATTATAAATTAGGTGCTTTATATATTTTTTTGGATGAGCTTATAGCAAATTCGATAAAATAAAAAAGTTCGGATCAGAGGTACCTTGTACCCGATCCAAATATATATTTTAAAAAATTACATATTTAAAATTAATTAGACTTAAAAAATCATTTGACAATTTTAACTCCGTGTTTGTAATTTATTAAATAAAACTATACAAAATATTATAGTTTCATTAATTTAATTTTTTAAACTAATGACTAAGATGCACTAAAGAGTATTATGTTGGAGGCACATGCCTGATCTCATTTATCTTATAGTGAAGTCTCATATGAGAATCCGGTTCTCGAAGGACCAAAATAATATGTCATTCTATTCAAGTTAAGCGATATAAAGCTGCGTAGATGATACTGATTTCCATTTGATATTCTATATCTCTTTATATAGCTAATATTTTCTTTTTACTTCGTTTTATCAAAAGGGGGTTTTTAAATCTTTTATTTTTTTTGTTTATTCTAAGCTTTATTAAAGTTATAGGTGGAATTTTATGGGCATATCCGTCCACATATTACTTGTTTCTTTAAAGCAACGCCATCATTAGTTACCACCTAAACAAAACAAATAGCCACTTCTGAAGAGGCTAAATACTAATTGAGGTAAATCGACATTTCGTATTAAAATCGAGGAACCTCCGAGCCATAACTTTATCAGATATGCTTCGCTCGTCCGAAGCATTGCGTTATGCTGATGACCGAATTGCGTTCAACAATTCTCTAATCATGCCTAATCCCCTAAAAATGCCTAATATATCTAATAAGGCATATATGTGCTTTTAATATAATATTCCTTAATGCATGTTAGTCATTATTTTAAAATATAAATTAATAAAACTATATATTTAGTTTAGTTTAAAATATTAAATTTTCAAATACAGAATCAGAATTGAAATTTTAAATATCATATTTTTGAGTAACATGTAACTAGTCAGGTACTAGGTGCCTCTGAACTTTTCCTCATCCTATCGGAATTGTAACGCTCGTCGTCGTCAGATAATGAAAATGGCCTAATTTATAACTTTGATCATCCGCAGACGAAAAAAATCAGTTTTATGCTCTGATGTCACTCGTCCGCTTACATAATACTCTTGATGCTTCACAACAGAATTGAACGGACAAAATAGGTATACTAGCCGTAGTGAAATTAAACTTTAAATGCTTGTTCATTATGTGAAAGAAAATATTCGTGCCAAATTTAATTAGATCGATTCCTATTTTGTAGCGATTTTATTTTTAAATAACATAAACATATCATTTGATAAAAATGTAATTAATGCTGGTAACGAGATGAAATTTTGCAAATTTTAAAATTATAGCAATCTTGCGTGTGAAACGAGCTCTTTATATTATACCTTGGTTCTTACTTAAACATTTTGTGAACGAAGTGAGCCTCTTTTACTACATTTATGTATATAATTATAGCAACCAAGCGAGCTCTTTTTTATGTACTCAATTTTTTATACAATTTTGTATTTAAATTATTATTTTTGTATTAATTTTTTGTTTATTTTATATTTCATTATATTTGCTAGCGAAGCCAGACTTTTGTCCTATTAATTATGGAGGTCCGATATGTCCCGCGCATCTACCATAATCTTCTTTCAAGTATTCATTTAGGGACATTATTTAATTATCAAAAAAAACAAAGAACACTTTATTTCTTAATCTCTCAATTAATTGAAATTTTCTTCTTAAAATTATGTTTTAACATAAACTGTGCTGTGTCTAAGCTTTCAGTATTTTTATTTACTTTTTGTATTTTTTTAGTTATCAGGTTCCATTACCATCTTAACCTAGCAATCTTTTTTAACTAACAAAATGACATTATATTTATCATTTTCAAATCAATACTGGTCATTTAACTCATTAGAGTAATATTTTCTTTTTTACCTGATCCTTTTAAAATATAAGACTGATCACTTTAATTATTATTCTTACCCTTTTTATCCACCTTATCTTATTGTTTATTTAATTATTATAATTAATAATTATTTAATAATTTTTTAATAATGGTGTAAACGTTAGTATTAATTGATGGTGATGTTACTTTTATTTTTTCTAACTTTAAAGTTTGTAATTTCTTCAAAATTTACTCTTTTTTCCTCCTTTATTATAAAAATATTTTAAATTTGTTATATTTTAGTTCTAGTCACACTAGTTTACTTTGTTTTTTTTTTAATGTTTGATTTTAAATTATATTCATTTCTCATAATGCTAAAGTGTTCATTCTCTTAATTTTTATCTCCTTTATTATATTTTTGTATTTTATAATATTCTTCTATGAAAGGAAGGGCGGAAGATCTAATTTTTTTTAGTGTTCATCCTTTTTACTCAATTTTCTTCTATTTTCAAAAGTTGTACTTTGCATGTTATTTTTTACCATTTTTGTTTTTTTCATTTGTAACTTAGTTTTTGTGTAAATAAACCATTTATTTATTTATGTACATATTTGTAGCAACCTAGCGAATCAAATTTTATTTAATTCTTAAATTATTTATTTATTATCTATTCTATCTTGAGAGTAAAGCGAGCCTGTTATTAATTAATTTTATTCGATGTATTCTACTAACGTGAGTTGCTGATGGTAGTAATTTTATAAGGAGACGAATAAAGGTAGAAGCTCTGTATCGAAATTCTTAGCATTATCCCCTTATACTTAAGTTATAATCTATATCCAGAGAAAGCGGATCCGACATAAATTTACAATTAACAATCCTATATCTTGTTATCAAGATTTTTACTTTCAATTTATTATATAGATATTCAATTTATTATATGGTTATACAATTTATTATTCATCTGACAACATTAAAATACTAACCAACATATTTCACGCTACATTTGTTCATTAATATGTAACGGAAGTTGAATACATTTTTTATCATATTAAAATATATCAAAGAATGTTCAAATGATAAAGAATTAATCAAATATGGAAATAAAGTTAGACTTAATTGATCATAATACTAATATCATAAGAAATAAAATGCGAGCGTATGAGAGACATTTACTTGTTTGTAGATATACGTATTTGCTTTTAAGTGTCGCTCAGGTCCTTGAAGACTCAAGGTGGGGGATCATTGATCAAGTTATACATATCTTCTTTTCCAAGTAAAGTATTAAATGGTACAGGGTGCCTCGGAAATTATTCTTACCATATCGGATTTGATCCTCCTCACAGAATTGAAGTTGCTTCACTTGTCTTCAGAATATGAAATATCCCAAATTTTTATTGCAGCCCGTCTTAAGACTCACATTCCGCGTCCTCAGACAGTTAAAACTTCCGTAGTATTTTCCAGCGGTCACCCATCCTGTTACTGACCTCTCTAAATGTTGTATAACATTAGATGTCCAACAAAACTGTAGGTACACCGCCCTTATTAAAATTAAAGCACATATCCTAAATTATTGCATTAAGGGATACTCTAGTCTCCCTAGATATAACAAACGAACACACATACACATACTCGAACCCACGCACATAATGACAGACATAGTAAAAACCTTTTAAGGGGTTTTAAAAACGCTTGGAACGGATAATAGTTGATTACTCGGTTTCTAATTTTTTAGTATTGTGCAAACACAATTTTCAATATAAAAATTAACTCAGTAAATTTCTAAAGTAATGATGAAATTCTTTTTTAATTGGGATTATAGAGAAATGAAGAAGTATTTCTGATTTTAGTCTACTTTTATCCATTCTACTAAAAATACATCTGCCTCCATACCGTGATCGTATAAGCACTCAATTTCGGCACCCGAGGTCCGGGGTTCGCAGCCCGGGCTATGCTCTAAGATTTTATGAATAGTATTTGTCTTAAAAAGACTTCGCCAACTTTAATTAATTCTTAGAGTGTATTAGATGCAATCCACCTGAGGTGGTTCCCGCAGGGTGAATACCCCGATGGGCCGAAAGGCCCTAAAACGGGCATTTTATTTCATTTACTAAAAATACATATCCTACCGATAGTAAATTTATCTATTTTTATAAATGAAGCTATTCATGGTATTTGCTTGCTCAAAATGTGCAAAATGGAGATTATGTTCACCTTTTCTCATGTATACCCGTAGGTATATAGGAAAAGTATTGTGTTTGAATGAAATCCGAAACCGGGATTTCTCCTGCATTGTCCGATTCTGGTGTTTGAAGACCTCCTTAATGGCTTTCCCAAAGTTGTCTGTCTTTATGTGTGTGTGTATCTGTTATTACCGTAGCTCCCAGTGTGTAATATACTAGAGAATTGAAACTTGGTTCAAAATAAATCTTTAGTTGACACGATATAATTGTGCGAGAGACACCTAGGAAATGCAACAAGCAAAATGCAATGCTACATCTAGGAACTGTTCCATAATTCGACATTCGTCATCATTGATGGCTCGACATAATGTCATGTCCCACTCAGTTTCGTTACGTCCAACTCGACGATAATTCGATAACGAAGCATAATTCGTAAAATGCAATGAACTTCGTAGCATTGCATTTTGCTTGTTACATTTCCTTGGTGTCTCTCGCACATATTGTGTCAACTATTCATGTTTTGCAAAACTCGGTAGTATCAAAATGATATATAAATCTTTAGGTTGACGAAAAATACTCCATTTGTCTTGAAATCGGTATAAGCTTATTTTATTACTTAATAAATAATAAATACGAAATTTCGTTATAATACAAAAAGTTTTTATCATAAAAGTTTTATCATTACACTGTTTTATCATAAAATTTAAGCTGCAAAACGCTGTAATAAATTGAATTATTATTTATCTAAGGACGAGCGAAGCGAGACCGAACGCATTGCAATGAAAATTAGGTAACATTTATATTCTTAGGACGAATGAAGCAAGTTTGAAGTTGGGGAGGATGATCGCAGCGAACCCTATGTGGTAAGGAAAAGTTCTGAGGTACCTTTCACCCGATTTTCTTGATTTTATGTAATCCTGTACACTTGCAGTAGTTAGTTATCTGAAAGGCATGTCAGTCATGTAAAGATCTACTATCTTAATTTGACTGTGCGGTCTTTATCCGGTCCATCTTGTTTTAACTACATAACTTGTATACTCAAACGTGTCATAATCAAATTATCTTGATTACAAAACCTTAAAATGTATCTAATTTCGAAACATTTCAACACATTAACCCTGTTTTGAAACACCAAAACTGTCATATCGTTTTACAACTTAAGACAATTTAAAAATATAAACATAAATTTTTATGTTTATTACATTTATTATTTTACTAAAAATTAAGTCTTTATATGGTATCTTGGAAAAAATAAGTCGTGAACAAGATATAAAATTATAATTCATGTTTTGCTTAAGGTGTGAAAAAATATATTGTCAAATAGAAAAAAAAGAAATAATGGTTTGATAAAAGTTTAATAATAATGTAAACAATTGAATTAAATTGAAACAATGAGAAAAATGAAAATAAATAATCTTTAATTAAAAATGTATACCGGAATAAACAATAAATAATACAAATGATTATAACTTATAATAATTAAGGCAAACGAAAAAAATAAAAATTAGAAATAGGTAGGCAATTTTATAAGCAATGTAAATGAATAAATATTTAGAATACCAATTCTGGGGTGGAAGTCTTCAAGTCGGACGAATTTTCTTTTAATTGCATGCCTTTTTTGCTTAACAATCCAGTTATTGCTTAAATTTCCGATATATGCTTACCTGAGCAGTAGCGTTTCAACTTGCGTAAAAATACATTTTTTTAGAATTTTTCAAAGAAAATGCGCTAAACTGAACTTAAATTGAGTGCGAATAATGTCGTACAGTGGATTGTATAATCTATGGGATATTTAAATAACATGTTGTGACGCTACTGATGGAGATATGACCATAAGATTTATTATTAGATAAGAGTTAAGTAGAGTTAGCAGTGATAAGAGTAGAGTAAGAGTGGAGTAGTTAGATCAGAGATAAGAGTAGAGTTTGAGTGGAGTAGTTAGATCAGAGGGTAAGAGTAAGAGTTAGAGTGGGGTAGTTAGATCAGAGATAAGAGTAGAGTAAGGTGGAGTAGTTAGATCAGAGATAAGAGTAGAGTAAGAGTGGGGTAGTTAGATCAGAGATAAGAGTAGAGTTAGAGTGAGTAGTTAGATCAGAGGTAAGAGTAGAGTTAGAGTGGGGGTAGTGTAGATCAGAGGATTAAGAGTTGAGTTAGAGTGGAGTAGTTAGATCAGAGATAAGAGTAGAGTAAGAGTGGAGTAGTTAGATCAGAGATAAGAGTAGAGTAGGAGTGGAGTAGTTAGATCAGAGATAAGAGTAGGTTAGAGTGGTGGAGTAGGTTAGATCAGAGGTAAGAGTAGAGTTAGAGTGGAGTAGTTGATCAGAGATAAGAGGTAGAGTTAGAGTGGAGTAGTTAGATCAGAGATAAGAGTAGAGTTAGAGTGGAGTAGTTAGATTAAGAGTAGATAGAGAGTAGTTAGATAGAGATTAGGTATGATTAGAAATAAGAGTAGGGTTAGAGTAGAGTAGAGGTAGATTATTATAACATAAGAGATTATATTAAAATTAAGTGAGTTATTACAGTTATTTTGATAGGAAAAATTTACCTTAAATGACCTTTGATTTGAAGCGTTAGATGATGCAATTATGAGGACGAGCGAGGCGACTACGATATTGTAAGAAAAAGTCCCAAGTTTCTCCGTACCTATTTTTTTGGGAGTAATGAAAGTGGTAAAGTAACAATGAGAAGTCATTTATAAGATCAAAAATAGTAAAAACAAAACTAAAGTAGTGCAGAACATTGTATAAAATGAATCCTATTAAAGTTTAAAGGAATGTGACAGACTGACCTATATTGTTAATCTGTGACAGACACGATCCAAAACAAGATGAAGAAATGGTTTCGTAAAAATTTTGTATGAAATCAATGGTGCACGACCCGATGGTTTGTGGTATCGAGCATCACGCTGCTTCGATAACAATGCATCCATTGTCTTAGTTAGAAGGATCTCTCTTTCTTTACCATTATTATTTTGGTGGTTAACGTATGGTTTGAAAGAAAAGTCATTTTTTACGAAGAACTTTCGACACAAAATGAGGTTTTTTTTTAGTTGATTTTGTAAATCTTGTTTGACATTTAGTCATGAAGTGTGTGATAGTTTTTTTGTATTTTTTAGGTTAATTATGCGACCATATTTAGTTTTCTTTTGTTAACGTAATTAAATAAATGATTTCATGATAACCGAATAAGTTTAAAAAAAGAACAGTGGATCAGTTTAATTGTATATTTAGCGAAATTTTATCAGAGAACGATGCTTATTATTGAATACATCGCTAGATTTTTATGTAATTTAAAATATGTATGTATTTAAAATTACATTTTGTATTATGATATATTTTATTATATGTATATATTTGTTATTTCATTATATATATATATATAATATTTTATATTATTATATAATATATATATATTATATATTCCCTTCCATTCCCCTTTCATAGATCTTGTTGGGACTATTTCATGCTTAACATTTGTAAATATAAATAACATATCGATTTACTTTTTATTATTACATATAATTATATTAGATAGTATATTATATTACTATAGTATTATATATATCTATATATTATTTATATATACAACACTACACAATATATTATTTATTATATATATATATTTATATATATATATTATTTATTATATATATTTTATATATATTATATATATTTATATACATGCGGCTGGGTTTTATAATGGAGTGTGTATTTTTATCTATTTGAAATTGAAAACTAAAATTTAAATAGTGCCGTCAACTTCTATTCATACGTTTCGAAAAACATAGTTTTTAAAATGTTCTATTTTAAGAAATAAGGGTTTTTTTAAGATAATTTTATCAGACAACGGATGTTATTACTTGATACATTCGATTTAGATTTTTATTAATTTTACAATATGTATGGTATTTATAAAATTACATTTTTTTATTTTATGTATATATGTGCTGTATATATGTATTTATATGTGATTGACTTTCATTATATTTATAAATATACTATATATATATATTATATTCACTCTATTATTATTATTATCCTTCTTCCCTTTCAGTATTTGTTTGGACATTATCTTAACTCATTGGTTATAAAATATATAATAATCATATTCGATGTTACTTTATATATAATGTTTATATATTATATTATACTATTATATATATATTATATATTATTTACTATATATTTCTATATTAGCTAGTACTATATTATAATTATGTATATTATATATGTATATATGATATTTACTATATACTATATTATAGATATTATATATTCTATGAAATATTAATAAGTTATTAGCATAATATAGATGACATAAGTATTATTCCTGTAGTTATAATTTATAATAACTCTGGCGGTTTTGGTATGATTCGTCGTTGTATTTGCATTATTGGATAATTGAAACTTAAAATTAATTAGTGCCCAACTCTTATTATACGTCGAAAAACTATTGAGGTTTTAAAAGGTATAACGTCGTTGTAATTTAAAGGTATCTAAGAACAGTGGGGGCTATTTATCATTATTGAAATTTATTTATTTGATTTGTACTTAAGGAAGTAACATTTTTGAAATTCTAATATTAACCATATAATTGGTAAAGTTTTAATTTTGTGCGGTTTGATAAAAAATCGCCATCGAATTGTGATTAAGCCATGAGCGTATATTAGTCACCTAGTATAGATAGCCTATATCTAGCCACCCTAGTATTAGCATAGGCCTATATCTAGTCACCTAGTAAGCACAGCTATATTAGTCGTACCTAGTATAGCATAGCTATGAATCTGAGTTGACCTAGTATAGCATTAGCCCTATATCAGTCAGCTCATATAGCATGCTTATATCTAGGTCACCGGTAAGTATTAGCATAGCCTATATCTAGTCACCTAGTATTAGCATAGTCCTACTATCGTAGGCCCTATTATAGCATGCCTATATCCTAGCTACCTACGTAGGGCAAGCATATACTATGTCCCTAGGTTATTCAGCATTAGACCTCATATCTAGTCACTAGTTATAGCATAAGGCTATCATCACTCTGGATAGCATAGCCTATATCTAGTATTCTAGTCTACTAGCATAGCTATATCTATGTCATACTCTAGTATAGCATAGTCCTCCCTTATATATCTCAGTTCACCCTTTAGGTTATAAGCTTGTTCCCTACTAGCTAGTCAACTCTAGTACTATAGCATCTGTACCTGTATTCTATGTCATACTCCTTAGTTTTCATTAGCATAGCCTATATAGGTCACCTAGTATGCACAGTTGCCTATATCTAGTATCTGGTATAGCCATAGCCTATATCTGTATCCTGAGTCTAAGATACGAGGCCTTATCTGAGTCACCTAGTATAGCATGGCCTTATATCTAGTCACCTAGGTATGAGTATAGGCTATATTTAGTCACCCTGAGTATAAGCAAGACCTCGTAATTAGTCAGCTAGTATTAGCATAGCCTATTATCTAGTAGCTAGTATATGTGGTGCATAGTTATATCTAGTTCACTAGTATTAAGCAATAGCATATTCTAGTCCAACTAGTAATAAGCAGTATGAGTCCTCAGTATCTAGATCCTGAATTATAGCATAGACTATATCTAGTACACCTGAAAATATAGCATAAGCCACTATATCATAGAATCAACCTGAGCAAATATAGGCACTCAGCCATAATATACTAAGTGCCTAGATAATAAAGCATAGCTAGTATCAGATCCACTCCTAAGTTATAAGCATAGCCTATTTATCTAGTTCACTGAGTATAGTATAGGCTATAGTATATCGGCTCCAAAAACCACTTAAATTATCTACACGTATTGTAATGAAACCACGGTAATAAAATAAAATATTAATACAAAGTATATAAACTATTACCAGAATTATATACTAAATGATTGGGTGGTTTTTATGCAATTTGTTTAATTTTTTCAACGGAGGGTCATTGAGGGGCATGACCCGTTTAATTATAAAGTAACTAAATGCTTGCTAATAAATAAAAATATATTCACATTAAGGATTGAGTTACAACTAAAGTGCTCCTTAAGTTTTGATTTTAAGAGTTACAATCTCTAACTATGAAAGGTCAGTAGGAGTTAAAATGCTCGAGACAACAAAGAAGAGAATAATGGAAGATAAAACCAATCTAGAATATTAATAAAGTGACCTAAAAAGGATAGGACTAAATATGCTCGGGGGATCTTTATGAAATTAATTTCCCTACATGTCATTAATATGGGTAATAGAATTAGGTATAATAAAAATAAACTCATTAACATCCATCTCATTTTGATCTCTGAATATTCTTGATCAAAACCATTATTTATTTTTTCTACTTGATAATGAGGACGACATGTTAATTGTATTTAAAACAGATAAATAACTACTAATAATTATTTATTACGTTTCTTCAACCACGTGCTTTAAGCATATTCAGACACATGCTAAGGGTTTAGTGTTCAAGCGCTTAATTAGGCAACGTAACCAGAGACATTCTAAATCTTATGTCAGCTCTATTTTATTTAGAATCTTATAGTATTTAGATTTACATTGGTTTGGGACTAAAAAATTCAGAAAAAACCAAGCGAAGGCCATTTACAATGAAACAGGCAATCAACTATTCCTATGGCTACGACTGACTTAATTTTTATTGTTAAAAATTTATTACATTAATTAATAGACTTCGGAACTCATCACATGTAAATCATGACTTATTAAACTGTCGCCGAGCATTCGATGGAACTATATACAACTGTAATATAATAAAATGAAAAATAAATAGATACTGTTGAGCTATAATTTCTTAGCGCTTTAAAATATCAGATCTAATAAGCTTTTGGTTTATATCGCAAGGTTTATTCTATACATAAAGGGATTATGTCTTTTTAGATTATGTTAGTTAAAACGATGATAACATACGCACAAATGTCAATAATCCGATAAAGCCAATTTGTCATTTTCAAGTTGATAACGGAAATTGTCAAAATGCAAGTGATATTCATGGCTAAAAAGTCAATAGTTCTCCAGAAACTTTTTATACTAATATTGACCTTTTCATCAATCCCAAAATAAAACTTTTTCTAATATTATATTTATTGTAATTTTGATAGGAGTTCATATAAACTTATTTCAAAAAAAATCTTATGTGATCAATTTAATTTAGGAAGCACATAATGAATTATTATTTTAAATTGTACTGATCTCCGATCTTTCTATTATTAGTATTCATAAATGTAAATGGTTATTTAATTGCTGAGCTATAATTAGTTTTGGAAAACCGACGAATTAATGTCAATTCAACTCCTCAGCAAGTGACTCATTTTGATTAAACTGGTTAAAAGTAATATTATAGGGTCAATATTGATATTAAATAATTTAAAAAAAAAGCCATTTCTACTTCTAAATTGGATATTTGTTTTATAGTTTTTCTTCTTAATTAAGGTAAAAAAGGCTTTACTATCTCGTCTAGATTTAAGACTTATCGTAAAATCAATCCAACAATAGCACGTGTTGGCACTAAAAATATCTTAAGGTTTTGGTTTCAAAAGGAAAACCTAAAAATAGTATAAAAACCTATAGCATTCTGTGGGAATCTTATAAAAATAAATGAATAAAAAGACTTTTTTACGATTAGCTCATAAAATTGGATTGTGTATTTAAGAAAATAAAAATTATATTTGGGAAGTTCCCTATTGTTTGGATGAAGATTTGGTTTACCTTTTAAACAACATAAAAATTATAACACTCTAAAGTACTTGCCAGAATGCAATTAGTTTTATTTTAAGTGCATGATAAAATTTAGTTTTGGACCAAACGTAAAAGGTTTTATTTTAAAGTAACTTTGTATGTATGTTTAATAATTTAGGGATACTAAGATTATTTTTACTCATGTGTTTTTTTTTACATGAGAGGAGTGTAGGGAAAAAGGGAGGCTTGATTTAATATAGCTATATACTAGAGGGGGCATAGCCTATCTTAATTCATTGAAAGGGCCTGAAACATCTTTTTGGGGCTCTCAAGGGTTCTGTGTAACCTCATTGAAACCTCTTTTAAGAGTAAGATAAGGTGAAAATGAAAACGTTTAGTCAATAAAGTTTTTGAATTTAATGAATACAAGAATGCGTCATTAGTCAAAATTTAAATTATAGCCTCTAAAAAAAATGCAATCGAGTAATAAATACATTCCGTTGCAGCTAAATACATCTTACATCTATATTTTATATATATATAATATATATATATAATGTTATATATATATATATATATATATGGTATTTCTAGACACTTTCTTGTAAACACTCTATCTTTCGAACGGATATAATATTTTTTAACCAAACTTGGTACAAAAATCAACCTCGGGAGGACACGAACCCTATTGAAAAACCAGGTTTTTTGTGACGTCATTTAACCCGGTTTGCTGAGTGTCAGCGAAATTTTCAAAATCAGCAAAATCAGGTTAATATTTTTGCCGCGAAAAAAAGGTCAAATATTTATGTTTTTTTGAGACGCTGAATCGAATGAAACCGGTCCGAAGTCGATACGACCACTCTAAGTGACCTAAAAATCGAAAAAACCATTGTAAATTACCAAAAACCAAAATTTAGGTCGATATAAAAAAAAATTTCAAGTAGGGTGTCGTTTTCTATGTAATTTGGGGCTAAATCGAAGTGAAAAAAAATAACCGCGTCACGAAGACGATACGACCACTTCTTACAGTTACCAAAAAGCGATAAAAAACACAAAAAATTTGAGAAACCAACATTACGGTGGTCGTTGAAAATTAAAATTTCGAGTAGGGTGTCGTTTTCAATGTTTTTTTCGGCCTCTGAGTTGAATGGCAGTTGGTCCGGAGTCAATCCGACCCCACTCAAAACTCAGGTGGTCCTGGGTTTCACATCCTGGAAGGGTCGGATATATTTTTTATCGTTTTTTTTTTTACTAAATATAAGTTTACAACTAGAAAAATAAATTCTGGCGCGTTGGTCGCGCAGGTCGGGCGAATTTCTTTGGATGCGAGCTCTCCAAAACCAGAGTACCTGGGTTCAATCCTAGTAGGGTTCGATTAAATTGTTATCGTTTTTTTTTTACCTAATATAAGTTTACATCTAAAAATAATTCTGGCGCGGTGGTCCGCATGTCGGGCGAATTTCCTTTGGATGCGTGTTTCCGTGCTTTTTACATTGTATAAGGTTTACAACTAGTAATTAAAATAATTCCGGCGCCGGTGGTCCGCTGTCGGCGAATTCATTTAGAATGCGTGTCTCCGTGCTAAAAAACCCATTTTTTCCTTAGGCAAGAACCATGCCTATTGCGTGGGTTTCCGTTCATGCTTTAGAACCTAAGCAGTTACTCCAATTGTCCAAGCACTGCTTCGTAACTCATTTTGTCTGTATTTTTCCCAAAGGAAATGCATAATCATCATATTGTTTGTACAAACTATGCTCTCTAAAATTAGAAGTACGCACTATTATTTGCACTAGTTTAAAGATTTTAGTTACTTATCTTTAAGCTAGTCAGTATATCTTTAAAGGTTTTAGCGGCATTTCCTTTGGAAAATACAGACAAATTTGAGTTACGAGCCAGTGCTGACAATTGAGTAACTGCTTAGTTTTTTTTAAAACCTAAAAATAGTAACTGCAGAATTTTTTTATATATTTTAGCGATCTGAGAATATGAAATTTTTTTCACTTAACGAATGTGAAGTGAAAATATATATAATAATTATTATATATTATTATTATTTACATATAATAGTATATATGTTCATATATACAATACATATACATACATAGAAAATCGTTGTCGGCTTTTCCCGCATTGTTTGAGTTTTGTTTCCTATTATAGACGTTTTATTATATAAGTTACTGTATTTTTTTAATATTTATTTCATTCATATGAATACTCAAGGTGTTCAGGTTACTTTTCGATGTTTCAAAATTCAACTGATTCTAGTTATAATATCTCTATGCTTGATTCAATATGCTTACTCATTATCAGCTGTTTTCACTAAAAAAAATACTATCAGGTTAGCTTTGTGATAATAACTTTGACATTTTTATTGTCACTGCATAATATTAAGAGGTAGTACATATAACTAAATATATTATGTGTTGCCACATGGCAACGTCGTGGCAATTCTGTATTGGTAAGTACAGAATATATAAAGTAAAAAGGATGTAAGCTGATTATTGTTAAGTCAATTTTTGCAGTATTTCTCCGTCTATAAGACCTTAAATAACTCAAGAGCTTTGAGTTATTTTAGGAAGTTTATTTAACTTAAATAAAGTTAAATTTGCATTATTTTAAGAGTCTGAGTACGAGCCTGAAATATTCAAAAATTTCTGATAATACTTGGGCCAAATATTTTAAAATAAATTACTTCGACATATTACAGGCATTGAAAAAAATTACAAAAATAGACTCAAAAAGTATTTACTAGAGAAGGAGTATAATAGATTTAAGGATTTTTGTTATGACGATCTCACGATAATGTTATTATTACTTCATTCCCTCACGGGGTTTGCAAGGGGTTCAACCCCATGTTCAATCTCCTTGGGGGTTCAACCCCAACTGTTCACACGAAAGGGGTTGAAGTCGAGGTTCAATTCCTATATTTTTAACCCTATTGTTTAGAGATTTGTTAGGGTTCAACCCCGTCCTCAATCTCGTTCAGACGATAACTACTAGGGGGGATTGAACCCCCTGCCAAACCCCGCGTGTGAACGAAGAATATGTTTGTTTATTTATGAAGTATTTGTAAATAGTTAGCATGTTTATTGTACAATATTGTTCGACAAAAAAGTTAAATTCATTTATTATTATTTGTTTATTTGTCTACTAAGGACAAGTCAAATAAATGATAAGTTAAATTTGCATTATTTCCTCGTCTCTTGGAGTCTAATAATGACAAATGACAAATATATGCAAAATTAACTTTGCAATACTTCCTTCCATTTAAAGGTCTGAGAAGAAAAAAGTCAAGCGTCACTTGTGGTCATATAAGTTAGTTTGTAAATAACCCAGTAATTTAAAATAGTAAATACACCACTATTTTGAAGTGAAAGTTTCTTTTATTTCCTATTTCTCTTTTAATATAACTCTAATAATACATTTTAAAGTTAACTTAAACTTAATACATTTAACTAAAGTATAAGCTGTCTTTTTATTCATTTTATGCATAATGTTACATATTGAAAATATTTCTTCTTAAGTACATATTATACAATTCCTAAAGCAGAATCCTTTTGTGTTTTGAAAAGTTTATAAAAATAAATAAACTTAAAAAAATATAACTACATAAACCTAATTTATAGAAAATAGTACATTGTATTGCAATTTAAAATAAGTATTATTTTATAGAAAGCCTAGATATACATTTTTATAATTTAACTACATTTAGTTTCGTAGAACTTCTTGAACAAGCAAGGAGAAAGTTTAATATCTTTATAGAAATAACTAGTTTTCAAAACTACAATGAACTTAAAAATATAACATTATTTGAGTAAATTACTTTGTTATATTCGCGTCACGAAAAATTACTTTATAAAACTGAATTATAACTATTAATGAGTAATATATACATAATACAAATAGCGTATTTCATACAAATATGTGCGTGCAGACTTATACTAGTCTTCTAATACGTATAGTTAAGTATAAATATTTGTCTTATGTAAATGTTACACTTAAATTTTGTTAGTAATGATAATGATTTACTTACTTTCCTTTAAGAAGGAGAAAGTAGGGCTTAATTTTGTTGAGATTAATCATATTTTACTGTAATGCAGTTTTATGGGAAATTGAAGCAATTTATGATAAATGAGTTTATAAACAAAATATACTTTTATTATTATTACAAGTTAAAGCATAACTTATTTTTATTTTTTCTCACTTATCATCGTAGGTATGAGCAAATCCAATACCGAGATTTAATCCTAATTATCCGTTTCATGCATTTTCTTGACGTTCTGAGTGATTTTCACGAGAGAGTGGTCGGATACAAAAGCTCTTATTCATTCCCTGGGTGGCTTGGTACCTTAACTGTCCATTGGTAACCTCTTTTTTATCACTTTTCCTCATTTAAACCGTAGGTATATAGGAAAAGTATTGTGTTTGCAAAAAAATTCGAAACCGGAATTATCCGTTCCAGGTGATTTAGGGCCTCCTGAGTGGTTTTCTCAAAGTTGTCTGTCTGTATGTGTGTGTTTGTTATCATCGTAGCTCCCAGTGTATTTATGCTAAAGAGTTGAAACGTTGTAGAAAAATCAGTCTACCTAATTGTAGTTGTGCTATTTGGAGAATAATTTTTTATGACACCATTAACCTGCATAAATTGTGCATAATTTATGCACAATAAATAACCCAGCAAACATTTTGAAAAATCATTTAACGCGGAAAAATGATGCGATCCAATTGAAATTTAGTGCGCATTACCAGCATTAATTTAATTTTTATCGAATGAGTTTTATACGTTTTTTAAAACATTGTAAAATTTCGGAAAATAATCTAATTGCGTTGAAATTTGGTTCAAGTATATATCTTTACGTAATACATAAGAGCACTATGTTTCGTTTTAATATGTCAAGTATATCCATGCATTTTTGTGGGCCATAAAAGTTAAGCACCATAGAACGTGGTTAGTGCTGTATGGATGACTACTGAGAACAACGCGGATGTATTTACTTTCTAAGGACGAGCGAAGTGAGTCTGAAGACGTTTAACAGTATAAATTTGGCGAATTGTATATTCGGAGGACGAGCAAAGAAAGTCTGAAGTAGGGAGGATGAGCCTAGCGAATTGATGTAATAAGGAAAAGTTCCGAGGTACCCCGTACCCGATTCCTTTATTTTTGTCATAATTACAATTTCGCTAAAATATTACATAATTTTTCGAATATTTTGTCTAAAATATGAAAAATGAACATTGGATCATCAAGTTCGTTATCTTATATCGTTTTTGCTCCATAATGTTTACTTAGCGACATTGTGACGTTACACAGCTCAACAATATACGTTAAAATTCTATTTTATTCTCTCAAATAAAAGCTAGAACTTTAAACAGAATCTTAATGTATTTTAATGATCGCTATAGTGAAACCTGATGAAAACGGTTCTTCAATAATTAGTCTTAATAAAAATGATGGATTATTTTTGAATGAATAAATATCGAAAATAAAAAAAAAACGTTACCCTCATAAGCATCATTTGCTCAGCCTGTGTACAAAATTGTAATTCTCTTCGACAAAGTTTTTGGTAGATACCCGTCGAACAAAAAATTAGAATAACTACGCATGCGCCTCTTTGGATTTACGTTTTTTTACTTAGTTTCATTGGCAACCCTGATAACATTAGGTAAATTTTACTTTTAATCGTGTTTTCTTACTTTAATATGTACGTGATAGTTTAATTATTTTGTATTAAATTCTGTGAAATAATTGTTAAAATAAATTAGTTAAAGAAAAAGAGAAAATATAAAAGGTAAAGTACATGTTTTTATTAAAATTTTGAAGAACATCCAGACGACAATGTATTAGCTTAAATATAACTTAAAATCACGATTGCTTTTATTATATTCAAAAACGTTTGGTTAAAGTTGTAAATTAACCAAATTACTAATTAAAATTAATATTTGAAGGGGAAGAAACAAACATCACTCGCAAAAATGTACTAAGTTAAGTAGTGCACTCGAAAAAAAAGTTTAATTAGCCGTTCGTTTTAAGTAAAAATTATTAACATTTTATACTAAATTGTACAAATAAATGCAATAAAACAACAATTTTGAGTACAGTAAATAGTTTGTTTATATTACTACTATGGCCGCGCCTATAGGAAGATTTGAGCAAACTCCCTGGTGGACAAAATGTGAACTACATGCCAGGTCTGACAGAAATCGTATTTGTTTCCCTACTTGATTGATATATTACTTTACTAAGAACTTAGTTTATGAGTCTTCTTACAAGCATTTTATAAAATCAGTCAGTATGATATAACATTCAGGGTAATAGAGCTATATTAAAAATATCAAAAATAAAACTTATATCAATCTTAAATACTACTTAAAAATAACTAAAGAACTTTAAAGCTTTCGCCCATAAAATCAGAATTTATTATTTATTGAACGAACGTAAGTGAGTTCTTACATTTCAGAAGATTGGGACGGCGCGTAAGTTTGTATGTTTGTATGTTTGTGGTTTGTTTGTACGTGTCGCGATAACTGCCGTAAAAATTGACCGATTTTAATACTAGTAATGCGTTGCATCAAGAACTCACGGCAAAGAATACATAAAAAAAAATATTAATTTAAAACAAGCGAAATGAGTTTTATCAAAAACATTCGGATGCTATACTATTTTAAAGTATAACTCAAAAAGGCTCGCATCGCTTGCTAGTTTAGGTATCTTTAACATTTACATAGTAAAAAAGGCTCGCTACGCTCGCTAGATTGCTTATATTTATAATAATACAAAGATAAAAAAAGGCTCGCTTCGCTCGCTAGATTGCTTATATTTATAATAAAATATATTGTAAAAAAGGCTCGCTTCGCTCGCTAGATTGCTTATATTTGTAATAATACAACGTTAAAAAATAGGCTCGCTTCGCTCGCTAGATTGCTTATATTTATAATAAAATATATTATATAAAAAGGCTCGCTTCGCTCGCTAGATTGCGTAGATTTATATTTAATGCATAGTAAAAAAGGCTCGCTTCACTCGCTTGATTGCATATATTTATAATAATAAAATGGTAAAAGAAGGCTCGCTTCGCTCGCTAGATTGCTTATATTTATAATAAAATATATTGTAAAAAAGGCTCGCTTCGCTCGCTAGATTTGTGTAATTTATATTGATGCAAGTAAAAGAGGCTCGCTCGCTCGCTAGATTGCGTATATTTATAATAATACATAGTAAAGAAGGCTCGCTTTGCTCGCTAGATTGCTTATATTAAATATTAATGCATACTAAAAAAGGCTCGCTTCGCTCGCTAGATTGCTTATATTTATAATAATACAACGTTAAAAATAGGCTCGCTTCGCTCGCTAGATTGCTTATATTTATAATAATAAATGGTAAAAGAAGGCTCGCTAGATTGCGTAGATTTATAATAATACAACGTTAAAAATAGGCTCGCTTTGCTCGCTAGATTGCTTATATTTATAATAAAATATATTGTAAATAAGGCTCGCTTCGCTCGCTAGATTGCGTAATTTATTAATGCAAGTAAAAGAGGCTCGCTTCGCTCGCTAGATTGCTTAGATTTATAATAAACAACGTTAAAAATAGGCCGCTTTGCTCGCTAGATTGCTTATATTTATAATAAAATATATTGTAAATAAGGCTCGCTTCGCTCGCTAGATTGCGTAATTTATATTAATGCAAGTAAAAGAGGGCTCGCTTTCGCTCGCTAGATTGCGTATATTTATAATAATACATAGTAAAGAAGGCTCGCTTTGCTCGCTAGATTGCTTATATTAAATATTAATGCATAGTAAAAAAGGCTCGCTTCGCTCGCTAGATTGCTTATATTTATAATAATACAACGTTAAAAATAGGCTCGCTTCGCTGGCTAGATTGCTTATATTTAATATTAATGCCATAGTAAAATAGGCTCGATTTGCTTGCTAGATTGCTTATATTTATAATAATACTACGTTAAAAATAGGCTCGCTTCGCTCGCTAGATTGCTTATATTTAATATTAATGCATATTAAAAAAGGCTCGCGTATATTTATAATAATAATTGGTAAAAGAAGGCTCGCTATAAATTTTATTTTTTTGAGTTTATTATTTTAGCCGCCATTTTTAAATTAATAAAAAAATTTGAAATGTTGACCATGAAAAATATATTCTTTTTCTACTCTTTAAGAGCTTTTAAACGATGTACAACACGATTTTTTGCTCAAAAATGTTTTATCCGGTCCACCATATTGGCCGCCATTTTGAATATATTTTTCGGAATATACCAAAAACTATACAGCTCTGACATATAGTTAATTTTACTTGTATAAAGTATCTAAAGTATATTACAATAGATCTTTATCTTGTAAATTCTTATAAAATTAGTAAAAACTAATTATTATATTAAATTATGGCCGCCATGTTGAATTTTTTGGAATTTAGTATATAACATTTTTTGTTCTACTAATCAAGAGCTTTACAACGATATATTACTCGAGTTATTCCTTCAATTTTAAATTTTTTGGGTTCATTATTTTAGCCGCCATTTTTAAAATTTTTCAAAAAATTTTAAATTTTGACCATGAAACATATATTTTCTTTTTTCTACTCTTTAAGAGCTTTCAAACGATATACAACACGATTTTTTCGCTCAAAATTTTTTTTATCCGGTCCGCCATTTTGGCCGCCATTTTGGAAATATTTTTTCGGAATATTACCAAAAACTATACAGCTCTGACACATAATTAGTTTTTACCTGTATACAAAATTTTATCAAAATCGGTCAATTTTTACGGCAGTTATCGCGACACGTACAAACAAACACACAAACAACACAAAACATACAAACATACAAAACATACAAAACATACAAACAAACATACGCGCCGTCCCAATCTTCTGAATGTAAGAACTCACTTACGTTCGTTCAAAAATTTTGTATACAGGTAAAACTAATTATGTGTCAGAGCTGTATAGTTTTTGGTAATATTCCGAAAAATATTTTCAAAATGGCAGCCAAAATGGCGGACCGGATAAAAAAAAATTTTTGAGCGAAAAAATCGTGTTGTATATCGTTTTCAAAGCTCTTAAAGAGTAGAAAAAGAAAATATATGTTTCATGGTCAACATTTTAAAATTTTTGAATAATTAAAAATGGCGGCCAAAATTAATGAACTCAAAAAATTTTAAAATTAAAGAAATAACTCGAGTAATACATCGTTGTAAAGCTCTTGATTAGTAGAACAAAAAATGTTATATACTAAATTCCGAAAAATTCAACATGGCGGCCATAATTTAATATAATAATTAGTTTTTACTAATTTTATAAGAATTTACAAGATAAAGATCTATTGTAATATTACTTTAGATACTTTTATACAAGTAAAAATTAACTATATGTCCGAGCTGTATAGTTTTTGGTAATACTCCGAAAAATATTTTCAAAATGGCAGCCAATATGGCGGACCGGATAAAAAAATTTTGAGCAAAAAATCGTGTTGTATATCGTTTAAAAGCTCTTAAAGAGTAGAAAAAGAAAATATATTTTTTATGGTCAGCATTTTAATTTTTTTTAATAATTTAAAAATGGCAGCTAAAATAATAAATTAAAAAAAATAAAATTTAAAGCGAGCCTTTTTAACTATGTATTATTATAAACATACGCAATCAAGCGAGCGAAGCGAGCCTTTTTTACAATGCATTAATATTAAAATAAGCAATCTAGCGAGCGAAGTGAGCCTTCTTACTATGTAATTATAATATACGCAATCTAGCGAGCGAAGCGAGCCAATTTTTGACAATATATTTTATTATAAATGTAAGCAATCTAGCGAGCAAGCGAGCCTTCTTTACTATGCATGAATATAAATATACGCAATCTAGCGAGCGAAGCGAGCCTTTCTTTACTATTTATTATATAAATATACGCAATCAAGCGAGCGAAGCGAGCCTTTTTTGCATTAATATTAAATATAAGCAATCTAGCGAGCGAAGCGAGCCTTTTTTACTATGCATTAATATTAAATATAAGCAATCTAGCGAGCGAAGCGAGCCTTCTTACTACTAATAAATATTACTACTAATAATACTATATTATTTATATATTCGCAATCTAGCGAGCGAAGCGAGCCTTTTTTACTTGCATAAAATAAATCTACGCAATCTAGCGAGCGAAGCGAGCCTTCTTTACTATGTATTATTATAAATATACGCAATCTAGCGAGCGAAGCGAGCCATTTTTACTTGCATAAATATAAATCTACGCAATCTAGCGAGCGAAGCGAGCCAATTTTACAATATATTTCATTATAAATGTAAGCAATCTAGCGAGCGAAGCGAGCCTTCTTTTACTATGTATGAATATAAATATACGCAATCTAGCGAGCGAAGCGAGCCTTTTTTACTATTTATTATTACAAATATACGCAATCAAGCGAGCGAAGCGAGCCTTTTTTTATATGAATTAATATTAAATATAAGCAATCTAGCCAGCGAAGCGAGCCTTTTTTACTATGCATTAATATTAAATATAAGCAATCTAGCGAGCGAAGCGAGCCTTCTTTACTATGTATTATTATAAATATACGCAATCTAGCGAGCGAAGCGAGCCTTTTTTACTTTCATAAATATAAATCTACGCAATCTAGCGAGCGAAGCGAGCCTATTTTACAATATATTTTTATTATAAATGTAGCAATCTAGCGAGCGAAGCGAGCCTATTTTTAAATTTGTATTATTATAAATAAGCAATTTAGCGAGCGAAGCGAGCCTTTTTTACTATGCATTAATATAAATATACGCAATCTAGCGAGCGAAACGAGCCTTTTTTTTAACTTTGTATTAGGCAATATAGCGAGCGAAGCGAGCCTTCTTTAAGAATGTATCATGATAAATATATATATTTATCATTATAAATATACGCAATTAAGCGAGCGAAGCGAGCCTTTATTACTATGCACTAATATAAATCTATGCAATCTAGCGAGCGAAGCGAGCCTATTTTTAACTTTGTATTATTTTAAATATGTAAATGTTTGAGATACCTTAACTAGCAATCGAAGCACGCCTTTTTGAGTTTATACTTTAAATTAGTATAGCTTCCGAATGTTTTGATAAACTCATTTCGCTTGCTTTAAAGAAATATTTTTTTATATGTATTTTTTGACGTGAGTTCTTGATGCAACGCATTACTAGTTTATATTCAAATTAAAATATAAAAAATACAGATGTCATCAAGGTATTGTATTTCATAACAAACTGTACAATGGAAATCAACCTTAAATTAGATAAAAACTAAATTAACATGTCAGATATAGATAACGTTCAAGGAGGAAATAACTTATTATATTTTATTTAAACATAAAAAGATTTTTTAGGGTTTTTTCATGAATTGAATATGATTTAGATGTAGACTAAGTTTTCCTTTAGAAAAAGTTGAAAATAATACAGTTCTATTTAATATTAGTGGTCAAAATAGAAGTTGACAATGGTTTAAAAGGTCCTTATGTTTCTGTCATTCCATCACCTGGTCCTTTATAGAAGGAATCCACAATACACAAAAGAAAAAAAATTCTATAAAAAGGGACATTATCTAATTCAGTAAATCTCTTTAAAATCTGGTGAAAGGGAAAGAAAAAAATTTGTCGTTATCTCTAATCTTCGGAATCCTGAGGAACAAGGGGAAAAAACCTCTGTGACAATAAAATACCAGGGACAAATATTAAAATCATATACCATATAAAAATATTGTTTAGATAAACATCTACTTTAAAGCCACAACATAAGAAAAAAATCAAAATTTATGTTAAATAAAGGTTTTTTTTTTAAAAAAAATTTGGTATTCAGGAAGATTGTTTTGGGTACAGTTGTCTCATCACTCATAAGTTCATTACGGACTTAAACATTTTTTTTCTACTTTTTTGTTCTTTTATTCTTCTTTTTTTTCTCAGGCTTTTATTTTATATTTCTTGATATGAATTTCAATTTATGAAATGAAGACAACAAGATAAAATATCGTAAATTTTATTTCTTTCCTCCGAGTTTATGGGTTCCTTGTTCTTTTGTTCTGTTTTTAATTTATTTCTTTATTTATATTCTGAAACGTTTAATGAATTGAAAAGTCGTTGAAAACACAAGTTTTTTTTGAGAAATAATGATATATTTATTAACACGATGACATTATAACGGGTCAAATTTTGGATTTGCCTCAGGCCTCTTATAATCTCTTGTCACTATAGTGAATGAATTTGGTCATAATGTAAAATGATATTTAACTTTTTTTCAAATCCCTCATTTATAAAATTATATGAGATTTAAACTGTTAATTTTTCGTCTCGTCCGTTTTAACCATAAAATTTTAATAATTTTGGTTTTTTTAAATAAAAATCAATCCCTCCCTTTCTTTATCTATGACTCTAATTTCATCAGTTTCTTTTCCCTAAGGAAATTCACTTAAAGCTCTAATGTTCGCTCTTACTTTCATGTTCGGACTAATTATAAGCTAATCTGATCCTATTTTTCTTAGATGATGTTTTTCTAATATAAATTTACTCTTTAAATCCTTTATTTCCTCTTTCTGATACTTTTAATACACTCCTCATTCCTGCAATAATCCAGGCGACAAATCAAATCTAACTTAAGAATAACTTTAAACTAAAGATAAAGCATTGTTTAAATGTTGTGAGATAAAATAAAAAGAAAGCTTACAAGGAAAGATAAAGGATTTGCCATTCACCTAGTTGCTGCCATCCTCACGACTCGTGCTAACTCTTTATCATTACAATCAGCCTAAAAGTTAATTCTTCCTATAAACTAACATTAGCTTACATTACTGGAATTCGATTCTTTCTTATATTTCTAACCGAACAATGTACGTATTTTTTATTAGTATCTAGAATTATTGTAGGAACGATGAAAACAAAAAGTTTCATTAGAGTCAATCATGGTGGATTTAAGGAGGATTAAACTGACAGTCAGCTGGTAATAGTGGCCAGATAACGTATATGATAAATAAATAAACATATTAATAAATATTTTATTATTTTTTATAGATTCTATATACTAATAATAAAATGAATGATTATATTATATGCTCGGGATTTAATACTGATAATAAAATGAATCTTCGTATTTTTGTAAACTATACGTATTAGTTTATGTGAAAATATTTCAGCCTCACACTTGAAGATTTGTGATGTTTTTTGTTGATAATTTTGTGGATTAATGACGTCACACATATTTCATAAACTATAGGGTTCATGATATTAACTAAGTTGATTTTGTACCGAAATTCCTTAGAAAATTCGCTAAAAAGTATTCCCCTAAACCCCCGGTAAAGATAAAATGTATGCAACAGGCTTATTTTTGACAATTCACATGTTGATATTATTCTTATTATTTTCTTTCGCTGGTCAGCCTAATCGCTGGAATTTTAATAAGTGCCATTTGACTACCCTGTTAGAGCATTGATGATGAAGACAAAAAAAATCCGTTTCCAAGCACTGGGCGGAGGTTTTGGACAGCTGTCGGCAATACATCTCTTCGGCGCTGTGGTTGCGTGATGAAAGCTGAACGTCTTTCCAGAATTATACAAAAACAGATACGGGGTACCTCAGAACTTTTTGTCAACATTTTAATCAACAAAGACCAAATTTACCGCGTTTTATGAATTTCGAAATGTTGCTGAGTCAATATTGTAGATTAATTGCGTCATTTTCCGGAGAGCACACCTAGATCTAACGATTGATTTTAGTCCAAGATACAACTCTCTAGTATACACTAGGTACGATGATAACAGACCCAAACACATACAGATGCAAGGGAGACAACTTTGTGAAAAACACTCTGAAGGTCTTAAGTTTTTAAAACCTTTTACCTGAAACGGATAATTTAGGTGTACTCCCGGTTTTGAATATTTTTGCAAACACTATACTTTTCCCATATGCATACGGTAGGGGGTGAGGAAAAGTAAAAAATCTTGAAAGGAAATTATTTGATGAGTGTCATAAAACATACTAATTACTATATAGAGCGGTTCTTGAATGGATCTATTGTCTAGAACCATTTTATTCATAAACGCTAAACGTTTCGAACTAGTTGAATGCCATGAACTTAGTTCAGATGAACCACCCTGCGCAGACCAAATGCAGCGTTTAATTTCGAGTTC
>JACMZG010000008.1:88340928-88398428 GCA_018340805.1 Microvelia longipes | reverse complement strand
ATTCGCCTGTAAAAATTGAGGGAAACCACAGAAAAACCTCAATCAGGTTGATCGGACACGCGGGTCCTGGTGTAAAGTTATGTTATTATTTTTTTTTACGTTTGGGGGTTTAACTGTTAAGGTTTGGTCTCTAGATTTTTTTTTGAGGCTAAGGGGAATAGTTAATTTTATTTACGAATTTGAGTGTATTTATTATATTTTTTAATTTTGAAAAAATATAATAATTTTATAATATAATATAATAATATTATAATTTTTTGATTTTTTTGAAAGGAAATAAAAACTTTAATCTAAATCTTTATTTAGAAAGAATTTTCGACTAAGAAAACCATTATACTTTTACTCTGCAAATAATCTTTGCCAATCTAATTTCCATTTTCTACATCACTAGGAAGGTTTAATCCTTGCTTTTATGTTTTAATTGTGACCTCAAATTAAAAGGAAATGTATGATTAAATTTTAAAACATCAAGTAATGTTTATAAATTCAATTTGAACTGATGTATACGACTACATTTTGTTATCATATACATATAGCATATTTATGATAAGAATGGAAAATACCAAGAAGTATACTTAAGAAATATACATACTTATACTAAAATCCTCGCTAATACCAATTTTAATACTTAAAATTTTTTATATAACTAACTATTCTATATTAAGAAAAAAAAATTATAGGGACCTCTATTTTAAATTAATAGAGCTTTTAAGGAGGATTAGGTCCAAAATAACAAATAGAACTAATTTAGTTGAGCTTTCGATATAATTAAAAATTAAAATTAATTAGTTAATTAAAAAATTAATTATTGATATTTTAAAAGTTATTAATTGCAAATTGAAAAAAGTAATATATAAAAATATTGAAGTATTATTATGGAATATATTATTAAAGCTTTTGAGGAGGAATAGGTCCAAAATAATAAATAAAACTAATTTTGCCGAGTTATCAATATAATTTTTAATTTTAATTAATTAATTTAATTATTCTACGTCCAATTTAGTTTTGTCAGTTATATTTTATGGTTAAATTGTTTATTCGAAACAATACCAAATCTTTCAGAAAATACCAAGAAGGTCCAATTTCTTTGGGTATATTTGCTTGACAATTCTTGTGCGTTTTATAATACTGGAGTAAACATCAAACATGGTACTTTCTGAGAGATTTAGTACAATTTTGAATAAACAAGTTAACAATAAAATAAAACTGACAAAACTAAATTGGACGTAGAATAATTAAATTAATTAATTAAAAATTATATCGAAAGCTCGGCAAAATTAGTTTAATTTATTATTTTGGACCTATTCCTCCTCAAAAGCTCTAATAATACATTCTATATTGTTACGTCAATATTTTTATATATTACTTTTTGTATTATTTACAATTAATAACTTTTAAAATGTCAATAGGAAGAAGAAGAATAAAGATTTGCGCATGCGTGATCATATCCAACGTTGCTTATCAATAGAGTATTATTTTCTATTTATATAAAATCCAGATAAAATTATGTAAAGATTTGAATGTAGCGGTTTCGACAGTTTTTCGTCTCTGCCGCGTTTCTTTCTTTGATGTAGGTGAGATAGACACATTTATTAAAATTACTTAATTAATAAATGGTGCCGAAAAATAAGAATGCCACAGCTGTATGGTCCAAGTAGACCAATGGCCAAAAAATGGTGCCAATATAGCTTTCATTGATTTGCAGCGTCGACTAATTACGAAGAGCGCAAATTTTGCATAGTATATGTGGCGCATTCTAGCAAATATTAGGTAGAACTAATTATTTGATAGAATGAACTCAGATTTATAGTGACAAAAAGAGTCGAAAGTCCCAACACCAGACCCTTTTTTAATCTTTCATAACTTGACTCTACTTTGATTTTTGCATATCTTATTACGGATTGATTTAATACTTGTCGCTAATGGTCTGTAAATTAATATTACAGATACTTTAAATACTTTTCTTAAATACCTACGATCTAAATAAGGGAAAGTAAAAGAAAATTAGGAAGGAGGTATCTCAGTACATTTCCTTACAACTTCCCACTCGCTTCGCTCGTCAGGTTATCATAGTCTAAAAAATATTATCTTACCAACACCACAACTAAACCTTTGTCTCATTTGTAGGCCAAGTTTTTAGTCTCTAGAGTGAACACTCAGGAACACTGAGTTATGCGTGACAGACCCCCATTAATATAGGCTAAACAATACTTTTCCTTTATAGCTACGTTAACACGTACAGAAAAGTAAAAATGTGGTACAAATCAAAAATGTTTAAGACGGCTAGGTTATTACTGGATTTTAGTTGTAATACTACGTTACCAACCATTAAATCGGTGGTTGGTGATGGCTACTATTAGTAGTAGTAGTGTTTGGTATTAATTGTTAAGATAATTGATAAATAAATTGACAAAAATAACAAAATTAAATGGCACTAAGGCCTCAATCCACTCTTTATTTTCTATTTTATTTGCCAATTAATAGATTATTAATTGGTTTAGATTATTTATAATAGATTATCATCTATTTCATCTACCTTTGAAAAAAATTTCATATTTGTTAATTTTAATTTTAAAATTAGTATTGTTAACTTATGCTTCTTAAAAATAATTTTTAATTAATTTAATTAATATGATTATTAAATAAAAATTAAATAAGGAACAGTTAACAGAAATTAATCTAAAATATTTTAAAAAGCATTTTATCATAATGATTTGAATGGTTTTTAAACAGCTATTAATCATTCTTAAATTTTTTCGGTTGAAGGATTTGGTGTCCGTAGGATTCTTTTCGGAAAGTTCCAGGCTATGGTTAGAAGCTAATTTGTTAACTTGTCTAGTTACGGGGTATTTTTGTTAAGTATGTCCAAACGGCTTCCCTTGAAGAAAATAAAAATAATCTTCCTACAGAGAAATGGTAATTTTATTTTGTTATTAAATATATTAAAATTGTCTCATTTATCTTCTTTACTTTAACCCAAAGAAGTAATTATTTAAGTAATTTGTTTCTAAATTTCATTTCATAAATATTTATTTAAATATTATTCGATAAAGAAAAGCAATATCCGTATATATGCGATATGAAGCAAATCGAATTAAAGCTTTTAACATCAATATCAGCTCAGTTTTGTTGAGGAAGCGAAATTATACCTATATTCGTCATCTTTTAGCGGATTCATAATCATGTGGTCATCACCAGAGGACCTGAATATTTATAAAAGATCGAGTACGGTACCGGGTACCGTCATACTTGTTATAACAATATCGTGCTTACTTCGCTCATCTTCAGAACGTAATGATTATTTAAAGCTTAAAGTGTTATAGCTCGGACTCGCTGTGCTGGACCTCAGAATTAAGTGGTCTTCCAAAGTCTAAGATGTTTTGATATCAAACTCGCTTCGCTCGTTCTTAGAATGTCATGATTATCCAAAGCTTAAGGAAGCATTACTTTGGTCTCTTTACGGTCGTCCTCAGAATTATGAGATAACTAAATATCTGAAGGTCATAAAATTAGGTTATTAAGCTAAAAAAAAAGTAGTGCAGTAAATGAATAAAATAAGACAAAAAACTTTTAGGGACCTCTATTTTAAATGATTAAAGCTTTAAAGGAGGAATAGGTCCAAAATAATAAATAAAATTAATTTTGCCGAGCTTTCGATTTAAAAGCTTCGATATAAATTCGATAAAATTATATCGAAAGCTCGGCAAAATTAGTTTTATTTATTATTTTGGACCTTTTCCTCCTCAAAAGCTTTAATAATGAATAAAATAATGATACTTTTATATTAAGTTCACGAATCCATTAATGATCAGTGATCATGCTTGGAAATTCAGTTTTTGGTATGAAGGGTCCCAAATTGTTAGGAAATGTACTAGAGTTTCCCATGCCTGACGTTTTTTAACTTAAAACTATAATACTGGGGTGCGGGGTAATTAGAAACTTTTCCATACCATGGATTTTTTGGAATGGGGAGGGGCTCACTAATCAAGAATATATATTTCTATATGATAACAACGGTATTAAATAAACAAATTAATAACTAATAATATACCTGTATTCAATACAATTTCAGTATTAACTAATAAAAATAGTTGATAAAATTTATAAAAATATCATTAATACAAATACTAATAAAAATCAAAAACTAATTAAAACTATTATATTGCTCATTTATAAATTGTAGTATACTTTATCAATTCATATTAAATAAATATAAAGGATAATTTCTACGCCCACATTTCATCTGAAGAAATTGTGTAAATATAAAAGTCAGTCAGAATAGTTTAGGAGTAATAACTTTGATTGAATGCCTTGTTTAACAAAACATCCTTAGAGTTGTAGGATAATGTTCATGAAATAAAACTAGTTAGAGTTAAATGTGACGGGTTGATTTAAAACATAAAATAAACATATCAAAATTTATTATATTTTATATATTATTTTAAAAGTTTTTAATGATTACCCTACCTCTTTACTTTTCCTCATTTATACCTCAGGTATAGAAAAAGTGTTGTGTTTGCAATATAAATATTAAGAAGCCTGAAATATCTGTTGAGGGGGTTTTAAGACCTCCTAAGTGGTTTTTACAAACTTGTCTGTTTATGTGTGTGTGTATTATCATTCCCAGTGTGTTAATTGTAGAATTTTGATTCTTGGTTCAAAAATTAAATTCTTAAATGTGCTTAAAGACATGAAAAACCGTGAAATGGTTCAAATGTGATTTTAACGTATAAATTTAGACTTATTTTTCCGTAATCAGGTAAAAAGCTTGAACGGATTTTGGGGCACTCCTTGTTCTGTCAACTACCATAACGCATATCCCCTTAGGAATATTTTCAAAAGGGAATTCCCTAAAATAATAATAAACCAACTAATAATACAAAACGTCAACCAATACAAAAATACATACCAGTACCAACTGTTGCTGCACGGGCGGAAGGCTCGTGAAGCTATCTGGGTCCGAAAGCTCCAGTCTATTAAATAAACAAGAACTCACTTATAGCTCTCAATATAAAAGAATAGGCCGATTTAAGATGTTTTAGAATGATTGTTCCTCCAATTGGCTGATTAAGATGTTTTAGAATTATTGTTCTTCCAATAGGCTGTTTGGTTGTTTCAAAAATAATTCTGGCGCGGTGGTCCGCTGTCGGGCGAATTTCATTTAGAATGCGTGTTTCCGTGCTAAACAACTTATTTCTTGCTTATGCAAGAACCATGCCCATTGCGTGGTTCCGGTTCGTGCTTTAAAACCTAAGCAGTTACTCAATTGTCAAGCACTGCTCGTAACTCATTTTGTTTGTATTTTCCAAAGGAAATGTGTTTAAACCTTTAAAGATAACTGACTAAGCCTAAAGGTAAGTAACTAAGCTTTAAACTAGTGCAAATAATAGCGCCTACTTCTAATTTTAGAGGCATATTTTTTGTACAACCAACTGGATAATTATGCGCATTTCCTTTGGAAAATACAGACAAAATGAGTTACGAGCAGAGTTGACAATTGAGTAACTGCTTAGGTTCTAAAGCATGGACCGAAACCACGCAATGGGCATGATTCTTGCATGAGCAAGAAATGGGTTGTTTAGCACGGAAACAAGCATTCTAAATGAAATTCGCCCGACAGCGGACCACAGCGCCGGAATAATTTATTTAGAAGTTGTAAACTTATATAATGTAAAAAGCTCTGAAAACACGCATCCAAAGGAATTCGCCCCGACATGCGGACCAACCGCGCCAGAATTATTTTCTAGTTGTAAACTTATATTAGGTAAAAAACGATACAAAATTATTGTCCCTACTAGGATTTGAACCCAGGTACTCTGGGTTTGAGTGTTCGCATCCAAAGGAAATTCGCCCGACATGCGGACCACCGCGCCAGAATTTTTTAAATAATACCAAGTTAAAATTTAGTTTCCTTTCCTACCAGAATGTTTTTTGTTGCAATTTTATGTAATTTAATATGACAACATGTTTATATTTTGATTATAAATTTTAGTTGTAATGTGAGTTGAATTTTAGTTTTGACTATTTACGCAAATACTTTTTGTTTTTTAATGTAAATGAAAATATTTTTCTTCTTCTTCTTCTATTATAGCAGTGTGTCACTGCTCACTGCTGCTGTGGTCACAAATATGTGGCCACTTAAAAACGGGGATTGCGAAACGGTCCGCAGAGCTGACGCCGCTTAGCGGACTTGAGGTACTCCAAACAACTTGTTTTGGCTTATAGTAAATTTTCGATGCAATATCTATTTTTTCGGATCACTATAAATATACAATTTAGCTATCCTCCCCTCCCCTCCAGTGAATCAGTCCACCCTCTAAATATACTATACTAAATCTAATCAAAATCAAGTAAACTATAAACTTATGCCCCTGTGCACCACAATTTTCTTTTATCTGCTTATAGTACTACAGAGCCAGTAAATCAGTCCACCCTCTAAATAACCTATACTAAATCTATCAAAATCAAGTAAACTAATAACTATGCCCCTGTGCACACAATTTTCTTTTATCTGCTATAGTACTACAGAGCCAGTAAATCAGTCCACCCTCTAAATAACCTATACTAAATCTAATCAAAATCAGTAAACATAACTTTGCCCCTGTGCACCAACTTATAGTACTACAGAGCAGTATCAGTCCCCTGAATCTAATCAAATCAAGAACTAAAACTTATGCCCCTGTGCACACAATTTTCTTTTATCGCTTATAGTACTACAGAGCCAGGTAAATCAGTCCACCCTCTAAATATACTATACTAGATCTAATCAAAATCAAGTAAACTAATAACTTATGCCCCTGTGCACCACAATTTTCTTTTATCTGCTTATAGTACTACAGAGCCAGTAAATCAGTCCACCCTCTAAATATACTATACTAGATCTAATCAAAATCAAGTAAACTAATAACTTATGCCCCTGTGCACCACAATTTTCTTTATCTGCTTATAGTACTACAGAGCCAGTAAATCAGTCCACCCTCTAAATAATACATACTAATCTAATCAAAATCAAGTAAACTAATAACTTATGCCCCTGTGCACCACAATTTTCTTTTATGCTTATAGTACTACAGAGCCAGTAAATCAGTCCACCCTCTAAATATACTATACTAAAATCTAATCAAAATCAAGTAAACTAATAACTTATGCCCCTGTGCACCACAATTTTCTTTTTTCTGCTTATAGTACTACATAGCCAGTAAATCAGTCCACCCTCTAAATATACTATACTAAATCTAATCAAATCAAGTAAACTATTAAACTTATGCCCCTGTGCACCACAATTTTCTTTTATCTGCTTATAGTACTACAGAGCCAGTAAATCAGTCCACCCTCTAAATATACTATACTAAATCTAATCAAAATCAAGTAAACTATAACTTATGCCCCTGTGCACCACAATTTCTTTTATTGCTTATAGTACTACAGAGCCAGTAAATCAGTCCACCCTCTAAATAACCTATACTAAATCTAATCAAAATCAAGTAAACTAATAACTTATGCCCCTGTGCACCACAATTTTCTTTTATCTGCTTATAGTACTACAGAGCCAGTAAATCAGTCCACCCTCTAAATATACTATACTAAATCTAATCAAAATCAAGTAAACTAAAACTTATGCCCCTGTGCACCACAATTTCTTTTTTGCTTTATAGTACTACAAGCCAGTAAATCAGTCCACCCTCTAAATAACTATACTAAATCTAATCAAAATCAAGTAAACTATAACTTATGCCCCTGTGCACCACAATTTTCTTTTATCTGCTTATAGTACTACAGAGCCAGTAAATCAGTCCACCCTCTAAATAACCTATACTAATCTAATCAAAATCAAGTAAACTAATAACTTATGCCCCTGTGCACCACAATTTTCTTTTATCTGCTATAGTACTACATAGCCAGTAAATCAGTCCACCCTCTAAATATACTATACTAATCTAATCAAAATCAAGTAAACTAATAACTTATGCCTGTGCACCACAATTTTCTTTTATCTGCTTATAGTACTACAGAGCCAGTAAATCAGTCCACCCTCTAAAAACCTATACTAATCTAATCAAATCAAGTAAACTAATAACCTTATGCCCCTGTGCACCACAATTTTCTTTTATCTGCTTATAGTACTACAGAGCCAGTAAATCAGTCCACCCTCTAAATATACCTATACTAAATCTAATCAAAATCAAGTAAACTAATAACTTATGCCCCTGTGCACCACAATTTTCTTTTATCTGCTTATAGTACTACAGAGCCAGTAAATCAGTCCACCTCTAAATATACCTATACTAAATCTAATCAAAATCAAGTAAACTAATAACTTATGCCCCTGTGCACCACAATTTCTTTTATCTGCTTATAGTACTACAGAGCCAGTAAATCAGTCCACCCTCTAAATATACTATACTAAATCTAATCAAAATCAAGTAAACTAATAACTTATGCCCCTGTGCACCACAATTTCTTTATCTGCTTATAGTACTACAGAGCCAGTAAATCAGTCCACCCTCTAATATACTATACTAAATCTAATCAAAATCAAGTAAACTAATACTTATGCCCTGTGCACCACAATTTCTTTTATCTGCTTATATACACAAGCCAGTAAATCAGTCCACCCTCTAAATACTATACTAAATCTAATCAAAATCAAGTAAACTAATAACATGCCCCTGTGCACCACAATTTTCTTTTATCTGCTTATAGTACTACAGAGCCAGTAAATCAGTCCCACCCTCTAAATATACTATACTAATCTAATCAAAATCAAGTAAACTAATAACTTATCCCCTGTGCACCACAATTTTCTTTTATCTGCTTATAGTACTACAGAGCCAGTAAATCAGTCCACCCTCTAAATATACTATACTAAATCTAATCAAAATCAAGTAAACTATAAACTTATGCCCCTGTGCACCACAATTTTCTTTTATCTGCTTATAGTACTACAGAGCCAGTAAATCAGTCCACCCTCTAAATATACTATACTAAATCTAATCAAAATCAAGTAAACTAATAACTTATGCCCCTGTGCACCACAATTTTCTTTTATCTGCTTATAGTACTACAGAGCCAGTAAATCAGTCCACCCTCTAAATAACCTATACTAAATCTAATCAAAATCAAGTAAACTAATAACTTATGCCCCTGTGCACCACAATCTTTTATCTGCTTATAGTACTACAGCCAGTAAATCAGTCCACCCTCTAAATATACTACTAATCTAATCAAAATCAAGTAAACTAATAACTTATGCCCCTGTGCACCACAATTTTTTTTTATCTGCTTATAGTACTACAGAGCCAGTAAATCAGTCCACCCTCTAAAATACTATACTAATCTAATCAAAATCAAGTAAACTAAACTTATGCCCCTGTGCACCACAATTTTCTTTTATCTGCTTATAGTACTACATAGCCAGTAAATCAGTCCACCCTCTAAATATACTATACTAAATCTAATCAAATCAAGTAAACTAAACTTATGCCCCTGTCACCACAATTTTCTTTTATCTGCTTATAGTACTACAGAGCCAGTAAATCAGTCCACCCTCTAAATATACTATACTAATCTAATCAAAATCAAGTAAACTAACTTATGCCCCTGTGCACCACAATTTCTTTTATCTGCTTATAGTACTACAGAGCCAGTAAATCAGTCCACCTCTAAATATACTATACTAATCTAATCAAAATCAAGTAAACTAATAACTTATGCCCTGTGCACCCACAATTTTCTTTTATCTGCTTATAGTACTACAGCCAGTAAATCAGTCCACCCTCTAAATATACCTATACTAAATCTAATCAAAATCAAGTAAACTATAAACTTATGCCCCTGTGCACCACAATTTTCTTTTATCTGCTTATAGTACTACATAGCCAGTAAATCAGTCCACCCTCTAAATATACTATACTAAATCTAATCAAAATCAAGTAAACTAATAACTTATGCCCCTGTGCACCACAATTTTCTTTTATCTGCTTATAGTACTACATAGCCAGTAAATCAGTCCACCCTCTAAATAACTATACTAAATCTAATCAAAATCAAGTAAACTAATAACTTATGCCCCTGTGCACCACAATTTTCTTTTATCTGCTTATAGTACTACATAGCCAGTAAATCAGTCCACCCTCTAATATACTATTATCTAATCAAATCAAGTAAAACTAATTACTTATTCCCCTGTGCACCACAATTTTCTTTTATCTGCTTATAGTACTACATAGCCAGTAAATCAGTTCCACCTCTAATATACATACTAATCTAATCAAAATCAAGTAAACTAATAACTTATGCCCTGTGCCACCACATTTCTTTATCTGCTTATTAGTACACAGCCAGTAAATCAGTCCACCCTCTAAATATACTAACTAAATCTAATCAAAATCTAACTATTATGCCCTGTGCACCACAATTTTCTTTTATCTGCTTATAGTACTACAAGCCAGTAAATCAGTCCACCCTCTAAATATACTATACTAATCTAATCAAAATCAAGTAAACTAATAACTTATGCCCCTGTGCACCACAATTTTCTTTTATCTGCTTATAGTACTACAGAGCCAGTAAATCAGTCCCTCTAATACTATACTAGATCTAATCAAAATCAAGTAAACTAATAACTTATGCCCTGTGCACCACAATTTTTTACTGCTTATAGTACTACAGAGCCAGTAAAAGTCCACCCTCTAAATATATTACTAAATCTAATCAAATCAAGTAAACTATAAACTTATGCCCTGTGCACCACAATTCTTTTATCTGCTTATAAGTACCAGAGCCAGTAAATCAGTGCATGTACAAATTAGTCTTATACCAAGTTTTAACAAATCACAGGAATCCGTGTTTTAAGTCAGTAATAATTGTCTATCCACTTGTTGAAGTCCTTTAAAGTTATTTTAACTACACCTAAAGATTTTGAGACTCGTACAATTATTATTTCCTGTTCGTAAGTTACTTATAGACAAATTTTATAGACTTATTCCGAGGCCATTGTCAGTTATATTCATTACTTTATTTAATGTTATTTACTGCCCTTAAAAGCTTATTATAGCTCCAAAATTTTTAGCATCAAAATATTGTAAATGTACTGCTCTAAAATAATAGCTCTAGACATGCATGATTTTATGCTCTCCAAAAAGGCTATGATTTTTTAAAATTTCGATGCCCCTATAGACACTTTAGATGCCCTAATCATCTTAAGACTGGCTCAAACCTTCCATCTGTGGATTAATTTTGTAAAACTTTCGTGAAAATTCGTCCAGTCGTTCTCGAGTTTAGAGGGAACATCGGTAACGACATTTGAATTTTATTTATATAGATTTATGACATTATAATTAATAAATATCTTTTTTCCTAAAATATAAGTTCATACGTTTATACATTTTTATTGCTTCCTGCTCTTAAAATTTTATAGATTAAGTATTGTAAAAACATATTTTTGATTATTCTAAGTAAAAAGTCATAAAGCATAAAATCCTTTTATAAGTTAACCTTAGTTTTTATTAATAATTTAATTACAGTAATTATTTTAAACTTTATAAAATACCATGAAAATTTATTATTTTAACCAAATTGGAGTTGCTTTTATTTTTTAACTTAAGGTCTAAATAAAAAATTAGAATAATAACAAAAACATGTTCCATATTTTTATTGCCCGCATTTTTTTTGTATTTTATTATTTTTTTATTACATTAACTCTTAAAGGTTGTCGTAAACCTTGAATAGATCATTAACTAATAGATAATATAGCAATAATAATAAAAATTAACATTGGTTCAATTAAACCAAGGGTCGTAAATTATAATTAAAAGTATAAACAAAGTTTTATTTCTTCCTTTTTACTATTGCTCGCCTACAGTCACTGTAGGTTTTCTGCGTAGAGAGAGAAAGTATTGCGTTCATCCTAAATATTCAAAATTGAGATTTTATCAGAATTATTCATTTTAGACGATTTTAAGACGTCGTATCTGTGACACAAATAACTCCCGCTGTATTTGTGCTAGAGAGTTAGCAATTGGCACAAAAATTGAACTTTTGGTCTAGTTGTCCTGCCAAGCATAAAATTCATTTCGCTATTTTGAATTTTTTAAGGTCGTTTGTAGCAAGATTGAAGTTATTAAAGGTCCTTGCCGTTTAAGGTTTTGCCACCATTACATTTCGAAGACGAAGTTGTGTATGGATAAGTTCCGAGGTACCATGTACCTGTTTAGTCAATCTTATTGAATTGTTAGGAATAAGCTTTTCATTAGTGTTAAAAAATTGTGAACAAAATGGTGATGAATGAATGAATGGTGAAGTTTTTTTTTTCAAAAAATCTAATGAACGTCGAACAATACGAAATAACAACAACGTGGTCTCAAAACGGTCTACTATAGTTTCACAGAAAATCAAACCGATTTCAATGAGTTGGCAATTTGAGCGTTATACTAACAAAACATGAGTCCTTCACGACTCGGCCGCTACTTGGCGTCAGCGCTATGAGCCGCCGCTACATGGTTGTTGTACTTTATCAGTTCGTTATATTACTGGTTTGTATAAGTAGCATACTACCAAGATATAAGCGTATTTTCAAACGTATTATAGTTTAACTCATAGCTAAAATCAGTTGACAGCGTGGGTAAATAGTGTTGAGGAACCAATTAGGTTGGTTCTATTTGAAATGGTAGGCGTGGTTTAACATAACCTTATTGATAATAATTGGTATTATTTTCCTACGCTGTCAAATGATTTTAGCCGTGTGTTACAATATAGTGAAAAAACTTATTTAAATTGTGTCAATTAATGACGTAATATTTTGTTTGACATATATGTCAATAAAAAAAACCAGAAATAATACTGATAATAAAATGGAACTTTGTATGTTTGTGAAACATACATAGAACCAAAGCTTAATCTAAACACTACATAAAGATTTGTGATTTTATGAAATGTTTGTGGGGTCATTTGTGTCCTTTGTTGAGTGGGTGACGTCAATCATATTTTATAAACAATAGAGTTCGGGAAATTAATAAGGTTGATTTTTATACTAAGTTTCATTTTGATCCAAGAAAGCGTACGCCTAGAATACAAAAATTTCGTACATATACATTATAATTATATATATATAATATATATATATATATATATATATATATATATATATATATATGTGTGTGTGTGTGTGTGTGTGTGTGTATAATATATATGTATATTTGTAAAAAATCCACCTTTCCCCACTCTCCCTCTCATAAGCTCATTTTTTCGTTGAAAATTCGCTAAAAGTAAGTATTTTTCCCATATGACGCAAATATATTAATTACATTTTATATTACTGATATTACGTTAAATTACTTAATTAAGATCTTAGCCTACTTAATTAATTACTTACTCAATGAAGATACTAATTAATTTCTTGATTAATTAAGATCTTAGCAAAAGGAGATAAAGAAAAGAGCTCTTTAATAAGTATATATGCATTAAAGTAATGAAGTGTTTACTATAAAAATCACTCGTCAATAAACATATTTCTGTTGTCATAAAATGTAATTTTATTGCCTAGTTAAGTTCAATAATCTACTATCTACTATTAATAGCTTTTTGTAACTATGTATCTAAAACTAACCACCTCTCCCATAATACTATTTATAAGTATAAGTTACGTCATTGTGACGGATTAGTTATATACTCTTTTTTAGATTCATATTTAGATTAATATCTAAAGATGCTTTAAAAGTTCATTGATATTTATAATGATTTATAACAACTAACAACAAAGAAACATAAATTTTTACAGTCTTGGTCTGTTTTTACATGCAATATCTGTGACCTAATGGCTCCTAATTATATTTATTAACCTTTTATTCAGTATAATAATAGATACGACGGCAGGGAGGTCCAGGAAAAAAATTTCCGTAATAACAAGGTATTTCCTAAAGGTAGTTCTTCCGATCGGAAATTGGAAATGGTACTAATAAGTCCTCGAAATAACACTAAGTAGGGTGGCGTGACATTATCCCGCCATGCGGTAAGCGTTTATTTTTCACTTATCAAAGTAAAACTTGCCTCCAGGTAGATTTTTGTCACATCCGGTAGAGAAATGTTTGAAAACAAATCGTTGAACAAAAATTACCCTTTTTGGTTTTTAAGTTTAGTTTGTCGGTTGTCTGTTGATAGCATATTTTTCAAAAAAAAGCTTACATTTTTATCTCTAATAATTTTCAATGCAGGACTAGGATAATAAAATGTTTAATTATCAAAATTATGTAAATAAAATTTTTATAAACCCTTAAATAATATAGATATTCCACTTGTTGAATATCATTATTTATTGATATATATAATTTTATATAACAATCTTCTTAAAATTATTTATATTTTAAGTTTTATTATTTTGCCGACACTCTAAAACACTTGCGTAATTCATTCTTTACCCTTTTTTATTTCTTGTTTACAATTCTTTTAGAATAAGAAAAAAATCTAAAGAAAGATCCTGCATGAATACAAAAGGATCTGAAGTATTTGAAGGGGCTGCAGGTCGCACCCGCCACATCACCTTTTGTTTACAAAACTCATGTATTTAGTAAACATCAGGACAACAAATAAACAAATCAGACTTATTTTAAAAGTTTTTGCTTTGAATTGTTTGTGATACTCAATATTTAACAGTTTTTTTTTAATCTGAAAAACGTTTCATTTTGATGCGTTAAATTAATTAAAATTAAAATTACGATGAATAATAAAATTGTTTTATGTAATACAGTTTATAATTCATCTGTTTCCTTAAAATAGATTAAGCAAATTTTCATAATTTTGCATATTTAATCTACAGTTAAGAATTAAATTAACATTTATACTTATATTATTATAATATTAATAATGTAATTAATTGTATAATATATTCAACAATAGGTCACCTAACGAATAATCAATGTCATATGCTTGTTAACTCTATAAATACCACAGAGATATATTTCTAGTGTGGTATTTGAGACGCTTGAAATACTTTTTTAAATTTTAATTGTTTCTCTTGATGAGTTAAGGTTGTAATAAATCGATCGTTAGCGGCTTTACGATAGTTTTTCTTTTTTATGTTGGAGTTGAAGCTGTTTTTGTTTTGTTGTGTAAAGTAAGTTGCAGTAATTTAATTATATTTGTTACTGAATGTATAATTCGAATATTCGGACCATTTTCATTCGCATGAATAAAGAGTTTTTTCGCTGAAAAATATAGTTTTCTTGAATTTAGCCGATTTTTTTACATTTTCGCTGACTCAGCAAATCGGGTTAATGACGTCACAAAAACCTGATTTTCAATAGGGTTCGTGTCCTCTCCAAAATTGATTTTTGTACCAAGTTTGATTCAAAAATATTAATCCTTTTGAAATATAGAGTGTTTTTAAGGTTATGACGCCTATCCAATCAGCCATTTCTTTCCAAAAGAAATTCGCAAAAATGACTCGCTTTGCTCCCTAGATTACTAAAGCATATAATAAGGAACGTTAAAAAGGGTTGTTCATTTAGCTGAAAAATAAAAATGAAGATTTAAAAATGGGGCTCGCTTTGTTTGGTACATACCTTGCGTTAATTATAACAAGGTCTGTTTAGTGTTAGCCCACCTCGAGAATAATCAATGTCCGATACGATGAGGCGCTTGAAACACTTTTGTAGGGCTCTCGTGGGCTCTGTGTAACCTTCATTAAGAGTGAGTAATAAATCATTAGGTTGTAATAAATCATTAGGTTGTAATAAATCGTTAGCGCCTTTTCGGACATAGTTTTTCCTTTTGTATGTTGTTGTTACAGCTGTTGTTTTTGCAGCAATTAAATTATATTATTATTCGAAGGTGGTAATCGATAAGGATTCTCTAGTAATAATATCTTTACGATAATTTTTGAAGAATAGTTTACTAAATCTTATTCATTATAAAGGGCAAATATGTGAAAGTACTTGCAGAACATGAAATAAAACATCACCATATAATACTTCACAATTAATTCATTCAAATTATCCATTTTATAAAAGCATTATAATTTTTCTTAAATTAGATTAAGATATCCGTTAAGCTTTCAAATTATAGCCTATTATATTAAAACTTATTTCCTCATAAGAAATATAAAAACACCGGTCTGCTACCATTTGTTACTTTTTATAATAAAATTACGATATAATTGGAACCTTTAAATAACATAATCAGAAGAAAATATAACAAAAATCGAGAAATATTGGATTTTAAAGAATTGGTGTTTAATAAAACATTCTACTGAACTGGTAACCAATTAACATTTTTCGTTTTTTAACAAATGTTTGTTTGAGTTTCTTTATTTATGCCAGTTAATATTAATTAAATACCGTTAGTTTAAAATAACATTTTTAATGCTTTGTCTACTATTTTTATTGATTGTTTGTATTATTATTTAAAAATAATTAATTTATAAATTCATTAGACAAATTTTGTCATACATATTAAACAAATATGTTTTATTGATTTATTTCAGAAAATGGAAGCGATGAACATAATTTAGATTTGTAAAACTCATAGGGTTGTTCCTTTCAAAAATATGCTTATGCATTATTATAAGTTTTATTTATTTTTATTATTATATGTGAAATTGGAGATGAAATTGACTGCTAGTTTTTCTTTTTATAATGCTCAGATAAAAGTGTAACAAATTTTACTTATTCCCCTTATAGGCAAATATACGATGAATCGTGCTTCAGTGTAAAATAAGGATATTTTAAGGATCTTTAATTTTTATTTGTTTTCATTCTTATATTACTTTTCTTTTCCATTATCTGATGTGTTTTTTTTCATTTAGTAGTGTATCAGTAGTATTGCGCTGGAAATGTTTTGGGAGGGGGAGGGAGGATGAGGGTAGTAATCAATTTAGAAACTATAATTTTAAGCATCCAATATCTAATTATTTTATTTTTTATACAGATATGGTATATCAAGAAAGGTGCATGGATCCATAATCTTCGACACTTCTCTTATACGACTTAAGCTTTAAGTACTTAAGAGTACATTTCTTAAATCTTTGTTGTGCTCATTTGAACATACTTTTTTTGCTTCTCCAACTAATATGCTATTTGGTAAGTGAAATGTGTCCCTGCAAGCATACTCGTTAGTTTTTGTGTAACTTGAAAATAATACTTAGTATCCTATCTTAATTTTGACAAAGAACAATAGTAAACTAATACCTTTCTTTTTGGACTGGATTTCAGTAACCAAAATTGGTTTAGGTTTACAAAATTGGTTACGAAAATACCAATTTAAGGATGGTGCCTACTAGCTTGCTCAATAAAAACAATTTAGCTTTATGGTACATCAAATACTTCATTGAACAACACGAGTAGTTTTGTACACGAGTAGTTCATTGTAAATGATGCGAGTTGCCAATAAGGTTAGTTTTAGTTATTAAACCACGCCTACAATGCATATCGATTCAACCTCATTAGTTATTCAAGACTATTTTCGCACGCTGTTATCTGATTATAACCGTGAGCTACACTATAATAGACCATTTTAAGCCAGTCTCATACAACTGCGTTGTTTACCTTTGATTTCATTTGTTAAAATAAAAACAGAAAAAACGTCTACCTTAATATTTTATATCTTTACTGGAAGCATTGTACTATTTTTTCTAAGCTTTATTTGGCTGATATGATTTGTATGAAATATATTCTTTCATTATAAAAATAACAAGCGGATGATTCTTGCCTATAAGATATTCATTCAATAAATCTAATCAAACTGATGCTCTTTTTATGTTGCTGTAGCATCTCATCTTCCGACCATAATACGTCTTGCCTTTCTAATATGCAAATTGCGTTTTCCCTCGTACCGGGGGGAACGCTAAATGATCATGATTTTTATTAAACCAATTTATTTTGAAACTCATAAAGAAGAAATGTGTTTTTTCATTTTCTTCCTTTATATATTTTAATAAATAAAGAAGTATAAATAATTGAAGTGAAGTAAACACTGTTTGACATCTGAGTTATTTCTTCTTTTTCTTTCTTCCTTTCTAAAGATGAGGAGTGCACTGGAATCATACAGATATATATATTACTAGAGGGGGTATAGACAATATTAATACATTGAGAAGCTTGAAATATAATTTTGGGGCTCTTTGTAACCTCATTGAAACCTCCTTAGAGTAAAGGTTACATTAAATCAATTGTTTTAAGCTTCTCACACATCGCGTGTGTTATTGATTTTTATTTAAATGTTCTTCGATATAGATTTCTGTAATTTTGTATATTTGATTTTATTGAAAGTCGTAGATAGTCAGGTTACTTTTCGATGTTTCCAAATTCAATAAATAGGGCCTCTCTAGTGATAACATCTCTATGACTGAAATAGTGAAAGACATAGTGATATTGTTACTAGAGAAGCCCCCATAGTCAAAATGATGAAACGATGATAAAATAATCTGATCATCTTCGATAACTAATGTTAATATAATTATGCAATCAGCACAAATTAGAGTAATTTATTGAGCAAAAAGGTTTATAAATTTAATAAAACATGTACAATGAGTAAGAATCCGGTAAAGATTGATCTATTATGTCCAATAATATTAACAGTAACTTAGAACAGATTATAATTAGATTGCAAAGAGCCCCTGAGAGACATCAACAAAACGAGGCAAATGGGTATTGTTAGATAGTTTTAGATGACTCCCAGTCAGAAGTAAGACTTGAACTAGGTGTTTCTTAGACTATAAACAAAGATAATAACATATTCCCATGATAAATTTAGAAAACTAAATTAAAATTAAAATAAACCTAACATAAAATATTAATAATCCAAATTATAACCAAGCAAAATGAAATAAATTAAATGGCCCGATGTTTTCATTTTTCATAATGCTATACGAAAGAAAAAGAAAATTTGGAGGAACAGGAGTGTCCCACCAAGTCTAGCTGTTTACCATAAAGGAAGTCGTCTATATACATTTTATTTAAAGTGACATATTCATCATTACGTCCAATTAATAAATGACAGTATTTATAATAAATTGTATCATATTATTTTAAAACTAACCATAATTATTAATAATGATCATCAATATTACATAATCTATCATTTTCAAGCTTGAAGAACCTGTCAAAAAAAATTATAATATTTATATATTGGCAAGAAAATAATCGCCGTAATATACTAAATTAATGGCTCTACGTCATTTAATGGAAGCTAGTTTGCATGAAATTAAGCTTTTTATTTAAATTGCTATAATTTATTAAATAGTCGATTCGCCTTGTATTTTTTTTTTCTTTTTGGGTAAAGTAATTAACAATTGCGTTCATATTAAAAGGTATTACTTGGCGTATACTCAATTCCCGGAGTTTTTAACTATTTTTTGCCAGAAATTTACGCTTATGCGTTGGTTTGGATGACGGTAGCAAGGAGGAAGTGGGAGGATTAATTCTGGCTTCCAGATACCAAAAATATGTTTCAAAATTTATATATACACATTATATGTAATATATTATATATATATATATATATATATATATATATATATATATATATATAATATATATATAAATATACATGATGTATGTATATGTATATTTATTATTTTATATATATGAAGTGTGTGTGCATAAGAACATCTGATATTTTAAGGAAAGTTTAGTTAAAATAGTACTTGGCTGAATGTACTTCAAGTTCCCTATCCTTTATTATCCTGGGTGTGGATAATTTAGAACAATTAATACTACCCGATGGTTTCGCAAGTAGGAATCCTTTTTCTTACTATGGGCACGTGTTTTTTCTAGTTAAAGCTAATGAAATTTATAGTCATATTAAGGCTCTTCTGTAGATTAAATGTAAAATGCTGCACTAGGAACTCATAAGATTGATAATCTTAGACAATATATCTACATAATCTTAGATAATGATAGGTTAGATAACCTTCTTCAAAAAATCTAAGGAAGTTAGCAAAAAGCGTCCAACAACGGAGTCTACTTGCTAAATGATCTATCACCTCTCCCTGTTTAATATCTTACTTCTTCTTTATGAGGCGGTTTCAGGGCCGTAGCCAGGGAGGGTATCACCCCCTCTAACGAAGGAAGTAGTTTTCAGCGAAAAACTACTTGTGTGCAAAACTACTTGTGTGCAAAACATCGCCCCTATAATATTGATTTAGCCCCTCCTGCAAGTTTTGGCTTGTTACGGGCCTGGACACTACTGGAAAATATTTTTTGTATATTGAGTATTACTCCACTGCGCTTTAAGAAGTCACTACTGGACAGTTCTCCTTATATATATGAATCCCGAACTATAAAAACTTATTTAGTTTTGCTTCGATTCAGTCTATTAGTGTATATTTCTATCTGTAGACGGGTGGTAATTATTGAGTTTCATTAAATGAATTACTCAGCGCCTTTGAACTAACAATGGTCGCCCCAAGTAATAACAGAGTTGGTGAGTTCTATATGTGACAATGTCATGACAAATGTTTCTTACAAGAGTCTTATAACAGTAAATAGTAGCATGTGGTATAATTAGTTGACCAGTACTCGCTATTAAAATATTTAAAAGGCAGTGAGTTTGGTCTAATGGTCCCAGGACTGGTTTTATTCACCGACCGCTTAATTATAATAATCTAGTTCTTTATATCGTCAACTCTTTTCATTCCAAGATGGTGGGGGAACCTCTTCCGTTTTTAACTAAATATCTTTTCAACCTTTTATAATATTATAAAATATAAAAATAATGTTGGAGTTTCTATAACAAGGCTTCTTAGCCTTGTTGTAGATCAACTCCTTCTAAGTAGGAAATTGAAAATCAAGAGATTCGATGAACCTCTCCTAGTCCCAAGTCTGGGCAAAACTTTTCGTGGTTCAAAAGATGGTTGAAAAAATACTAATACAAATACAAAAGTCACTCTTTTAAAGGTTTTGCCATTTTATGACTGAATATGGCTATTTTTCGAAATTATTAAAGTGAAGTCAATAATAAATTCTTTCACTTAGTACCAACCGACAAAACAGGTAACATTTTTAATGGTTTACCATTACCGTTATATTGTTTTGCTCCCAACGCTTTTAAATTTAACTCAACTAATTTAGCTCCGCTCTACCCCCAGGTTTACTAAAGGATAGGGACCAGACGCTGTACCACCCTCAACATTGGGAAAAGTTTCCAGAGGAAGTTTGCTGAAATATAGATTAAATTAAAGTTCTGAACAACAATTTCGGGTATAAAGGAGATTTCTTCTATTGTAGGCTGAAAAAGGTTAAACAAAAATCTATACAAAAATACTTTTTTAACTCAACCGTTATCCTTGCTAAATATCCAAATCGAACTAAATTCAATCAAATCCAATTGTTCGACTTAATTTGTCAATTTGTTATTAGCTGACTTGAATCGATTATCAATGATAAGTCGATACTACCAAGAATAAAACTTTCATGCCATTTCCTGGTCAAATTAAATAGAATTGTGTCTTAAGTAGATTTAAGGTAACGATTTTCATTTTAAGGGAGGGGCTTTTATTCTTTGAGAACTTGTTAGGTTCTACTCCTCTCGAGTAATTTTAATTCGACTTGAGCCTCAAATCGACTTTAACTAAATCTTGAACAAAATTCAACTTTAATTGAAGTAATTTTACATACAATCGATTTGTAAAATCGATCTAAAGTATTACAAATAACGATTAGTTGACACAATATAATTGTGCGAGAGACACCTTGGAAACGTAACAAGCAAATGCTTCATCTGGGAACTGTTTCTTTATTCGACATTGGTTATTATTGATGGCTCAATATACAGCGTGTACCACTCTGTTTCGATACGTCTATTTAATCAGGGTGCCGTCAGAGCCTGAACTCACTGAGCCCTCTTCTTAAAACTTTGAAGGATTATAGTGTGGAGATTTACCAGAGACCAGACGAGCAATAATATAATATTGTGTCAACTAACCATATTTTTTAAAACTCGGTAGTATCAAGTCGTACTGTTAAGATTAGATTTGGTTTGTTAAAAACTTTCATAACGCTTGTCTTGCATTACTGAAAGGCTAACATAACTATACACTAAGAAATTTTGTTGTGGCTTGTACCATGTGATTTCTACCCAATAATAATTTTCTCAATAACTGTGCAAGTAACAGCAACACTTAATTAAGGTTTTGTAAGATTGGTCAGCTTTTAGCAATTTTAGCTAAACTTCGTGAGACCATCAAGTTTTCGATCAATGGTCAAAAAGGATGACCATTTTCATTTCTATTACAATATATTTTCAAATTACACATGCACACACACACACACACACACACACACACACACACACACACACACACACACATATATATATATATATATATTTGTGTGTGTGCTTGTGTTAAAATATTAATTTGTAATAAATTAGGGCAAAGCAGCCCTAAAAGAAAACATTTTCTTTTTATCATTTAATACTAACGAGCTATGTGAACATGAATTTTTATCATACAATTCATGATGGCTGACACGTGGCTAAAGTGTTAGCCATTCATAGTTCTCTCGCACAATTATATTGTGCGAGCTATGTAAACATAAATTGTTTACACAAGTTTTAGCCATTCATAGTTCTCTCGCACAATTATATTGTGCGAGCTATGTAAACATAAATTGTTTACACAAGTTTTAGCCATTCCTAGTTCTCTCGCACAATAATATTATGTCAACCGTTCATAGTTCTCTTGCACAATTATATTGTGCGAGCTATGTAAACATAAATTGTTTACACAAGTTTTAGCCATTCCTAGTTCTCTCGCAAATAATATTATGTCAACCGTTCATAGTTCTCTTGCACAATTATATTGTGCGAGCTATGTAAACATAAATTGTTTACACTAGTTTTATCCCTTTGTAGTTCTCTCGCACAATTATATTGTGTCAACCATTCATAGTTAATACATCCTTCATTAGCACAATTATATTGTGTCAACCATTCATAGTTAATACATCCTTCATTAGCACAATTATATTGTGTTAATATTTCCCTCGTCGCGTCAAAGCTTCCTCAACTCAAGGTAACTAAAACAGAAGCGAAGTGGTTCTCTTACTCATCCTAAAATATTTATGTTATATTATAAAAGTCGTCTCCATAATATGAACTAATACCCCTGAAGGAACCGTTTAATTCTTATTTTTATTCATCTTTTCCATCTATATAACTCTTGTACATGTATACACGCGCACAAAATATGTACATTTACCTGCACATATAATTTTTAAAGATATTATAACAATTTTTTTCTTAGATAATTATAATTAATATAATTACTATCATATAAATGAAGTTTGGCGTTTCTTATGATTCCTTGGGGCTAAATTCTGAAAATTTAAAAAACCGACATCCTTTCATATAATATTATTTATTTAAGTAAATAATAAATAATACTAAATAATTAACACCAACGCAACTTGATGAAAACCTTAAACCCATTATCTTACGCAGAGCAATAATAAATATTTTTTAACATATTTATTATTAAACTTAACTTATTATTAACTTTATTTTTAAACTTTTCTTTATGCTGTAGGTTAATTTATAAAACACACTGCAGATTCTGTACCTTATAAATCAAATAAAAAAGAATCTTGAAAAATATCTTCGCCTTATTGTATTTGCTGCACTTATTCTCAGCACTTAGAACTTCCGTCGCCTTATCGTATTTGCTGCACTTATTATCAGCACTTAGAACTTGCCTTCGCCTTATCGTATTTGCTGCACTTATTATCAGCACTTAGAACTTGCCTTCGCCTTATCGTATTTGCTGCACTTTATCAGCACTTAGAACTTGCCTTCGCCTTATCGTATTTGCTGCACTTATTATCAGCACTAAAACTTGCTTTCGCCTTATCGTATTTGCTGCACTTATTATCAGCACTAAAACTTGCTTTTGCCTTATCCTATTTGCTGCACTTATTATCAGCACTTTGAATAACGTTATATACTTAAATACTTTATAAATTATAAAAAATCGAGTATGGGGTACCTCGGAACCTATCCTCATCACCTCAGAGTCGCTACGCTCATCCTTAATACTTTGGACTCGCTTCGCTCGTATTCAGAATATATAAGTCGTTAAATTTAAACTGCAACCTGTCTTCGGACTCGCTTTGCTGGTCCTCCAACTGTAATTATATCCATTTATTCCCAGCAGTCACACGCTTAGGCCTGATCCAGCTTGATGTTGCTAATCAGCATATTGATAAAAGATAACTTTTATGTTGTAACAAAAATCATGTATATACTTGTATTGAAACTAAACTTGGTGTACACAATTAATACGAAAAGGTATATACTAGTAACAAATTCATAATCCATTGGACTACTTGCCATTTTTTCCAATTTTTTGAAAACATATACACAAGTCATTTAATAAAAATTTAACTAATGCCAATAATGTGATGAAACATGGCTCATATATTAGTTAGTGTTACTTATGGCTAAATGCATGCTGAACTCAAATTGATCACACCATTTTTTCTGCGTTTATGCTTTTAAAATATTTTCTAAATATTTGGTGAGTCATTTATTTTAGCTAGGTTAATGACATCATAAAAGAATATTTTTTAGATAGCACAACTTCACCATTTGTACGAAGTTTCAACTCTCTAGCATACATACACTGGGAGCTACGATAATAACAGACAAACTCATACACGAATACAGACAGGCAACTTCGTAAAAACCACACAGGAGGTCTTAAAAACACCTGAAATGGATAATTCATGATTCATCTCGGTTTCAAATTTTTTCCGAACACAGTATATCTACGGTATAAATAAGGAAAAAGTAACAATTTTTTTATTTCAATACAGCTATTTAATCGACGGTTGTTGTCGGATCAACTTTGTTAAAGAGGATGGAGAGTGGCCAGTAAGCGGATGGGCAACACCTGGTTTATTTTTATTTTACGCATATTTCATTTAATAATCTGTATTTCATGTTCACTGTGTATTGATTCTAATTCGTTTCAACTCTGTAATGGTTCTTGTCCAACTCTGCATCATACTTATACCTCATACATTGTTATTTGAAAGTTTACTAATTAAATGAAGTTAATAGTTAGTACTGTCGTGAACTAGATGTTCGTAGCTAGTTACTAAGTCCTTGTTAAGTAGACATTGACAGAGAAGATAGATCCCCTGCTCTGCTTCTATACCACGATAGGTCTAATGAGGTCTCCAAGCCGGTCTATGCCCGTCTGACGGTCTCCCAATACTCAATACAAATACCCCTTTAATTAATGTTTAATCTAACATAAAATACCTATTCATTTTATAAAATAGGTTTTGTAATGTATTACGTTCAGGTCATTGACATTCGTATGATTCGTTTTTTAAGTAAATGTATTTAATTTTAGAGTGTTTATCAATATAAAAGACGCCTCCGTGTTTGAGGTTGTTCAAAAGTTTATCCTAACCTTTGAGACCAGGGGTTTGGAGTTGGCATCACAGGTTACGCTCTATCAACAAGATTATTGTTCAAATAAATTGTTACCAATTTTAAACAATACATACATTTGTTACAAATTTAATTTTAGCGGTTACCCCCCCCCTCCATTTTCCAAAGGAGTTACCCCTTATGAGTCTTATTGTTATATATAACATTATAAACAATGAAACAAAATGATTCTGCATTAAGTACGTTTATAAAATTATATTTGCATTATGGCAAGTAGTTAAATAAAATATAAAAAATCTGAAAATCCCATCTACACTTTTCTATTGTCAGAACCACATTATTTAAAAGCTTATTATTTCTTTGACAATTCGCTAAAGCACTTTTTTGGTGTAAGACACATTTTTTATGAGGAACATAATTGTGGGAGAGACACCTAGGGATGTGACAAGCAAACACTATGTAACATCTGCATGCGTTATAATATAGCAAACGCTATGCTACGTCTATCATCCAGCAAACTCTGTTTCATCATTAGACATTCGTGTTTGTTAGTGGCTTGACATAATACCAAGACATCATTATTATCATGTCCTTCTCTGTTCCGTTATGTCTAACACTCATCAGGGTTCGGAAAAGCCTGTACTAATGTGCGAACTATTTATATGATGCAAAAATAGCTAGTATAATATAATAGACAATAAACACTACATAAAGCTTTGTCCGTATTGTCCGCATAAACATGTTACGTGAACGTTTAGCTTTAATATTTATACTAAGTTTTATATGTATTTTTAAAACTTATATATATATATATATATATATATATATATATATATATATATATATTCTTGATTAAAGATGCCTCGTTTTTTGAAAAAAACAATCACTCCCCCTACTTCTTTTTGGAAATTCGCAAAAAACTATTTCAGAAAATTGAAACATAAAGTTCTATAAATATAATAAACAGATAAATATAAAAAGTAAAACTTGAACTTTACATTAAATTAAATGGGTTAAAGTTTGTTGCAATAAACCAAGTACTATTAGGAGCCTAAAATGTTCTCAAACCAGTTGGCAAAGTAAAACTAGTCCAAGTTTGCCCCCAGTAAAACTTTAAGGGAGGGGGGATGGACCGTAAGTTTACAGACCCAATTCCCGATATCCTATTTCACGATGTTTGTTAACTCTATTCATTCCAACTTTATACCTTCCTTTAAAATTTACTAAAATATTATTTATTTTATTTTACTCTTTAAAAGTAATAAATATTTTATTAATGTCTTTTAAGTTTTATTAAAGGATGACCTTAACGTAGAACAAAACTAAAAAGAACATTGCTATTGATATATTAATATACATTTGATTTATAGTTCAATGTCGTTATAAAAGTCGGAAAATCAATACATTGACTTTAAAACATAAATTGCACGTGACCTAATAAAGTAAATATATGAAAAATCGGCTTTTGGGTGCCTCGGAACTTTTTTTCACCTTAAATTATTCGTTTCGCTCGTTCTTACCACTTTGGACTCGTTTTGCTCGTTCTTACCACTTTGGACTCGTTTCGCTCGTTCTTACCACTTTGGACTCGTTTTGCTCGTTCTTACCACTTTGGACTCGTTTTGATCGTTCTTACCACTTTGGACTCGTTTCGCTCGTTCTTACCACTTTGGACTCGTTTCGCTCGTTCTTACCACTTTGGACTCGTTTTGCTCGTCCTCAGATTACATTGCTTACTTTGCTCGAAATTATATAACTTATAGTGCATTAAGTCTTCGTAATACTTCGCTGCTTCGATTTTCCTTAGACAGTATAAAGTCAATTGTATTCCTAGCGGTCAGAAATGTCTTATAAATACTCTAGTGAGAAACAATTGTGTTACCAAATCCCTTAGAGATACTAGCCGTATTGGAATCAAAATTTGCTCGTTTTATAAAGAAACCCACTAGTACCAAATTTCTACTTAAATAATTTCTAAAAAGTGGGGGGGGATGCCAAATTTGTATGAGCGCATACATATTTGTAGACGATTCTGACAAATCTACTTATTCCTGAGATTTCGTCAAAACAGTGTATTATATCTCTACTGATTCAAATTGTCTACAATATCCTTAATTAAAACAGCTTCTTTAGACTTCTACATTTTTAATTAAATATAAACCATAACAGCAATTGTGTCTGTTTGAGCCCTTCTTAATTTATTTATAATCAATGTAAATTCTTTTATGAATTGATTGCTTCACCAAATATAGTCTTACACGGCTCACCGAGCTTTTACCATCTAAGAAGAAGAAGTAGTTATTTGTAGTTCTTTAATATTATTTGTGTCATGGTTTGTTAATTTCATCTTTACTATAAGGCACTGATGATGGCCTCATGTTAGGTTGAAAGCGCTTTGCCAATAAAATAATTTTGTGGAGAGACTCTTTTCTTTCACCCATAATGAACGACTCCACAGGTGCTCAATTTCATCTAAATACAGACGATTTTTATGTGACGAAGTTTTGCCAAAGCTCTTAGTTTTGTGGTCTACGTATGAGGTATCTGATCTTAATGCAGCATTAATATAGTATTTGTTTCTTTTACTATCTTTTATCTATGCAAATTTTTATCCATCTTTTTCTATCTATACTAACTAAGCATTTAAAGTTATAGGATAAGCAGTTAATTTATAATTTACCAATGAAGATAATGTTATTTCCTTTATTATAGTGTTCATCAGCTGGCACCTAAAATCGATAGAACATTGTTATTACTGGAATGAAATAATCGAATTGTTTTCATTTAGGAATTGTATGAATCCATGCTGATGATAAAGAACAAGACATCAGTTATCACTAGTTCACGTGTCTATGAATCATTTAACGCCTCATTTTGCCTTATGCTCATAAAACTGTCTCATTATATTAAGCACGAATAAAAGATTGATCCTATTGTATACCATTTATAGTTAAAATTATCCAAACATATGACATTTCAGGATAATAGCTAAATATAATTGGTCAACTATTTATGATTTCAGCGACATATGTACGTACAATTATTCCGAGACCGGAACATAATAGAAAAGTTTCCAGGTTTTATATTCCAGTATTGTTAAACGAGGGTACGGAAAACTTTGCTTTTGTGGTTTTTGGGTTGTGTAGTATCCTAAAACTGGTTAGAATGGTTTTGGAGACAACTGGAAACTCATCCCGAGGACATTAAGGACTGAACCCTTCAGCCCTCTCTATTTACTAAAGAAAAGTACAATAGAAAATGAGGAGGCGGGGACAATCGTTGGACCTTTTGTTACTTACCCTAGTTTCTGCTTCAGGTGGTTTTCAGGATAAGCCGCAAACACATCTTAAAACTTTATCTTCTATGATGTCCTCTACAATCTGTCCTCACATCCGATATGTTTTTTGACAAACAAACTATCAACAAAAAAAAAGTAGGAATACAATTGTAGAGCGATCTTCTTTTTGTGCAATAGATAAGGGTTTTTGTCGTGAACAAATTTGTAAACCACTTAAGAAAAATAAGGTCACAATACTATAGAGGAAAAAATCATCTCATCTTCCCAAAATTATGACACTGATTAGATACGGACGATTCAAACTCGTTTTTATAAATATTAGTACAATTTTATTATTCTTAAATCTAACTTGATCATTCCATTTTTTAAAAATGAACTGATCGTTAATCTATAGTTAGACATACATTATTCGCTCCCAACTTTAGCATATTGTACCTCATGACTCTTAGTTTTTTATACCTTTTGAAAAGAAATCAATAGATAGAGCTGGTGGGATATAAAGTTTGGATTTATATCTGGTCCGTGAACATCCTCGACTCAAGGCAATTAAGTTTCTCCTGCCTCCAGGGCTCCTCTCTGTATCACTCTACTTTCCTCTTACATTCATGAAAATTTATTTTGTTCAATAGTTTTTTATTATTTCGAAAGTTAAATAAATTGCTTGAATTTATTAGAACGATGTATTATTTATTGATAAAAAGTAAATTTGAATCGTTTATCAGCATTTGACAATAAAGGTGAAATTATTTTGACGTTACCTAGTAAATCACCAATACCTACCTTTCATTTTGGCTCTGATCACTGCAGTGATCAAATTAGTGTACTTCGAATTTTAAATACAGTTATTTTCGTGTGCGACTAAACCTGGTCAATAAAGCAGGACTTAGGGTCTATGATAAAGCACTGTGCAACGTAAACTGAGCTAGTTTACTATGATAACAATAGACAAAATTCTCTTACAAAAAACAGAAGTATGTTTCAAATAAACAATCTTATTTACGCTACAAAGATCATCTTTAGGTCGGTAAAAGGAGATTGTAAGAGCCAGATAGTCAGCATTAGTTGTTACTGCTTTCTACTAACATTTACTTCTCTTGCACTTTTGATTCATACCATCTATTTATTGACTGCGATTCTTGTTCTAAAGGAGAGAAATGGTCGATATCTACTCGTAAACGCTGTTGGATTCATTTTTACTGCATATGATAGGCAACAGAACAGATTTCCTTTGATTTTAATGTAGATATTCTGCCATATCTAAAAAGACTAGACGAGTGACTTTCATATCTGGTATTTGAACTTGGAACAACACTCACATGTTTTTCATATTTTCCTACTCACAAGACTCAACGCAAATTGCAAATGTTAAGAATTAATTTTGTTTAAATTTAATGTATTATAATGTCTTCACTGAGTTCTGTATAACGTCGAAACTTGGCTTAAAATGTGCTGCATTATTTGTTTAATATTTCGCATAAAACTAACTACTGTACAAAAATCTTTCTATATTACGCCATTTTGTCTCCATTTATGCTGTAACAGTTTTAAGTATGAAATAACTTATAATTAATAATTCTGAAAACTAAAATGTGTTACTCAAATTATTACGTACTATTCCAAGAATAAAATCTAATTTGGAAGTGTTTTTACCTTCAGCTTCCATTTAGCTTGTGTTTACCTATCTTTACTGACACTTGCTATGCCATAGCAAAAGCAAAAATTAGTTTTTATTAAAAAATAAATTAAACTTGACGTTTTTTTCCACATTTTCGTTTAACAACCGGAGATTAGTTAAATTCCGTTCGAGTTTAAATTATATTGTTTTTAGAATTCCTTTGAAGTGTTTCGTTACCTGATGGCAATCTATTGTTTTCTGAATAATTTTAATTATTTCTGTCATGAATTCACGTGTTTTAGTGTATTTTCAACAGAAAAATGAGCTAATTTTTGAAGATAAGTTTTGGGCAAATATATACGTTTAATATTACAGTATGTCTTTACTGTAGGTTAATATTTTGAAGAAATTGTCTGGCAAAAATTATGTTTTTACATTATTTTTTAGCACCTTTTGAACATCAAATATATTTTGAATTATTCTCTTTTCGCTATTATTGAGTAATACTAAAAGTCCAAATTTATATTTCATGCGTCATCAATACCAGAAACAACTTCTTATTACGGACATAAGAACCAATTTTCATTCGATTTTGCAGATGTGATAGACTACGCCGAAAATTGATTTAACAAATTGTGTCGCTCTATTAAGTTGTGTAACATTTTAAATAATTACATTAAAAGAAAGTAATAAGTAAGATTCAGTTGATCCATGTTACAATATTACGGGATGGTGCAGCAAAGTGTTTATTTGGTCCAGTTTTTCAATACCTTTGACGTTTTTACCAGTACAGTACCTTTCAATTAATTTTAATAAACCATTTAATTTAGTCTGATTTGTCATAGCTAACCAATGACTCCATACTACCTTCATACATCAATAATGACTGAAAGCTTCAAAGCTGGCTTTTACAGTAAATGTTTTAATGTTTTATTAATAATTTCAATCGAATTTACTTTATTTGATGCACGTCTACCATAATTGCATTCTTCCTTTAATAATGTTTTTGTTTTAATGATTTCAGTAACAGATTTAGTGCATTTTCGTCCTTTAATCATAGTCACAATAGTCTTATAACTGAAAAAAGCAACCCAATAGAGGATGGATAATGGATCGTTTCATTACAATATTCTCTTAAACTTTATTTACAAAAGTTAATTAAAGAACTCAAAATAAGTGCTGCTAAAATACATCGCAAGATGTCAAGATTTGACGTTCACTTGTCATACTTCGAAACGAACAATAGGATTTATTTAAAGAATCCCATTTATTCTACACACACATGAAACATAATTTTTTTACGTTTAAACCTGCGTCTTAGAGCCGTATTTTTCTGTTATTTTAGGTTTAAGCTTTATAAGTTTAGGGAATTTTTAGGTAGAACGTACTTATTTGACTTGCTTAATATTAGCGGTCATGTCATGTACTCGTGGGCTTGAAAAGGGTCAGATGAGACAGTAATGGCAAATCTTTTAATGTAGCTACTGCAATAACTTGACTCTCGGTGTCGTATTCTTGACATATTTATGACAACTTAAGTTTTTGACTTCAGCTTGACGTTAACAAACTTTTTTTGGTTTATCTTACGCTTTTAGGGTGAATGACTTGTTTTAAATGTATTTTTTCTCTTAACATTTGTGAGATATTACTATTTTAGACATTTTGGAGACTAAACGGATATTGACCTTAAAATAATTGGCGTAAAAAGTACAATTTTTTTCTTAAGAGAATATGTAGGCATTTTTTTTAAATATATCCCTTAAATAAGATTGTTGAAAATTATTGGGCATGTGATAGTAATTGGAATTAGATAGAGGTGATTGATTGCTTAGCATGAAAACCATTTCGTAGGGCTTTTTTGGCCAAGTTTTAACTCAACACGTCGGGTGATAAAATGATAACAGACACACCGACACATGTATTCATCCAAAACAAACACACACGCTTGTACAGTCTTGGTAAAAACCACATAGAAGGTCTTCTTCTGTTTCCACCTTAAATGGAAAATTGGAATTTTATGAATTCCATTGAATTCAATTGGAATCCCGGTTTCGGGTTTCTAATGGTATGTACAATAGGTTTCTATTGTAAACTATTAAATTTCTTACTGAAATTATAAAAACAAAAAATACCTAGTAAAAAAGTTTAATTAAAAAATGAAAAGAAATAAAAATCCATATACGTAACAAAATATGTTTTTCTTATTCTACATTAATTTACACCAAGACTATTTTTATAAATCATTAATAACACTCCATTAAATTTTATGTGAAACCATATAAATTATGTAAATTATATTTAAATTTAAATTATACTAAAAATTATCAGTTTTATGGTAATTTTAATATAGCATTAATTTAAATATAGATAATATAATGTGATATGATTTGCCTTAATTTATGTATTTTATTAATTGTCATTAATTATAATATATACAATAATTATGAGTGAATAATATGATGTTTATTTACAGGTATAATTATTTATTGCTAAAGGATGTGCTGGCAGATTAGAGATCCTTTACTTGTTTAACGTAGTACCTGAGTTGACCCCTCTGCAATGGTTGAGGTTGCGTCCTTTGAAGGTCCGGAAATCGCGATTCGGACCGGACTGAACTTATTATTATTACTAGAAACAACTTATATCTTATACAACTTATATCTAGGGGATCTGGAAGTGTGATAGGTGCCACAAACGGGTGCATCTGGTGGTGCATTAGGTGTCATAGTACTTAATCCTACAAAAGCATTCTCAGAGGGAGACTAGAGACTTCCTACTCCTCTACAATCTCAATAGGAACACATATTTTAATGCACCTTTCATACGGTAGACATGTGTCAGTGACGTCACATTAAATCAATTTATACCAACACAAATAATTAAAGAATATTTGCGATTAATAATAATTACAACTTATTTTAAATCAATTTTACTTAAGACAAATTAGTCAAAAAATAATGTTATATTTACGCGAAATTGTGATTATTATATAAAATTGATGTCACTAATGTACAGTTATGGTACCACTCATCCCTGTTGTATCCGCCCCTTTTTTTATTAGTCTTCGTCACTAAAAAAATATATAACTTTCTATGGATAGCCAAGCACCATTTGAAATATTTGTTCATCTAGGGTAAATTGATACTACGGATAACCCAAAAGTTCTAAAAACGAGTATTTATTAATCGATCAGAACTGACAGTTCAGTGATAACAAGCTAACATTTCAGGGCTTCTGAACGTACATTTAAATCACCTAAAATTTAATAATCTATCAATCATGAGTATGTTGTCATAAGGTTTGAAGTAATAAGCTTAGGCGTTCTCTGCACCACAAATGACACATAATTACATTACTAGAAGTAGATCACATGATTCTTTTGTCTCACCGGATACGGGGTTCCTCGGAACTTTATCTCACCTAATTCAGTTTCGCTACACCTATAAACAAAAACTGTTCAAAACTGTTCGGACTCGTTTTGTTCCTCTTCATAGTATGAATATAGCTTTATTTCTATATTTCTTCACAGATTCACAGAATTAGAATAACATAAGCGGTCACCAATCCACATACTGACCTCTCTCGTTGTTGCTTTATACTGTAATATAACAAAAACCATGTTTATATAAAGCGTAATACAATCAAAATTTATAAAAAAAAAATCGTTGTGTTCCTTAAAAGAATTTACACATGCGTAATGTCAGCTTATTCTTTGAAGATTTTCCGATTTTTAATGATTTTTAAAAATCGTGTAAAAGTAATTCGATGTAAAATTAACCAATTCTGATATTGAGATGAAACGTGATACATTTGTTAGTCTTACATAGTCTTATATATGATTATACGTGTGAATTTCAAATCAATCTAAACATTTTTTACGTACTATCATTAATTAACTGTCATTAATGACAGTTAATTATGTCATAGCGGAAAGTGGAGCTAGATTTAAAGATTACTTTTTGTAAAAATGATTAACTTCTTAACGTAAAAACAGGAGATACAATAACAGACATACACACACAAAAAAAACTGGATAAATACTGCTCAGAAAATCTCAAGAGCTCCTGAAGCTGATAACCCAGTTTAATTAAAATATGTAACTCATTTTATACTACTTCAAACCAAATTTTGCTGAAATATACCATTAATTATGAAGAAAACATAGTCTACCTATCTAAACTAGGATAGGCGCCCTTCATATGATTGCGCATGCCCAAAAATTTATAAAATTTGGCTAACTTTTTTTGGTCATTTAACAAACGTCATAAATTTAGTTGTAGTTATCCGACTTTACGTATTAGATTTAGTAATATTTCTGTACATACAGTTATTCATTAATAACTAATTACAATAATAAATAATGTCTAATTTAAAATATTGAATGTCGTTTAAAAAATTTGAATGTTACCTGTGCATGCGATAATATAGGTTTAATGTAATCAATTGTTTTATGTATTGTTTATTTATATGTAGTATTTATTTTAGATGTTTTTTTTATCCTAATTTAGTAATCTATCAAAATTATTTTAACTGTTATTTTCATTAATACTGTATTAACTTCTTTAAGATAATCAGCAAACTCCAGGCAGACGGCTTAGGCCATGCCTTATCTTTGTATTGTAAAATGGTTATGATATTGTGTTATTTATTTGTTAAAATATACATATTTACTTACTTACTTATCCGACTTTAACGAAAAAAACACTCGTTTAGTAGGAAATTTTATCAGGTTTAAAAAATATTCCCTTCATGAACATTGAACATGAATATTCCTTTGCACCTGACCTACAGGGAACCACTTATTTCAAGAAAACCTGGAATTTGTGTGATTTTATAATATTTTGAACGAGCTCATTTATATGAAAGGCTCCACGCTGGATAGGCAGACTATGCTTTTCCTTCATAATTTAAGGTATATTTTCAGAAAAATTTTGTTTGAAGTAGTACAAAATGAGTCACATTTTTTAGGTCTGGGTCTTGGACTAGTTACAGATTTTTAGGGCATACATATACATTTCCTTATACTTACGGTATAAATGAGGAAAAGTAAAAATGTATTTGACGGATAGCTGATTTATGTATTTAATATGCTTCCTTGATTGTTTAGGCAATGTCTAACTGCTTCCTTTGTATTACTCAAGCAAATTTACTGATAAACAAATCAAACAAACCATTTACTCTTAATAATACAATTTATTATGAAACAGTTCTCTCCAGTATTTATTTCTGGTTATTTTTTTTTTATATTTTTATGCTTTATTTAAATTACGCTCTAAGAAGGTTCAGCCATGCAGAAATCAATTCTTGAAACAAGGTAAAAAGAATTTTTGGGAGGGTTTTTTCTTAGGGAGTCCTGAAACACGAGAACCCAGAGTCCCCAGTGGGTCCATGACCCTTTATTCTTTCCCCTAATTTTTTTACTTCCTGATTTTGCTTTAAGGGGGTTTTCAAAAAATAAGAAGGAAAACTCAAAAAAATAGGGTAGAATAATTAAAATTGAATCAAGTATAAATAATGAATAATTCTCCTTACGATATGAACTTTTCACTTTTTAACAAAAATTAATAATTCACTTCATTATGTATTTATCATATAATTATAAATTATTAAAATAATCAGGTAATAAATACATTATTAATATAGCTTGCTTTCTTTCTCCTGAATCGCTAAAATAATTTTTAGTTAAACTTTTTCAAACATTTTTATTACTTAATAAAAATTAATATTTTATTAATTTTTTACAACTTCACTCAATAAAATTTTATTGAAATATATTGATTTATTAAAGAGTTAGCAGTTAACATTTTCTTATCTTTCTGACTATATATAAAGGAAATTGTAGAGGAAAAATTAAAATTTCATTAAAAGGATTGGGGTGACAGTTTTACCAGGTAAAGGTTGTTTGGGAAATAAAGTTAGTAATTTGAACATTTTCATTTGACCCAACTCAAAGTCCTCGGCAGTAAAACTTGACCACAATTTACTCCTCACTCGACTATGCTACCAAAACTTTTTCCACCCACAACTTCAAACTTACAAATTTAACTTTTTCTTTATTTTTTGTCGCTAAATTTAGACTTTCTAAAAATATAACAATTAAAGTTACAATATGATATTTTTATTTCTTTTTTCTCTTCATTCATTGTGTATTTCTTTTATTCTATGTGATATGATGGTCTAAAAATGACAGAAACTAGGCACTTACATGTAATATTCAGGAGCAAAGTTATTCAAAATTACTTACAAAAGGAAGTGAGATCCCAATAAAAATACTTTTTGGATAAATGCTGCCAAGTCCTGCGTAAAAAGATGCGATATCATAGTTTACGTCTATACTTTTCCTTAATATTCAATGATTTTTACTTAAGATCTGTTCGATATCCACACGGGAGCATTAACAGAGCAATTTGCGACTTAAAAAAACGTTAATAACAAATTAATAATAATCATCATCAATAGTCACATGATAAAGAAATTAAAGTTTTTTATCAATTTCATTTAAGTTTGTAAAGTTTTCTGTTATAACTTGAGCATTGATATCGTGTAAATATTAAGTAAACATCACTATGTTTATTAAAAAAAAGTAGTCTTGAAATCGCTAGGCTTAGCCGCATTACAATAATGTTAATCTTTTAAACTTACTAAACTTGAATGATTCGTTTTTGGACCAATGATCTTTAATCTTTTTAGAAAAGCAATGGTAAGCATCATCATTAAAACTAATAATTTGATTTCAAAATCACAGCTTCGTCAACACAATAGATCACTAAATGTGAAAATATAATTTTCATTCTGTATTTATTATCTAATTACGGAAAACATAACCAAAGTCCTGAGGATATGTTGATAACTCTAGGAAGTCATATAGATGAATTAAAGTGGGATTTAGACTTGAAACAGTTTAGTAATAATTAAGTTTAATGTTTGTGGTCCTGCAATGTTATAGGCATTGTGAACATTATGCAAAATGCATTACAAGTTATGGTGTTATCTATAACTGGTTAAATCCCTAGATACGCAGTTAGCACTGCGCCTATCTAAAACTTCTCTCTAGTTTAACACAGTTTAACTCAGTTTAACTCGATTCACTTGTAAATTAAGTTTGCATTTTAGTTAAAGGTAGAAAATACCTCGGGAAATTGAGATCTGTACAATGTTGATTTTAGACATTAAACTTGTATTGATCTAACGACACCTACTACTGTTTTATAAGTAAATTTAAAACTGTCTTTAAGTTATTAAACACAAAGTTTAATCTAATTAAACCTATTTAAATTGTTATAAATTGTAACTATGTTTTAATATTTAACTATCGGTGTTTAAATGGAGATAATAAAAGAACAGGAAAATAATAAGTTCTGAAATAGCTTATTTTTCTATTTAAAATTATATTTGTTTCATGTTAAATTGTTCTGATATTACGTGTTTTTTTTTTAATTTCTTCTTGTTTATATCGTAGGTGTGCATTAAAGTAATGTATAAACCAAGTAGGGAAACTCTGTGTAAAAAATTCAGACATACGTGATCAGCTGATAGCTAGCTTAAAAAATAGCTAAAATTGGAATAACTGCGCATGCGCGTCTTAGGATTTACGATTTTTACTTAGTTTTATTGGCAACCCTGATAATATTATGTAAGTTCTACTTTTAATCGTGTTTTCTTACTTTAATATGTACGTGATAGTTTAATAATTTTGTATTAAATTCTGTGATATTGTTGTTAAAATAAATTAGTTAAAGAAAAAGAGAAAATATTGTAAAGGTGAAGTACATGTTTTTATTAAAATTTTGAAGAATATCCAGACGACAATGTAAACAAAGAAACAATGTGACGACGATGTGCCTTAAATATAACCTAAAATCACGATTGCTTTTATTATATTCAAAAATGTATGGTTAAAGTTGTTAAACTACCAATTAAAATTAATATTTTAAGGGGAAAACAAATATCACTTCCAAAAATGTACTATGTTAAGTAGTGCACTCGAAAAAAATGTTTAATTAACCCCTCGTTTTAAGTAATTTAAAAAAATCTAGTAATTAAATATTCGCTTTCGGCACCGGAGGTGCGGGGTTCGCAGCCCGGGCTATGCTCTAAGATTTTATGAATAGTATTTGTATTAAAAAGATTTCGCCAACTTTAATTAATTCTTAGAGTGTAGTAGATGCTACCCACCTGAGGTGGTTCCCGCAGGGTGACTACCCTGATGGGCCGAAAGGCCCTAAAACGGGCATTTTATTTTTTTTTTGTTTAATTAAAAATTTGCACTTAAACCTCAATTGGATGTGACAAGACGTATTTCTAAGACAAATTATTAACATTTTATACTAAATTGTACAAATAAATACCGTAAATAGTTTGTTTACATTTACGCTCATAGGAAAATTTGAGGCAACTCCCTGGTGGACTAAATGTGAACTACATGCCAGGTCTGGCAGAAGTCGTTTATCGTTTTCGTAATATAAAGTAGGGACTTTATATTACTTTAGTGTGCATGATAAGTATTGTGTTTTCATTAAAAATCCGAAATCGAATTTTGACTTGATTTATCAGTTTCAAGTGTTTTTAGGACCTCCTAAGTGTTTTTATAAAGTTGTTTGTCTGTATGTGTGTCTATGGTTGTTTGTGAGTAGGTGTGTGCGTGTTATCATCGTAGCTCCCAGTGTACTTAGCTAGAGAGTTTAAACTTAATTAAAAAAATCATTAGGTCTAGTTGTAGTATATATTTTGTGCCACTATTAACCACCAACTCAGCAATAATTTTGAAAATATATGAACAAAAAAAATATTTTAATGGATTTGAAGTTCGGCACACTTGAACTCATGTACAGGTCCAACAAATTTGCTACGTTCAATCTCGCCATCAACATAATTTAAATTCTTGTACGTTTTTAAAAATTATTAAGAATCAAATAATAATCTAATTGATTTGAAATTTGGTACGAGTGTGCGTCTTTACGTAAATAATAAATAGACTGAGTTTCGTTTCATTTCGGCAAGTATATCTACGGGTTTTGTTATATCATAAAATTTATGTAGCATGTAACAAGGTCTGTGCCTAGTGCTTGGACGGATGACCGCTGGAAATAATACTAATGTATTTAGGATGTGTCTGATGTAATGAGGAATTGTTCCCAGGTAAAATACTTTAAATATATTGAAGTTTTCTATCCATGACTATTAGAAAAATATTATTACAAACAAGCTGGAAAATAATTGTTTACGAGAAATAAATCCCGAAATTCACATAATAACCTGAACCATTATTGCCTCTTATTACTAATTCCTTCTCCTAGCAAGTTTTGACTTTATTACCATTATGTACCATAAATCTCTAAAATGTAGGTGTTATCAAAAAGTCCAGTATTCTAAAATATTTTTTTTGGCGGTGTAAAGAAAATAACATTTTCAGCTTAAAAAAAACAGTTCATTTTTTATTCCTATTTTTGCAGTGGTAGGTAGATAAAAATAGTCTTCTTCTATAATGGATGCATATTCTATTATTGGAAACCTTTATCTTCTTGGACAATAATTAATTCAAAAGAATAAAGTAGTGAATATAAAAACAAAAAATAAATTAATTAATATGAGTAACTTTAGTCTCGTAGTTTTTTTTTCAAGCTAAGAAAAAAGTATCTAAAGAGAACCTGTAGAAAATTAATTATGCCTCGCAAAAATAAAAGTTCTTTCTTTCTTGCCTAGGTTGTTAAAACATTTTTACTGCCTGAAAGCAATAAATTTTGTGGTTTGCTGCCGTTCTCAAAAATGTATTTTGTTTACCTTATAATTTATACCTCATACAAGGAGTCTAATAATTGACAACCAATACCTTATGTCATTACTTTTTCACTATCACTACCCTATGTAATTACTCTTTCACTATTACTACCCTATATAATTACTTTTTCACTACCACTAACCTATGTAATTACTCTCTCACTATCGCTACCCTATGTAATTACTCTCATACTACCACTACCTTGTGCATTACTCTCTCACTATCACTATCATTATCTCCTAATAGTGTTGTGAAAACAAATTAACAAAAAAATATTAAACGAATAATAACAAAAGAAATATCCCTTCTTCGATTCTTTTTATTAAAACGGAAAGTTATTCAGATAAAAAGACCTCACAAGCTTTTAACAAGCTACATTCTAAAGTACATTCAAACAATCTTATGCTAAGTGTTAAATAAAGAAGAAGTTTCGGGCAAGTCTCTCTTGTTTAGACGACCAGATTCTTTTCCCCTTGTCAGCTTTGCAAAGAGATTATCTTTAAGTCCGAAGAAAAAAAGATCTGTCTTTTACTTGTGATTGTCTCGGCACCTTGGTAAACTTACCTACTGTTGAAACTTAATCCTCGCGGTTAGACGACATTTGTTTGCTATTATTTTTACCTGCAATCGTTCCTTGCAATACCTAACCTTTGTGACTTAGTTGTCTTCCATAAGTTCTTTCATGCTACTTAATAATTTCTGTGATAATGTTTTATCCAGCATAATAATCACTGACATATATATAAAATAGTTTGGAAAATCTTATATATTTTTTTTCTTCTGAATCTTGTCTTAAAAACCTTTATCCGAAAAAACGACTCCCCCTTGACAGGCGAAGAGAAGAGTGCTCAAGGACAAGATGCCCATTGTCTGGTGGGCAACAATTGTAGAAAAATCTTTAAAAGCAATCATCGCTTTGTCGTTTCGTTATAAAACTGCTATTACCTTAAATTAAAATCTGTGAGGTAAGGGATCTCCACCTGTAAATATTACTCTTAACATTATCTGGTAAATTTTTAGAGACAATTTATTAAAGATGTCTTTACAACTTTTATTATTATAATGGGGACTGTCATTTTGATTTCTTTTTGTAATAGAACATTAATCTATTAGAGTTAAAGCCTTCAAAACCTCTAGACAAGAAATTTGATAATTCGTATATCAAACTTCGCCTGTAAATTTAAATTGTTGTTTAGTATGAAATGCAGAATAGAGTATCTCCACAAAAACAATAGTTTATTGACAAAGCGCTTTCAACCTAACATGAGGTCATCATCAGTGCCATGAAGATAAAGATGATCTTCATCTTCATCTTTATCTTCATGGCACTGATGATGACCTCATGTTAGGTTGAAAGGGCTTTGTCAATAAACTATTGTTTTTGTGGAGATACTCTATTCTGCATTTCCTAGTATGAATTACTCCGCTTGTGTTCAATCTCATACTTGTACTTTATTATTTTGGTGTAATAAATATTGGCTATATCTAGTGGATATATAGCAGTGGAGATATCCATTGCTTCGAATGTTTTTACTTGGATACATGCAAAATGCTGCAAAAAATGCATTATACTACAAATATATTTATCTAAAGTGAAAATACTTTTCCTCATTTATTTATTTATTATATAAGTACATAATAAATTATATATAAATACAACCTGAGTCTCCAAACAGCTAAAAGTAAATAAACATTGGAGTACTCAATTCAATTATTGAAAAAAGTAAATGCAACAATGTAACAACAATTAATCAGTACAAAAATAAACTAATAACAAACTATATAACATAGCAAAAAAAAATAATGGAAAGACTAGGTGAAAAAAATTGTTAAATACTAGATTATGATACCTAAGTTAAAAGGAACGTAAAATAAATACTAATAATTTAAAACAGAATATATTAAAATGACTAAATCAGTCATATATAATAATGATAATGCCCGTTTAGAGCCTTGCGGCTCATCAGGGATAACCCTGCTGGAACAACCTCGGTGGTAGTAGCAACCGTTACGCTCAAAGTTATTCTAAAGTTGGCAATAATTTATCTAAACAATAATCTTCTATAAACTGACCCTTGACACCGTGAGTGTCAAAGGTCAGTGTAAAGACTAACGCTCTAACGACCTCGGCCACGGAGGCGGCTTAGATCAGTTATACTTTTCCGATTTACCTATGGTATAACTAGTCAGTTATACTTTTCCTATTTACCTATGTATATACTAGATATCCTATTACCTATGGTATAACTAGATCAGGTATAACTAGATCAGTTATACTTTTCCTATTTACCTATGGTATAACTAGATCAGTTATACTTTTCCTATTTACCTATGGTATAACTAGATCAGTTATACTTTCCTATTTACCTATGGTATATAACTAGATCAGTTATACCCATAGGTAAATAGGAATAGTATTGTGTTTGCAAAAAATCTGGTACCAGGAATTCATCTCCTGAGTTCACATCAAACTACAAACTGAGTAAAAAACTACCTGAGTTGTTTTTTAAAAAAAAATATCTGTCTATATCTCTCAGGAAGCCTGTTGAAACTATTCAAAAAGCTTTGCTCAGAGTAATGCTTTACAAGGATAGGGAACAGAGGTCCGCGCCGTTATTTAAGAAACTTAATATCCTTAACATAGAATTTACATGGCAAATGACTTCTCTTCTCTTCCTTTATAAGCATAACCAATCAATAGAAAAAGTGATTGGAGTTACCAGAGCTGCGAAAAAAGACACACTTATTGAACCTTCCAAGAAAACATCATTAGGGCAAAGACAATGGAGATATATATCAATAAAACTCTACAACAAATTACCCAATTATATTACTTTCAGCCTGACAAAAACTACTTACAAAAATAAAATAAAAATGCTTTTAGTTAACAGGCAATACGACATTTATTTAAAATCAATAAAATAAATTTCATATTTAGCTTAAATTAAAATAAATTATTTTAGTGAAATGATCAAATATAATAAAAATATGTTTACATATACTTAGTAAACAACAGCACTTTACTTGATGTAGTCGGTTAAATTATTTTTGATACAATTATATATAAACATTTAACTAATTAATAATAAATACAATAATTATTTAAAAAAAACATAATAAAACTCAAGAAAATTAAATTATAACAATAACCATAAATACAAAATAAAGAAAATGAATTGTATATATTGTGTGTATGTATGTGCATGTACGTGTGTATATGTATGTATATGTGTGTGTGTGGGTATGTATGTATGTATGTATATGTGTGTATATGTATGTGTATATATGTAATGTGTATGTATAGTGTGTATATGTGTGTATATATTGCATGTGGTGTGTATTTGTATATATAATACATAAATAATAGAATCAAAAATAATAAAATACATAAATAATAAAATAACATATCATAACATTACTTTAAATGCATTATAGTGTATAAAACAACGCCTCACTGCGGCACAAGACTAATGTCTATTAGCAGGGAGTACGTTTCCAATAATATCTACCAACTTCTCTCTTAATATATAAATGTTATTACCTTTTTATTATATTGTATTATATGTTATATATTTAATATAAATATTTCATATCTATCTATCTATCTTACTTTATTTTGCATATACATAGTATATGCTCAAAAACATTTTAATTTTAAGAAGGTATGGAAATCTCTATGTATAATAATTATTTTAGAAGTTTGTCATTATAATTATGTATTTTTTTTTAATAAAGGAAATATATAAAAAAAAAAAATATGTGTGTATGTCTTTTATCACACACACACACGCACTAAAGTGTTTAAATATGGTACAGAAATCAATCTATAGGTTTAGTTGTGCTATCCGGAAAATATTTTTATTTGATGTCACAAACCGGAAATCTTTCTCATTTCAACATTTCGAAAAAATGCTTGATTGGTTTGACACGCATGTAGCCATGTTTAAGACTAACATATGTTCCAAGTCTCTTCTCATTATCAGCATTAGTTCATTTTTATCACATGATTTGTGTACGTTTTCATAAAAAAAATAATAAATCGAAAAATAAACTAATAGAGTTGAAATTCGCTACATTTGTATTGAATTGCGATATAAATAAGTGTACTACATTTTGTTTTAGATATACGGCATAGAATAGTAGTAGATAGTAGATAGCATAGCGTAGTATAGTATTAGATTAGATATACGCTAGGTATATCTGCAGGTTATGTTGGATCATAAATGTTAAGCAAAATCAAATGAGGCCACTGCTTGGATGGGTGTCCGCTGGGAATACAACCAATATATTTACAAATTAAGGACGAGCGACGCGAGTCCGAAGACGTTTTGCAGTATGAATTCGGCGATTTGTATTTTCTAATGACAAGCGTAGCGAGTCCGAAAGTGTTTTGCAGACTAAATTTGGTGAATTGAATATTCTATGGACGAGCGAAGTGAATCCGAAGTAGTAAGGGCGAGCATAGCCAATCCCGATTTGGTGAGGAAAATTCCGAAACACCTTGTACCCGTTTTTTTCTACTACTTATGCAAAAATTGTCTAAAACTTTACTTGCTTACCTTCTTGTCTTCAGTATCTACTTTGCTTTAAGGATTTTAACATGTTTATAAAAGATTAATACATCCTTAAACCTTGGAGGGTGACTTCCCAGCTAGAGGATATAATCATTTACTGTCTCAAGAGTTTCAAATGAAAAACTTTTAGGAAAAACTTAGTGGTTTTCATGGTTTCAACATAATGACTCTGATTATCAGTCAAACAGTAGATCACATTAGCATAGCCAAACTAATCTATCTTCAGACTAATCTCCTAACTCATCTAACCTCTTAGTAAACTCTCTGTTCCTATATACTAAAACTTAAACCGATATAATTAAATAAAAACATTATATATTTTTCAATAATAATTATAAATATTTCATAAATTACTAAAAATACCTTTATATTACTTAATTTTGTAATATTATTTTATTTTCATCTAACGACATATATATTTCATTTTGTTCAAGTTATATTCTTGTTGAGAGGTTATGTTAGCTTATTGTTTAAGTTTGTCTTATCTTAATGCTTTTCCCAACTTGTTTTTGTCTACATCTAATATATTTTAACTTCAAATGACCTGTTCAAAGTCATCTTTGTAATTTTCCTTTGTTGTTTACCCAGTATAATTTTCTTATTTTAAAAGAAATCTGCAGCAATTACAAATATGTTATGTTTATCTGATTTAAAATTTATAAACGAGAAGTGTATTAAAAAAAATTAACGAATGTGAATTATTTAATTTTAGTTCAACTTGTAAATTTGCGTCGCTTCCATGAGTGAATTCATACCCTGTTTCAAATGATCTGAAAAGGAGTAATCGTGACGAATGGAGGAAGGAAATAAGTGATCGTAAATATAGCCGTGGGAGTAAATTTGCTCTTTAGTCAATATTTTGACCATCCGTTTTAAATAGATGGATCTTATCTCGGCTAATAACTAATTCGGCTATTAACCCTATTTTCTTTCTATAGCATTGGTCATTATTGACTAATCTCGCCTCACAAAATCTAAAATGTTAGATTTTGACAATTTTTCATTGATTTTCACATCAAGATTTATCTATCACCAAGTGTCTACGATTGCTGGAAGTGCCTTAGAATTTTGATGAGATTCAAAACTGCCTAACTTTGAGCTATAATTCGGTAGAATGGTTCAGCTCAACAAGATCTTTTAATTAATATTTAAATTGTATTTTTTAATTTCCTTAATAAGATGCAAAGGAGTTAAAATAGCGTCGAGATGCTTCCTGTAAAGGATGGTACACCAGTGAATGATAGTCTTGGCGGAGTACTGCCTTGCCTCTAGATTGACAATCATACAATATTATAGCGCGAGAGCATGTATTGCGTTTTGTTATTCATGATTTGCAAAACACAAGAGTATCAAATGATATAAAAGTAATCAATAACTAATAAAGTCCATCAACAATTGCAAATGTCAAATAAGAGAAAGTGATCCTGAGTCGTTCTCATATGAATGTGTTGGTATCAAGGTGTTCAAAACCAGCGGTACAGAGCCATTATTATGTTTACATCCTGAAACTGTATTGCAGATTCGGAAGGCATTGCGTCGAGTCTACATGACGATGTGCTCTACATCTGAAGATGTTTCCAATAGTGAGAACGAAACGTCAGGACCTTCAATTTCCTTTTCAATGATATTTAGCTGCTACAATATGGAAATCTAAGTTTACGTTTACGTAAATGTAACTGTGAGCCGAAAATTTGATCTCAAGTTGTTCAATAAGTAATAAATTCAGGTCAGACTTTCTGCTTATGGCAATATTCACGTTAACGCATTCCATCGTAAATGACTATCGCCATATGGTTAAATCAACGTAATAGCACTATGATACAAAAATAAATTTAAAATATGATTTTTCAAATGAATACAATTAACTAAGAACTAACTCTATAAACACTATATAACTAAGAGTTTAACGACGTTTATCTAAAACTATTATTTTATGGCACAAAATTTAAACGGGCAATTTTAGAATAAAAGCTTTTGCTGTAATAGCGTAAAGATAAAGTAGAGAAACAATAGAAAATATTTAGAGAACAAAGAATAACCCCTGGAAAACCCCTGAATTGACTAGGAATAGAGTTTTAACTAGATTTTATTCATTGCTGAACGTAGCATTAGTAAACTATAAATAATTTTCTTTTTCCTATTTTGGTAAATTTAAAAAAATAGTAAATAAATAAGTGAAATAATAGAGAACGAATTAGCGTATTTATAGAATTACAAATAAATGCTAATCTTATTTTATTAAATAGAGTATTTATAGATATATATAATTTTTGGTTAAGTATAAACGACATGGTAGAAATTACTGTTCTGAATGAGTATAAAGTGTTTTTAGAGAAGAAGGGTTTTACAAGCTTGTCTTAGATTACGAGTATAATTATGAACATATTTTAGTTGAGTCTAGTAAGGACATTATCCTTATAAGCTACTAGCTATTAAGGAAAATACTTGTATCAAGTGCATTAGTGGTAGTTTTAGGTTAGTAGAACATTTAGCTTTGAACAAATCAAGTGAATTTCTGAATAATAAATCTTAGTGCGGCTATAGAAAAGGTTTCGCAAGTGGTCTTGGTTGCCTTGCTGGGAAAATTGGGAGTTACTTGTGCTCCTCTAATTGATAATGTGTATTTATGGATCAGATGGGCTGGAAGAGGACTGAATCTGCTATAAAAAAAATTAAAATATGTATACCAAGTAATTGCTGAATTCCAAGTCTATTTTATATTCTAAAAGGTATTTAGAGTTTATAATGTACAGTATTGAGCTTTTAGTCAATATCATTAACCTATACCAGTAGTTTTTGTCCTTTTTAACATTTTTATCCGTCAAACCCTTAAATATTTTTCGTACTTCTCCAACCCCTCTCACCGGTATTGTTAACATAATCATCCATGTAAATAATACATGTATAAGATATTTTATATAAAAGCTTTCTTTAATTGATCGAAACTTGTACATAAATCATGCTAATGAAGCTGATCGAGACAATTGATGATGATGAATGTTATTAATTGTATTTATTCCGCTGTTTTTATAGGCAAAAAAGGAGGCATTAGGACGCGGTGAGTTATTCTCTTTCAGTAAACCTGGTCCTAAGTCAATCGGACTGAAACATAGAGTAGGACTGGTTCAACCAAATGACTTAAAGCAATGGAGAATTAATTATAAATCAAATCAGATTCTGATATGAATAACCTTATATACAACATGAGACAAAGTTTAAAAAATTAAATAAATAAACTTGCTACTTAGGGCAGGGCAACCATAAACATGGGTCATTAAAAATATTCTCGAACATTTGGGACCTCCATAGGTCCCAAATGTTCGATGTTTCTTAAGAATATTTCTTAGGATACAAGAAATCCTTTATTCATAACCACTGACCTAACCAATCAAAATTGGTTTACAAAGACAAACTGTTATAAGAATACACACTAAGCTAACGCGTAGTATCCACAGGTGTCATTCGTTCTTAAGTGTTTGTCCGTACTTCAAGGTAAATCCAATAATTGATTGATTAACTGTTAATAACTATACGGTTGTTTGATGGACTGACTGTGCATAAAAACTGTGAAGTTGCTTGATTAAATGATCTTGTTAAGGGGTGTGCAGTTGCTTGATTAACTTACTGTACAAAGAACTGTAAAGTTGCTTGATTTACTGATCTTGTTAAAGGTGTACAGTTGCTTGACTAACTTACTGTACAAAAAAGAACTGTAAAGTTGCTTGATTTACTGATCTTGTTAAAGGTTGTACAGTTGCTTGACTAACTTACTGTACAAAAAAGAACTGTAAAGTTGCTCGATTTACTGATCTTGTTAAGGGGTGTACAGTTGCTTGACTAACTTACTGTACAAAAAAGAACTGTAAAGTTGCTCGATTTACTGATCTTGTTAAGGGGTGTACAGTTGCTTGACTAACTTACTGTACAAAAAAGAACTGTAAAGTTGCTCGATTTACTGACTTGTTAAGGGGTGTACAGTTGCTTGACTAACTTACTGTACAATGAACTGTAAAGTTGCTTGATTAAATGATCATGTTAAGAGGTGTACAGTACAGTTGCTAGATTAACTTACTGTACAAAGAACTGTAAAGTTGCTTGATTAAATGATCTTGTTAAAGGGTTTACGGATTATAATAGTGAACTGACTGTCCATAGAACTGTATAAAATTGCTTGATTAAATGATCTTGTTAAGGGTTATACGGTACGGTTGTTCGATTAATTGGCTGTGCTAAGAACTAATTGTTTTTAAGTATAACATCTGGTGTGGATAAAATATATCTAGTCGGCTTCAAGATGTTATTCCTAGGAATTTAAGCTTATTATAATGCTCTTAGCAATTTAAGCTCTTATTGATTTTTTTCCATATAAGATACTTTTATTTTATTTGACTTATTTACAATATAATACTTAGAACTAAGGTGAAATTTGTTAATGCAAAAGCTAAGTAAAAAATGAAAAAGTACTTAAAAATAACTTTAAAATAAAGTGGCATCTTTAAAACAACTTTGTAATGGAATGTAGGTACTTTGCTAAAAGACTTTACTAGACTAAGTCAACTTACTTTAAGTACCTTAAATAGGATTATAGTAGTATGTCTGGGTTAATGGCTTCAACCATCCTTCCACGACATGAAGTTGGGGGCTTTATTTTACATAACTGGACACTTTATCATACCCAGAGATTAGATGGTAAGATAAACAATATGTCCTGTCCGAGGCTCACACAAAAACATATGATTTATTATTATAAATAATAAAACTTAGTAATGTAAATGGAATTTTTAGGTAAAGGTTGGGAGTTATTAAGCGGTTAGTTATAATAAAATTATAGTTTAGTAATATTAATGTGACAGTGATAGATTATGCTTCATCTTGTTTTTATTTTATAATAATAATGTTGTTTTAATTTGCATTTTTGAAAAATTGTAATAAGTTTAAGATTCAGGTATGAAAATTAGTAAATTGATTTTTGGAAATAATGTCGATAGTTGAATATCTAATGTAGATAACATTAGAATATGCTGATTCAAAATCAACTGATACTTTGAACGATTTCTGTCATTCGCAGTTAAAATACGTGAACAAAGACAATCAAAAGTACTTACGTATAAACCATTTTTCAGATACTATAGAAAAAGGTATTTCTAGCGTTAGGGTTAAAAAAACAAAACAACAGGGGACAATAATATCAACACAAACAATGTCTTTCTACTAATTTAAACTTTATTTTGCAGAGCCGGCTTTCGGCAATAATGCCATCTACAATCTACAGTTCCGTGGTGAGATGATGAGGCTTTCAATTCATGGAATCTGACTGAAAGACTCAACATCTCACCACAGCACTGTGTTTACACCATTATTCTGTTTATGTATTTAAATTTTTATTTGCCGTATTATGTAATTAGAAAAGTGGCGATAATTCAGGAGGATAATGAGGTTGTTCGAATTTCGAAATTGAGGGGATCGATTCCGTTCCGTCTCCTGATTCCAATTGACTATTTTGACGTATAGATCCTCATCGGCATTCAATTTATAGTTATAAATTATCATAGTCATTAATGTTAATATCAAAACACTATGTGTCTAACTTGTTTTTAATTACTATATTTTTCAAGTTATATGTTTGATTTGATATACTTATAAACACCACATCCTCTGTTTCAGGTATGATTTAAATATTTGCTTTTGGTGCACTGTTATTGTTGTCAGGTAATTAACACTCGATTTAAATACATTTATATATAAGTATTTACTGATGTCAATGCACCATATTTACTATAATGTTATTGACTATTATGCTTAAGTTGACTAATATATTTTTAGTGATCTTTCGACGAAAAAATGTGTTAATGAGGTTAGGGTAATGAAGAGGTGTAGTAGTGGGGGTTAAATTTTTTGTAATGAGGAACTCACTGATCAAGAATATATATATATATATATAATATATATATAATATATATATATATTATATATATATATATATATATAATATAATATATATATGTTCGTATGTATATTATATATATATATATAATTATAATATATAATAATATATATATATAATATAGTCATGTATATGTATATATATACGTATGTAAGTGATTTTGTTCCAGGACGTTTGTATGTGACACAATAACTATCCAACGCTTTTTCGCACTGAAATGAAACTTGAAGCAAAAATTAACCTTGTTAATGTCCCGAACCCTATTTTTTATGAAAAATGTTTGACGTCAATAACCCACTATAATGACCCCTAAATATTTAAAAAAAAAAAAATCTTTAACTCTTGTTTACATCAGGCTGATTATTTTACTACACTGTATCGGGAACATTTACAATAATGTATGGTTTTAATGTAGCATGAGGATTCCCTCTAAAAAGAATTTTTAAAAAAGTTTGATCAAGATTAAACTAGTAATATCTTTTTTGAAAGTGTTTTCATTAGGTAAGCCCTTACATCTGTAGGACAAATTTTATCATAGAGGAGGCAGTTAAAGTCCCACCTCAAATCTTGTTTTCTAAAGATTTATTAGATTTCTACCTATCTAAAGGTTTATAACATAATCTGACGAGCGTGGTTTGCAGCTTTTAACCTAGAACATGACAGAAGAACGCGACGATCTAGATAAGGCGAGAAGTGAGTGCTTCATCTCACCTCTGTGACACTAAAACATCACTGTCTTAAATGTTTTTAATGGAAAAAAGTTCTTCAATAGTTCCATTAAAGTTTTTTATGTGAGGGTTTAGTGGGTATTGTTTAGAACTTGATAAAGAGTAAAGATAATGGTGACATTTAAAGTTTTCGCTTAAACTTAACTAAGCAGGTGGTAATTGTTAAAGAAATAAAAGATCACATATTAGATCCTCAGTGCATATCGACATTGTGGGAGGGCAGCTGTTTGATAGTGGTCGCAGATAAAGGTTTCGGAAGATATTACAGATAACGGCCTAAGATTGGTTCCAGGTCCCCGAGGCTGAATAACCAGAGGACCAGGTGAGCTCCCTGAGCAATACCCTACTGGGACTACGATTGTATTCCCTACTAATCTTCCTCCCTAAAGGGAAACGACGACCGCATACCTTTCTACAACTAACCGTGAAGACCTTCTTTACTTTCTTACTCACTGTGACAAATTCTCAAACTGACTTTAGAAAATGTTTTTCAAAGAAGTCACAGTAAAAGACAAAAAAACCTTATTGTTAAAACAGATGGTTGGTAGCGAATGATAAAAATTTTATTCAATATCATAAATAAAAGTACATCAAGCATTTCGAATATGATTATTACAGAGAAGCATATAAGAAATAAACATCTAAAGGAGTCAGGAAACGGATCGTTACATTTGAATAGATGAAATATTCAAGCAGTTAAAGACCCGAAAAAGAAAAGATTTATCATTATTACACCGGGTGGTAGCCAGAAGTTGCTGACATTAAAAACGCAGTAGCCTAAAAACCAAACACACCACCTAAACACATTATAATAATTTTCTTCACTAAATTTTCACCCATTATCTTATTCCTTATCATATTTAATCAATTAAATTTATTTCTTAAAACAACTTGTGCAAAATATTAGGTTGAGTTACCTACTAACCTGAATATATATTTCAACATGGCGACAGTTTTATATGAAAAGTTTTTACAGGAAAATGTTTTTAAAGGACCCTTGAAGTTTTTAAAAGTGTTCTTAATGCCATGTCCTGTTAAAATTGTTACCTCTTTGATGCTTGGTTTATTCATCAAATTTTTTCAAAAGTCTTTTTAGCAATTTATTACTGCTTTAAAATTCATTAAGTGCGTTAGTAAAATGAATTGTTCTTGTGATGTATTTTTTAGAAGTTAATTTTTACATTTTTGTGATAAATATTTAACAAACATTATTTATTTACTAAACAATAATAATAAAGTAAAATAATGTTTTACAGGTCAGATATAAGGTTAAGACATGATAATTAATACCTGGATAATTTATTATTGGGGACATTATTAGATTTGTATAACTATTTTCAGTATCAAAACGCAGCAAGTTAAAAATTCGTACCTTATTGTAGTTTGATTTCCCCTAATTTTTTTAAAATCTGGAATTGGTAAGGTGTGCTTTTATCAAAAAATAAAGTGAACCTTCGATCCGCTAAAAGAGGTAGTTATTTTGTATAATTTGTTGAGTTATTATTATTTTCTATTATACATATCATTATGCTACGTATTTATGGCCTCTTTGCGGCCCCTTGACGATAACTCAACCAAAAGAATAAAGTTAAAAACAAAAATATTAAAGTTCATTAAAATGGCGAAGAGACTAAACAGATGGTGGAAAAGTACGAACACATAACAGGAAGAAAAACAAAAAGGACTCACTGAGTCATGTCTTACAGTTAATAAAAAAATAACTATGCATAGCGATTGTAAAACTCTATATAAGGATTCAAATTTACATTATGAACACACAAATATATATATATATATAATATATATATATATATATATATATAATATATATATATATCCATACCAATAACTAAAAGCAATTTAGTATCGTTTACGTTTCTTCACACCTATAAAATTGAAATGATCTAAGTGCTGTTGTAAGTGTAAGTTATTAAATTTATTGTCGATTAGAAAAGACAATTAAAGTTTACATTTAATTGTACTAATTACGAGAAATACTCCTATAAACATTAAGTATAAAGTTTTTGATGCATCACTTTGTTCGAATTATTACGCATTATCTCCAAGAGAGCGATTTCCTATATACATATACATCTTTTTCTTCTGCCTCATTTCTATTATATTGTTTTCTTTAATAATTTAATACGTATCCAGATTACATTTTTAAATCCCATCTGCATTGCGGGTTCAGTATTTAAACTAAACTAAATAACATCAATGACTTTACAATAACATAAATTTCAAATCTAGGATAACAAAAGGAAAAGGAAACAAAAGAAGCAAAGGAAATATAGAGGTAATTAATCTTGAATAATACAATCCTATCTTGTTTACCTATTATCAATAGATTATATTATTTATTGATATTATATATTATTGTCTTTAGGTAAATTTTGCTTAAACAATAAATGCAAATGGAGTTATTAATAGGTGAGACATTTGAGACCACGGGGTCAATCAATAACTATACATATTGGTAATTAAATTTAATGTTAATTATATTGTTACTTATCAGAGCGCTAAAGCGTTACCAAAAGTGATTGTCAATACTTGAAACTATACTGCATACAATTTAATTATATTTATTACATCACGCTAGTGTCAATAGTATCTGTATTCGTAGCTGTGATCGTATAAGCAGCCGGTTTCGCTACCGGAGGTCCAGGTTTGGCAGCCTGGTTAATGCTCGTAGGATGAATAAATATGTTATCAAAATATTTTAACTAAACCACCGCGACACATTTGCGGTGGTAATCGCTGGGCGAATACCCTGATAGGTCAAAAAGCCTCAAAAAGGGCACTTATTTATATAATTATTCTTTATTTACTTTTGTAGTTAGTACAAATAATATAACTTTACATACGGTGGTATATTTCAAATACATCGCCCAGATTTATTCAGCTTCGTGTGACGATATCGCGGCATAATTTTTATCCACCCCCACTAAGTTGACCAGTGGAAGTTTGGCATGTATGGCAATCTAATTACCAAAATGTGTCGTTGTTACAGTCAATGTCATTTAATTATTGTTTTTCTTATTTTCTATATTGAATTTGACATTCACTGACATAGTTCAAGAATTATTCAAGTTTCTCGCGGAACTTCTTTAAAGAGCAATCAAGCGAAGAAATAAGTTGTTAAGCTAATAAATGTTTGCTTTGTTAAAGTTGTTGTATTTTAGGCTAACTAAGATAATAGCGCGTCAAGTCCGCGACAGTCGTTCTACGGTAACTATAAAAAGTTTAATTAGAGCACACCTTTTTATTAATTATTTCAGAAACTGTATAGTATCCTGAACAATTTGATACTAAAAACAATCAATTACGGTAATTTTTCCTTGAGCTATCATTTGGCGTACATAAGGACTATTTCCGATTTATGCTTAAATATAAGCTTCCTGGTTTACCAGAATGTATCACTTCTAATATATTGTATGGGAAGAGATACCGGCATTTGGTGATATTGTTATCAAATTTTTGAAATCTTGATATGCCACCTATGTCGATTAGAAGAAAATACTTGATCTAATTTTCTCTATAAATTAATCAAAAACAAAATTGACTGCTCTCAACTTCTTACCTATATTAATTTTAATGTTCCTAATTACCATAATACTAGAAACCCCTTGTTATTTAATGTTCAATTTAGTCAAACCAATTATCTATTACATCAACCGCTCAATAGAGTTATGAAGACTGCAATTATTTATTGTAAAGATATTGTTATGTTGTCTATTAGTTTAAATTCATTTAAAAATATCATTAAAGATAAACTTTATACTACCCAATAGTAAATATTTATTAGTATATTTTAAATCAAAATTGTATTATTACTATAAAAAAATAAATAAAATAAATAATTTTATTTTAATAACTTATTAATAAAAGTCTTGTCTTTCTTTAAATAAAAATAAATAAAATAAATTAATATAAATAAGAATATAAATGTTTTATTAAAATAATTTTTCTTCATTTTTTGTTTTGTTGTAGATATTACCTTTGTATTATACATATCATTTATATTTTGAACATCATACTTTATTTTTAAACATTATATCATTTTTCTTTTTTAATAAAATCTTAGCATTTTAATGATTTATATTTAAAATACTATTTTTCTTTTATTTTTTTGATTATCAATATAATTATTTTTGTATTTTGTGTTGCAAAGAATAGTTGTGTTCAGACTTGTGTAAAAGTATTTTGTAAAAGGACCTAGGTCCGTATATGTATAAATAAATAAAAATTCTTTAGGATATGACATAGTTTCAGAGAAAGTCTCATAACATTACCATAGCATTCTTTCCACTTTTCTAAGTTAGTATTGTAAAATTATTTCGTTTACAATTTTAACTACACGAGCATCTACTTGTCATTGGTCAATATTATATAAAGCAAACATTCTGAGTAATCAGTTTTGTGCCAGAAGTTGTTTTCTGGAAATAAGATGACCGTGGCGCATTCTCGTAGTTGTCACGGTAAAACTACAAAATTATACTCTAGCGCTCCTGTTAACTGGCTGCCAAACTAACCTTTTCTTTTCCGAAATAATCATCCCCAGGACCATCTTTCTTTATCTATATATTCTGTGAAGGTGTGAAGTGACTCAAAATTAGCCTGCAGAACATGTGCGGAACTTGGATTAAAGCGCTGCAGCGGAGATAAATTTAAACGGAACTTACTTTCTGGACGTACATCGTATAACGTATAATTGATCCATCATAATAATATTGTTTATATTTTCACCCCCCGTTTTAATCTAAATTACAAACTATATGCTAAGTTAAAATGGATGGAATTTAAACTATTCATTAGTTAAATTGCACTAATTTACTCTTTTCTTTACACTTTACCTCATAAACCATTTTCTCTAAAATGTTCCAGTAGTGTGTATCTTCTATTTGCTGCACTAACGTAAATACCACAATTTTGTAAATTTAAATTAATAGCTTTCTGTCTAGACAGCTCTAAACAAGCAGAATAAACTGTTTTAGTGAGACTAGTTAGATGTTTATTCCAGTTTTGTCTTGCAGCATTTTAAACAATTAGTTGTCTTTAGTTTTACATATTCTCAACGTAATCTTGCGGTATTAGAATTTTTTGTTTTGGTTGTGATACCCTTTGGTTGGTCAAGGTTCTAAATTTAAATGTAGCATCCAGAACTTTGTCAAGTACAAAATTAATCTTAAGGTATAGTTGTGCTTCGGAAAATATTTTATATGACGTTGTTAGCCTGAAATGGCAAACTATCAAAATTCATATGATGCAAAAAAGTGATTTCATTGACTTTAGATGTGGCAAGCGATTTCAAAGACGTGTTGTAGAATACATAACGCGATTTTTATATAATAATGACAAGCGAAGCAAGTCCGATCTCCTGAGGAAAAGTTCTGAGATATTTCCGTCGTCTGGTTTATAAAAGAAGATATTAAATATCCTTAATGAACGATTCGGAGTAAATTAATAAGAATTATTGTTTATATTATAATATATATATATATATATATAATATAAGATATATATATATATATTATATATATATATATATATATTATATATATTATATTATATATATATATATATATACATACATATATCTGTTCTATTTTAAAATTGGACAAGTGTGTGGTAAACTTTTTATTTCTAATTTATTTTTAAATCTCTGTATTCGAGTAGCATTAGCTATATAGGTTTAAAAAATTTATATTATTTTTGAACTTGTTAGATTCAGTTGAATTTACTTGACGGTTGAGTAAACTGACCTTTGTTTTGTTCTGAATTTCGAGCTTGTTTAAGTGTAACATTCTTTAACAAGTTCCAGTGGGACAGTGATAGGAAGCCGTCGGTCTGATAGTCTAAGCGGTTCTACTTGTTCTGTTTCCATGTCTTCGGCCATCTGAACCCCACTCTAAAAGACCGAAGGCGTGGTTATTCTCTTCAGGAACTTGCGTCACTTCCGCCAAAACAATTAAACTTAAAAGGCGTTAATTTAAAACGGACTTAATAAATAATGGCCGCCCAGGAAGAGCTACAGTCTGATCCCATAGCTTCACCTGACCGACACAATGTAGTCGCCGTCTCTTAACATATTTCATATTATTTTATTCCTCCCAAGAAAGACTGTTTCCATTGTTTTACATAATTTATTATCAAACAAAATCCGAATACAACGTG
>JACMZG010000008.1:88178428-88335928 GCA_018340805.1 Microvelia longipes | reverse complement strand
TATCATTCCTCATCCCCCCTCTATGTAATAAATTGAATTACTTGTACCCATCACTACACTTTCTGCTTTTAACGTTGACTTAATGTAATTCTTTTATACTTTTTACTTATTTTTCTTCTAATCTTTTGAATTTGCATTCCTTTTTTCCCCCTCTCTCTCATTTATAATTTATCTTTATCTATTGTTTTACTTTTGTTTGCTAGTTTTTTAATATGCCTTATTTAATTTTTTATTATTTTTTGATAAAACCCTATAATTGCAACAGGGTGGATTTTGTGTTTCCTTTTTAAGGTAACTATTGTGTTTTTAAATATATTTTACTTGGTTGAGTAATTCTAATTCTTTACGTATTTTTTTGGTTGTATTTTTGTTAATTAAATATATTTCTTTTTAGGCATGATTACGACCAGCTTGGCCGAAACGTCACCACAATACTTTAATTTTTTTATCATTCCATTTTTGGGACTATCAACATTAAAATTTTTTACGTTATAAGTTTAGGCTTGCGAACCTAAATACATTTTTTGTTGCATAAACCTTATACTTTAATACACAAACCACACACACATACTACACACACACTCGTTCATACACACACATACAGACAGAAAAGGTGTGAAAATCATTTATGAGGTCTTAAAAAACCTAAAACAGAATTCAGGTGACATCCCGGTGCAAACACAAGAAATATATTTTTCCTCTATACCTACGGTATAAATGACGAATAGAAATAAGTGAAAATATAATTTGTTTATCAAGGAAAGCGCCATACTGAACATCTAGCTATTTATACTTATACGTTAGTAACGATACGTCTAATTGCACGTTTATTTAATATACAGCAATATCTTTGTTAATGTTATGTTAATGTATCTAAGGTGGTTTTTAGTGGTTATGAAATCATTAAATAATAATTTCACAAACATCTTAACTCGATTCCTCGTCTTAGACCCTTTCGAGCTTTACTTAGGCACCTCATACAATAATGACTCGATTTTGTAGTATTTCACAGTTTCTTTTAGTTTATGTCGTTTATATTGATAGGTTTATGAGAAGTTGCATAAACTTAATTTCTCTTGTACAGTAAGCTGTTTGGACTTTGTAAAGTCAAGTGTCAAGTAAAGCACAGAACTTCATAAAAACATAACCACTTTTTACAACAGTGTAAGGCTGATTTTTTAAAAATAGACTTATGTAAGCCCGTTCGCTAATTTCATATGACTCGATATTATTGATGAAGCTCAAACAGGGTTGAGTTGGGGTGACGTGAAAAAATTATCCGTCAGTCTGTCTGACGCGCCATGGGTCTTCAACCCAAAGTATTAATACTTCTAATATGCGTGCATTAGCAGTCCTACGAATACTCGTTAGTAAAGCTAGATCTAATCGGAATCGAATTTTTTTAAAGATTCTGAGAAATATAATTTACATTATATAGCGGAAAATTTTGTTTCCTCTATAGTAATTTAACGTCTATTTTGTTAATGCATTCTATTTACGGAATTTCAATTACTTTATCTATTAAGTAAAATATTTGCGGAATTTTATTGCCTAAACTTTTTGCGCCCAGATTTGAATAAGCTATTGTTTAAATATTGCCAGAAATCATCTATTCTTTTCTATTTCTATGTCCTTTGATTGTTTCGTTTTTCTGTGATAGTTTAATTTGTATGAAGCAGGTTGCTTGAATTGGCATTGATGTCATTCGTTTAGCTAAATTAAGTTTTTTTTTATAAGATTGAGCACACTAGAAACTATTCTTCATTTCCTAACCTAAATTGAGTTTGTTTAAGCGTTTTAATATGAATGAGGTGAAAAGATCTTTTGTTGGCCAAAAGCTTGTTGGCCAAAATGTTTGACCATGCATGATAATCGTTTTCAAATACAATTCTAGTTCTAGTTTCCTTGGAGTCAATTTACATTGAAAAACATAAAATACCATCTTTCCAACAAACAAATAGGATTGTTGTTATTTAGAATTAACTAAGATATTATACTTCGTTGAATTTGGCTGTATTTTTTATTCATTACGATCTTATGTAGACGTTCATCTACTAAAAACTGCCAATTCTCAGAAGAAATTAAACAATTAGAAGTGGAAGCGAATTCCTTATTGAAAATGGTTTTGCTGAAACTTTACAACGGATGAATAACCCATGTATAGTTTATGATACGTGGATAGGGGGGGGGGGGGGTTAACGTATGAACATAGATCTTTCTTAGAACTCAAACCCTCACCCACACCCTACTTCCTAAGGAAAATAAACTTAAATGGGTAAATATTTGAAACTTCGATAAATTATCCCATTTGGTACGCTAATAAAAAGTCGAAATGATAGATTGGTTTGATACACTGAGGCTATGATGAGCTTTCTAGATTCTACCTTCCTGAAGTATCATGCAGAATGCCATATTTCATAAGATTATCCTTCAATGACCATAAAATATAAATCATTTGATACTACCGAGTTTTGCAAAACTTGAATTGCTGACGCACTATAAATTGTGAGAGAGACATATAGAAAATGTAAGCTCTGTCTACACCCTGATAAGTATGACGTAACGAAACAGAGTGGGGCATGACATTATGTGGAGTCATCAGTGATGAAAAATGTCGAATGATGGAACATTTTCCAGATGTAGCATTTTGCTGGTTATATTTCCTAAATATCTCTCGCATAATTTATATTGTGTTGGATATTTTATGTCAACACTTCATTTAAAATTTAATTTAGAAGGAGATTATTATATTTAAATTAATTCATTGGTCTAAAGCAGCTTGCATCTCTCTCGTCACGCACAAACCTCTCCATTGTAATTATTTCTGTTTAACTATCATATATTTTAAATTTCAAAAGATAAACAAGCCCGGAATACCTGTACCAATAAATGAACCAAAAGATTCGATACTCGACTCTCTGACTTATTCCCCTGATCCTGCCGTCTTTATTAAGAATCAAAAATATATATCCTTTGACAGGACATCTTATAATCCTTTTACAGACTGACATCACAGGTCTAATTTTTATCACTCATTAAAATCACTGGAAGGGTTTTTGATTTTGTTGAGATTCCTATCTGGATGTTGACTCCTCCCAGGTTGTTTTATGACTCACTCACATTCAACATGGTTGTAAGATTGTATAAATTATTTATTTTACATATTTAAATATGTTTTTAATAGATTGTTGAAGAATAAATACATGTTTCTTTAAAAAAAATCTTTAGATTGGACCATCCTAATTTAATCCCATATAGTTTTATTTTATGGCATGAATTAAGTTGATTACGAGTATGAAATACAAGTGCTGGTTAAAATTATTTGATGTATTTTTTTTAAAAATGTTTGTTAATTATTATTAAATTAATTAATTATCCACACAGGGAACTAGTAGTTGGCGCCAGCCAGGACGGTGAGCCTAGCCAAAGTCTAGCTGGTCTAGATGAACTAGGCACCTGTGAACTAGTAGATACTAGCCAGACTGTGAGTTTGGATTAAGGTCTGTTGGCGTAGATGAACTAACACATGTGAACTAGTCGCAGATACTAGCCAGAGCTGTGAGTTTGGATAAAGTCTGGTTGGGCTAGATGAACTAGACACACTGTGAACTAGTCGCAAGATACTACCAGAGCTTGTGACTGGTTGGGCTAGATGACTAGACACACTGTGAACTGTCGCAGATACTAGCCAGAGCTGTGAGTTGGATTAAGTCTGGTTGGGCTAGATGAACTAGACACACTGTGAACTAGTCGCAGATACTAGCCAGAGCTGTGAGTTTGGATTGAAGTCTGGTTGCTAAGTCAGACACACTGTGAAATAGTCCCATAAACACCTGTGAACTAGTCATATGTGCCACCGTGTACGGAGGGTGTGCTTCCTAGATGGTGAATTAGTCGAGTGAGATTGAGTAAGGGGAAAACGCTAAAATGACCTACGGGTTTAAGTGTAAAAAAAATAATTATTTACTCTTAAATTGGATTCTTATATCAATACTTCTCTTACTATAGTCAAATCAAAATTTCTAAATCAAAACTTCGCAGACTATAGTTGACTCACAAATTAGATTCCAAAATAGAAACTTATCTTATTATGGTTTACTCACATGAGATTTAGATTCCTAAATCAAATTTCCCTGACTCAAATAGTTCTGGGAAATTCGGGTTCTTAGTTAGGAATTAAAATTCCTAATTTCAATTTCTAACTCAATTAGTTTACTCAGTAGGGGGATTAATAAATCAAAACTTCTCTTACAATAATCTAATAACAAGTCTCTTCACAATAACTGTTTTAATTATAAAACAAGAGCCACTTTCGATACTTCTGGCCATCCTCGTCAGTGCTAAATTGAGTACCCGAGTTATATATAGTCCTTCAAGGCCTAGGACCACTGAGGATGGCCAGAAGTGGTCGAAAGTCGGCTCTTGTTTTATAATTAAAACAGTTATTGTGAAGAGACTTGTTATTAGTTTATGTATATAATACTTCACATTGCAGCAATCTATATTTATCTCTTACAATAGTTTACTCAAAAATTAATATTTATAAATCAAGATCTATCATAATATAGTTTACTGAAAAATTAGATTCCAAAATCAAAACTTCTCTTACTGTTTACTCTCAAATTAGATTTCTAAAACAAAACTTCTCCTACTGGTTACTTAAAAATTGGATTCCTAAATCAACACTTCTCTTGCTGTTTACTCACAACTTGGATTCCTAACTCAAAACTTCTCTTACTGTTTACTTACAAATTATATTCCTAAATCAAAACTTCCTTTACTACTTACTAACAAATTGGATTTCTAAATCAAAACTTCTCTAACTGTTTACTCACAAATTGGATTCTTAACTCAAAACTTCTCTTACTATTTACTTACAAATTGGATTTATAAATCAAAACTTCTCTTACTACTTACTTACAAATTGGATTTATAAATCAAAACTTCTCTTACTACTTACTTACAAATTGGATTTATAAATCAAAACTTCCTACTATTTACTACAAATTGGATTATAAATCAAAACTCTCTTACTAAATCAAAAGTACTCTTTTAAAACATCAAAGTTCTCATTATCTTGTTATAAAAACATTAGGAAATTGACTTACGAGTTATGGAAATCAACCTGCCATTTAATGATGATAACTTATACATGACTAATATTATTACATATTGGTATATTATTATTTATCATAATAATATTAATTCTAAAAATTGATTAAAATAATAATTATACGTCTATATATTACATATTTTTATAGTTAGATGTTTACAATAACAAGATTGATATGATTTGTCAATATTTTTTTTACATATGTTTTATTTTATAAGCACCACACATGTTTTAATGATAGCAAAAGGAACTCATACATACACAACAGGTTATTTTAATAAAGCAGATTAATTTATAATTTTTATTCCACACACAATTCATATTCAAATACAAGTAGCGAAATAATTTCTAAAGAAGGTCTCGACAAATTATCCCCTTTATTTTTACAACATAATACTCCTGACAAGAAAGCCTGTGAGTTGATGAGGCACGTATTCCTTTATTGTAACTTTAGAATAAAAAATCTTTTCTCTGCTTTGCTACTAGCGAAGATCCCCCTCAATTATTTTATAAAAAAAGGTTTAATAATTACAGGATTGTGAAGCAGTAGCGTCCTAATGACTTCTCCCTACCGTACTTGACTCTCATTCACACAAGCATTCATATTTTTCCTCCTCTGTGATTTACAGTATCACTTTCTCACAAAACCTTTACCTGCGTATTTTAGTTCGCGCTTTAAATGCATTATAATGTAAAGTTTGTACTTTTCAGCTTCAATTCTATTTGTGAGACTTAACTTATGGGAAGCGGTGGTAAAGTGTTTCTTTACGTCCGCAGCACCAAATATAAAAATTATTGTACAAGCAAAATGTCAGTAAAATGATCTTATTAAATAAAAAATATAGACGCATTAATCATCCTTATCACGTGATCTATTATAAACTAAGCACGTCGAAACTTATCATTTGAAACATTTTATTTGTTTATATTTAATCTTAACCTATTAGCGCCCGTAATTATGTTTTCTCTTTGATTTAATAAAAATTTCAGGTGTCAAAAAAGTTTAAGCCCCTCGTTGCGGGATACATTTTGAAAAAAAATCTTTTGTGCAAGCAGTGGCGCAAAAAGCCCGATGCCATATGGCATCACTGGGCACTCAGACACATAAAATATTTTAACCCACATATAGGGGTTTTATTTAATTCCCTCTATTCTACCGTCCTATATTTGAACATATTTTTGCTAAAACAATTACTTGTGTATTTAATTAATAATTAAATTGTAATAAATACATGAGAACTTAGGAAATTTTAAGGTACTCGACCCGCATAAGTTGCACTTAAAGTTTTTCGACTTTTTAATTATATAAACGAGTTTTATTATAAGAAACAGTATATTTGTATTTAACTCATAAACATTGTACAAAAATACATACAAAGTTAAAAGTGTAACGCCTACTAGGTGTACATTATTAATTAGTATGACCAATAAAATCGTGTATTTATCGTTAAATCCGCCAATAAACGAAGCCCATTTCCTATGACCACTTCTGTGAGAGGAAAGCAGCTGATTTATAATGTCTGTAGTATATATTTGATAGTGTATGATGTACTTACTAAAGATTAATTTTCCTGCGATCAAATTTAGATAGTCTGTATTTAAAACTATCATTCTTATTTTAAAAGTAATTAACAACAGCTCAATATCAATAATATCAGTTGAGATAAAGAGTAAAATATTACCAAATGTTTTGCGATGTCATATGGCATCGCTGGGCTCTAATAGGTTTGCCACTAACATTGATTTTAATTATATAATTAAGTTTTAATTGTTAATATTAATCCACAGCTGGACAAGGGTAACCTAGAGATAACCACAGTACGGTTTGGTGTAACCTACTGATAAGAACCATTTTCTAAACAAAAGATTTTCCCCATGTATTAGCATAGGACAAAATTTTTAGGAGGTGTTTTTTAATATAATTTATTGTATTTAACTCTTGAAATGTTATGAATCGAAGTTGGACATCTATATTTACGTTAGGAAAGAAAACAAGTGTGGTTTTGTTCGATTTTTCCGAATAAAAATACGGTAGTGAAATGTGACCTTTTTTTTGTGCATTTTGGACTCTCCGTTTTTTGACTTTTTTAATATAATTCATATATTATTTAACTCTTGGAATGTTATGAAATCGAAAGTTGGACATCTATATTATCGAAAAGATACAAAATGAGTGAGGTTTAGTAGATTTTTCTGAAATAAATATGGTAGTAAAATCTAATGTTTTTGTTTACATTTTGCACTCGTTTGTTTCTGGTGTTTTTGTACTATTTTTGACTTCTTAGTAAGATAATATCGTATATTATTGGTTTCAACGACAAAGGCAATTCGTTTATATTGAAAGAAGTATGTATATCAGCATTTGTGGTATGGAATATTAGTAACTTTGTTGATAAGTTGCTCAAGTCACTTCTGTGCATTGATGCCGTGCATAATTTAAGTGAAATGTCAACATCTTCTATTCATTTGTATAATCTAGAAGACGTGCATGCTAGATTTTTGTTAAATTAATAAAGGATGCATGGAGACATTGGCACAAGTTGAATCAACTTCATGCATAAATAATTACTGTTGTAAGATGTCAATGTCATTTACTCAATTTATGTTAAAAACCAAATAATCTGTCAATATATAACTGTGCGAGAGACACCTAGAAAGTATAACAAGCAAATGCAATACTACACCTGGATTGTTCCATCATTCGACATTTGTCTCATTGATGGCTCTACATAATGTCATGCCTCAAGTTTCGTCACGTTTAACTTATCAGGGTGCCGACGGAGCCTGAACTCACTGTAACTTTGATTAAAATTCCAAGAATATAATGTGAAGTATTTACTAGAGATGAGCGGTGCTCTCTTACCACCATCATGCTTGGTAAGCAAAACATGTATCATTTGAACTACCGTTTTGAAAAACATGAATACTCCCACAATATAACTGATCGAGAGACACCTAGGAAATTTAACTTGCAAAATGCAATGCTACAAATTATCTATGTTCATAAAATGATAATTGTAATGTCAAACTTTATGACTCATAACAACTGCGAAGCTATGCCCACCTCAAGAAAGTCAAGTTTCATCACGGTGAAGCCTTCACGAGCATCTGTTGCAACCTTCGTGCGACTGTAGTCAAACTATTTTATTCTTAATTAGGATTTAAACTTGTATTAAACCTTTCTTTATTGTTAAAATTTTATATTATAAATAAATTTAGTGAAATTGATTCTTTTATTTTATTCTAATTTCTCTACGACCTTCACCAATTTAGGAGGTTTGTCATATAGGTGCCTGGGCCACCCTAAATCTATAAGATCTGATATTACCTTAGCTTGAGCTTTGTTCAGTCAAACACATACCTGACTGAGGTGTCCATCAGTGTCAAGGCAGACAGCATACAAATTTGTGATAATTATTTGTTGTTAAAAATAGTTTTCTTGTTTTTTGAATCGAGAGAGGCATCACATGTGTGGTTCCCAGACTTCTCAGGATATATGAATGAATTTTCTTGTAAACCTCATTACCTCAAATAGCTGATGCAATTTTAAACTTAAGCAGCAAAAGACTACAGCATTTGAATATTGTTAAATTGTGTAATAGAATACTGCCTCCGTGGCCGAGGTCGTTAAGGCGTTAGTCTTTACACTGACCTTTGACACCATCCCAGGTTACGCTCTCAGTTGATAGAAGATTATTGTTTAATATATTATCGCCAATTTTTGAATACAATTTGAGCGTAACGGTCAAATTACTACCACCCGTAGTGGTTCCCGCAGGGGTTATCACTGATGAGCTACAAGGCTCTAAACGGGCATTATTATTATTATTTTAGGGTAATAGAATACCGTGTTTCTATTTGCGGTATAGCAAATTTAATGAAACTTGAGATATGACTTCTAATGTAAATTCACATTTATAGTTCATGGCACCTTCCTCTTCGCCAGGTTTTATTTTATAAAGACTTCAATTATCGAGAGGGTTATAATATCACAAACTACAAAATGACAATTACTGTATCCACAGAAGCTATCTGCATTTGATTACAGTAGGTATGACTGATCCTTTTTTCAGTCTAAATCTTTTTGTGGTAGAACATTATGAATTCTAGTAGCATCTAAAATTTCAATTTGATAATTTTATATTGTTAGAAATGTGCAATACTATACTAATAATACTTACCTGAACATAAAAAAGTCTCAGAGGAAATTGAGACGATTCCTCCAATTTTTATGTATGCATGATAAGCGAAAAATAGGGTAGATATCAATCATGAGTCTGTTTAAATTGTAGAAAAAATTGAGTAGTCATGAGTCTGTGTTTTTGAACAATTCCTTTATTTACAAGTATACATACAAAAAGAAAAAGGAATACAAAAAAGTTAACACAAAAGTATACAAGTAACCCACAAGGCAAAGCCTGAGGGGGGGGGGTAGAAATTGCAGATAAACAGATCTTCAATGAGAATACAATAGTGATGAGCCAAATTGACTTTTAAACTGATTTTATATAAGTCGACTCAACAGATAATCGAGTGGATAGTTGATCAAATCGCTTGATCTGATTAAAGTCGATTCGGTTCAATTCAACTTGATTCAACTCAAATAATAAAAGCTGAAGCAATAAGTAGATTTAATTTAACATGAGTGGGTACAAGCTGACATAGGATATTTAAATCAAAACTAGTCAAATGATTAACTTGGGCCAACTAAAATTATTTATTCAAGTTAACTTAATTAGTCTTGTACCGACAGGAATATACATTCTATAATGTAAAAATAAAAAACAAGCATACTTGAGTTTATTTAAATCAGACTTAAGCCCATATGAATCAACTAATGTCTACTTCAATCGAGTCGATAGGGTCACCCTGGCTCCTATAATGACAAACCTCCCAAATTGGTGTAGGTGGTAGAGAAATTAGAATAAAATAAAAGAATCAATTTCACTAAATTTTATTATAATATAAATTTTAACAATGAAAGAAAGGTTTAATACAAGTTTAAATCCTAATTAAGAATAAAATAGTTTGACTACAGTCGCACGAAGGTTGCAACAGATGCTCGTGAAGGCTTCACCGTGATGAAACTTGACTTTCTTGAGGTGGGCATAGCTTCGCAGTTGTTATGAGTCATAAAGTTTGACATTACAATATCATTTTATGAACATAGATAATTTGTGTAGCATTGCATTTTGCAAGTTAAATTTCCTAGGTGTCTCTCGATCAGTTATATTGTGGGAGTATTCATGTTTTTCAAAACTCGGTAGTATCAAATGATACATGTTTTGCTTACCAAGCATGATGGTGGTAAGAGAGCACCGCTCATCTCTAGTAAATAACTTCACATTATATTCTTTTGGAATTTTAATCAAAGGTTACAGTGAGTTCAGGCTCCGTCGGCACCCTGATAAGTTAAACGTGACGAAACTTGAGGCATGACGTTATGTAAAGCCATCAATGAAGACAAATGTCGAATGATGGAACAAATCCCAGGTGTAGTATTGCATTTTGCTTGTTATATTTCCTAGGTGTCTCTTGCACAGTTATATATTGACAGATTATTTGGTTTTTAACATAACTTGAGTAAATGACATTGACATCTTACAACAGTAATTATTTATGCATGAAGTTGATTCAACTTGTGCCAATGTCTCCATGCATCCTTTATTAATTAACAAAAATCTAGCATGCACGTCTTCTAGATTATACAAATGAATAGAAGATGTTGACATTTCACTTAAATTATGCACGGCATCAATGCACAGAAGTGACTTGAGCAACTTATCAACAAAGTTACTAATATTCCATACCACAAATGCTGATATACATACTTCTTTTAGTATAAACGAATTACCTTTGTCGTTGAAACCAATAATATACGATATTATCTTAATAAGAAGTCAAAAATAGTACAAAAACACCAGAAACAAACGAGTGCAAAATGTAAACAAAAACATTAGATTTTACTACCGTATTTATTTCAAAAAAATGTACTAAACCTCACTCATTTTGTTTCTTTTCGATAATATAGATGTCTAACTTTCGATTTCATAACATTCCAAGAGTTAAATAATATGAATTATATTAAAAAAAGTAAAAAAACGGAGAGTCCAAAATGCACAAAAAAAGGTCACATTTCACTACCGTATTTTATTCGGAAAAATCGAACAAACCACACTTGTTTTCTTTCCTAACGTAAATATAGATGTCCAACTTTCGATTTCATAACATTTCAAGAGTTAAATACAATAAATTATATGAAAAAACACCTCCTAAAAATTTTGTCCTATGCTAATACATGGGGAAAATCTTTTGTTTAGAAAATGGTTCTTATCACAACTGTTCTTCTCGTTCTTCTTTAGGTTTCTTCGTGTTTTTTATGATCTTCTTAGACAGAATTGCCAACTATGAAGCTGAAGTCCAGCTGTCTATTTACAGAAGAAGAAATAAAAAAATCAATATCCTGACACCATTAATAAGTACTAATTACTGATATATTATTCCAAGAATTTGAGTTATAATTACTAGTAGTTTCTAAGAAGTTTAAATAAATATAACAAACCGTAATTATTGTAAAATTAACAGTTGTTTAAGATTAAAGATTTAATTATTTTAAACATTTATTTCAGCCTCAGTTCAATATTATTTTAGTTTCTTTTTATTTTTATTGTTTCATTTAATTTAAAAGTTTTATTACTATAATTTATTTTGGTAATTTGTTTATTTTTTATATTTATTATTATATTTTTTATAAAGAAATAAAATATTATTTCTTTATACCTTTGTACATTTGACGCAGAAAATTTATAAAGATATTCACACATGAGTTGAATGTTTTTCAGTCATTCTTTTATGTTATTTTAATTCAAAGTGAAAGCCACACTTTAAAAGTCAAGTGTTGCTGTCACATTACGACTCATTTCTTTTACATTAAAAGTTGAATGGTGTTTCCTAATAAATAAAGAAAATCGTGAAATGCATTTTTCACATAAATAAATGCTAAAATATAATTGAGTCAGACTCCCTAAAGAAATAAACATATTCAATATGTTTATTCATGAAATTTATTAAAAAGTCTCCCTTTTTTAAGAAAACTCTTACTTTTATTTCTCTTTATATCAGAAGGGTAAAATTTTTCTTTGAGTATAATTTATTTTTAAAAAACGATGTTAAAGGGCATTATTATTTATCATACTGAAGGTTTTCCAGAAGAATAGAGTACACATCGTGTAGATGTGTTTTATTTTAAAGACTATATATATTTCAATGTATCCTGGTAGTCATATTCGTATTTACTTTATATTATTTGAATTATATAAGCTTTTTATAGGTATTTTTTATACATTATAATAAAGGAAATTCGTTAGTTTTTATTATTTAAAGGCATTGTGGGCATGTATAACATTATTATTTGGATGAATATTAGATTGTATATGATGAAGTCAATGATGCAATTTTGTTGAAAATAATACAATTTTCTGTTTTTGTCACCTGCTATACAAACAATTTAAGATATAATTTTATAAAGAATTGCAGCTATTATGATAACCCTTGGAATCTCTTTAGGTGATAGCACAGAAGGATCATGAAGGCAAAAAAGTGTCGCCCCTGTGAACGGAAAATAGATGAGCATGGGACAACTTGTCCCATATAGAGTTTAAAAGAATTGGAGAAGTGTATAAAGATTGTATTTTTCTCTTTAATTCTTGTAATTCTTCATTTTCTTAGGATTTATAATTTTATTATATTTGACAAAGTAAGAGTAACATTAAATATGTGCAATTAACCTCTACACAATTATAAAAGAACTAAAACTTTACTCGACAGTTTATAACCTGACGATAAGAAGGATGCAGTAGTGCTACGAGTGCCCAAAGAGGAGTAGTGGTGGGGGTCGGTGACACCTTTTTACATTGTGAAGGCCTGATATGTTCCTTCTCCTTTATATAAATTCCTTGGCTGGTAGTGACCGTATCTCTTAAGAAGTAATTTAATGCAGGATACTACTTTAAAAAAAAACTTGCGTAAAGTATGAGCGTAATCTGGGAGGCGAAAATAGTCCTCCGCATTGTTAACAGTCTTTATCAATGCTAACGTTATAAGCTCTATGAACTCAACCACGGAGGCGACTAGCCAGTGTGCTTAATGTTATGCTTTTTTAATTTTCCTTATCCCAGTGTCATCCAAAACCGTCATGTCGCCGGAATAATCCGTTTTAAGTGTTTTTAATACCTTCCTATGTGGTTTTCAGTAAGTTTTCTGTCTGTATCTGAGTTTGTGTGTGTGTGAGTGTTGGTGTCTCATGTCTTAAAGTGCATTTATGCTACAGAGTTAAAACTCAGTATAAAAGTCAATGTTTGGATCTAGTTGTATATTTTTATTACGTCATTAACCCGCGATAAGGACTCAGAAAAATTTAAAAACTTCATTAAACTCGAAGAAATTTGACGATCGGTTGGCATGCATGCCATCATATATAACTCCAACATATGTGCCAAGTTTGATAACATTAGCATTAGCAATAGTTTTAGCATTAGTTCAATATTTATGGAATGACTTGTTATCGCTTTTTAAAATATTGGCAGGAGCAAGGAAAACAATTTCGCTTGGGCTCCTGATTCCAAATATAATATATCCAGGTATAATATATTGTATACATTATATACATTATTTGATTATATACAAACATATATACATATATATATATATATATATATATATATATATATATATATATATATATATATATATATGTATATATATAATATATATATATATATATATATATATATATATAAATATATATATATATTATATATTATATATATATTATATATATATATATATATATATATATATATATATATTAATATATATAGAAGACTTTCTCCGATCGAAACGAATGTTTCCACATAAGTGATGGTCTTAGAGACCCTGTAATTCATTGATTATGATATTATGACGAAGTTTCATTAAAAAATTACACTTACGAGGTTATTTGGTTGATGGTGTTAGGAAAAGAATTAGAGAAACCGAATAATTTTTCCTCTCTTATTTCTCCCGGTCTCTCTGAATATATGGAAAATCTACCTACAATGAAATTAGAAATCTTAAGCGGTTAACAGTTTAAAAATTTCGAAAAAAACTATAAATGTGCGAAAAAATTATAGCATAGGTTTTTCTTTTGGGATTCCACCAAACGTCTTATCAGGGACTGATTATCTGGGTTCTAACTACTCCGTGGTCTTATCCTCATTTTAAATCAGTTTGTTTTAAGCTACATTTATAAATAAATAATAGCATTAGTATTGGTATCTCAAATGAAAGACATTGATAAAGAAAAGCTTAAACCCAAAAACATTAAATATACATTTGATACCCATGACATCATGTTAGGGTGAAATAAAATTGAAATCTAAGCTATATTTAAAACATTTTACTGACAAACCCTAACCTATAGGAGATCATAGTTATTTGATTACGCATAATTATATATGACAACGAATAAAATATAGTTAAATGTATGTATTATTTACTTTTTAGTAAACCAAGCAATATACTGTGTAAAACAAAGATTTTTGTTATCTATAATACAAAATATATTGTTGAAATTTTCAAAAATTGTAATGTTTGATTTTTAAGCTATAGGAAACTTGATAGAAGCACCCTACGTCTTTAAGTCTGACTTATAAAGTTGATAGTTTGTAGCCTTATTAACAATTTGCATAGGGCAACTTTGTAAGGGCAGAGTTAGGGTTAGGGGTGAGTTTTTCAATATCTTTCCTAGACTCGTCAGTCCCCTCGCGTGTAAACATCTATTACATTTACCGAAAAGCTAATTTATTTTATTTCATTTTATCTAGAGTTATCCACCCCGTCATTTTAAATAGTTTTAGAGCGAATTTCTTTTTGGTATAATTTGCTTTTGATTTGCCATTTTGTAACTGTATTGTGTGTTTTGCGAACGCAATACTTTTCCTATATACCTACGGTATAAATGAGGAAAAGTAAAAATATTAGTACTCGTAGTTAAAGCTAAATCTATTAACTGGTAATTTTATCATCGCGGAGATCGAGCAGTTCTCAAAGTATAGCAGTTGTTTCAAACATGCACTTTTAGTAGTCCACTAATGTGAGTGTCATAAACGTGCACTTATTTTACTCATTTAACGTGTGTAATCTCAAATGTGCACTTTTAGTAGTCTCAAACGTGTTCTTTAAACAATTTTGTTCCTTGAATTGTCTCAGACAACAATTTTGTTCCTTGAATTGTCTCAGACGTATACTTTGAGTAATTCTGTAACGTTGAGTAATCTCAAACGTTTAAATCAAAATACTTTGAGAAGTTGCTTATTTGTATTTATGGGTATAGGTGTAAAAATGCTCTGCGACATATATTTATTACATAAAAACAAATCACTTACATTTGTATTAATACTTTTATTAATATCTCGTAAAAGATATAATTGTAATTTATTAATTAAACTAAATCATACTTTGAATGCAGTAGAAGAAGTAATAATTGAGAGGAGAAAATACCAGGCTAGTTGGCCCTTCTTGCCAGCCTCGATTCCTTAGCCTACACCGTCTCTACACAGAGTCTCTTGGAGGATATCTCTCCAACTAGAGGTGGAGATATACAACAAATGCGTGTACGAATATTTGACCTATTTGCGTTCTGCAAACAAGTGAAACGCTATTTTCACCTATGTAAGCTTCTTAGATTATACTTATAAAGTATTAAGATGTTTTTTCGACAGTGACCGATCGGAACACTAACTAGGTTCATAAGGCAAGTCTTGCTGAGGTCAATTGGGGGAAAAAAATGTTGTTTTTTTTAAAATTGTTCTAGTACTTTTATATTAAAAAAATCACTTCTGAATTTTCACCAGAAAGTGACTTTGCCTTTATTAATAAATAGTATTAAATAAAGACTTCAATTGATAGTAACTTAATCTGAAAAATCGGATTTAAGTAAGCTATTATAAATTAAACAAATTTCATTTGTTTTCTTTATTTTCACATTATCAATTGTCAACTTGAATTTATTGTTATCAAGCCAGATTACAAGATATAAAATCTAAGCTACCTAATGCCAATTTCATCTTAATTTTACTGCCTTGTGCAAAATTTACGTTATGTTTACTTTAACAGTATGAGTTGTCCTTCTGAAATTCGTCCCTTTTGTAGCGCCTACCTTGGAATTATTTTCTCTAGTATAGATTACATTAATGCTTAATGTTAAAAAGAGGGTAAAAAACCTATGACTAGTGTATCATGTTATATTTTATTCACCTAGACCTTTAATCCCTGGTATATAAAACTCACAAAGAAGCGTTAAAATCAAGATTTACTGAATATATACTAAATAAATTATAATTAATTAATTATAATGCTGTAATATTAAAAATTTAGTCTAAGCAGTGCCGAGGGGTTATAATTGTATGCCACAGTGGTTCCGTTAACTAGAGGGGTAGATATAATTTATATGTTCACACCTGGTTGTGCTAGAGTTCTAACTGGTTGTAATTTGTGGCAGAAATTTTAAAGCATATTATAGTAACAATTAATTTTGTTTAGATGTTGATTAAAAAATTACTTGCTATTTTTTTGAAAGTAAAATTAGTGTGTTTTGTCATTATCAATACATTATTATTGTATTTAGAAATACATTATGGGTTTTTTTCTACTTATATATTTTAACAATATATTTTTAACAAGCTTTTCTGACTCAAAACTTAATTATTTTATGTTTTATTGTTTTCAAAATAAAATTTTATGTATATAAAATTTTAATTTTATAAAAGAAAGGTTAGAATTTTCCGATAATTACTGAGATGTGGAATAAGCTTATAAATAAATGAAGTTTACTCAACAAATAATTTATTTTTCTAGAACAAAGCCAGCTTTCAACCTAAACTGTCATAATCAGTACTGGTGTAACATCATCATATGAGTCTAAATTATATATTAGCCTGTTTTTGAGGCTAAGGCATGTATAGGGCTCAAATACATGCCTTATACATCCCTTGGCCTCAGAAACCGGATAAAAAGTAATTTAGACTCATCTCACCAGCACTGATGATGACCGTTCAGGTTAAAAGTTAGCTTTGTTTTATAATTATAAATCATCTGTGAAAAGACAAATTTTATTTATTTTGATTGCAATTTTGTTTATTTACGTACATACTTCTAGCAATAGATTATTAATTATCTTTTAAAAGATTAATACCATACTTACAAAGGAATTGAGATGAAATTTACTGGATTTAAGAAATTTACGCTTAGATAAATATAGGAACGACATTTAATTTCATTATTAGGATAAGTTATAATTTTATCGTTTGACATATCTAGTTTTTTGACGATAGTTTCCCACCATTTGCTAATATTGTAGCTAATATCAGTAGTTCTTTTAATATGCCAATAAAAACTAATATGCCACTAAAGCTGCTATGGAGTGGGAGCCCCAACGCTGACGCTGCGTATTTTGTTCTTCCATGTTACCCTAAATTGCAAATTTAAATTCCTCTAACACCCCCTATCCCCCTATTGTATTTAAATGCAAAAAACACGTTATATCACAGCAAACCGTTGAGCAGTTTATACTTGAGTTAATAAAACCACAATAAAGCAGTTGCAATCTTAGTCGAACTGTTGAGCTGTTAATTTAAGTGTTGTTTAAACCGATTATCATCATTTATTCTGTATTTTGTTTTCCTCACTCCTTCTATATTTATCTTTATCGCTCTCTTCCTTCTCTCTCTTGTAGTCTAAATTTATTAGCTCCCCTCTGTTGTGTTGTTTTTATTTTATAATCCTCTTAGCAATATTCCTGTGAAAGATTTAAGAGGTTGAGGAACAAGGTGAGGAGATAGATCAGTTTTATAGTTTCATGTTAAGCTCCCGATAGAGGTCGCCGAGTGTCAGTAACCTCCCCCGACATCTTAATTGTTTCGTTCAATTATTCTTTTAGCGAATTTTCATAATGAAAATGACGCTTATGAGGTTGTTCGGATGACGAAAGTTGAGGGTGGGAGTGAGTGGAATCGGTTCCTATTGGCTTCCTGATAACAAAAATATATGTCCGAAAAAAGTTTATATATATATATATATATATTATATATATATTATATATATATATATATATATATATATATTATATATGTATATAATATATATATGTATGTAGAGTTTCTACCCTTTCGTATGGCGAACGATAACTCTCGAAGGCGTTCTCAAATTGAAACGAAACTTTGCAAATCGCGAGATGTTGAGGAGGTTACGAGGCCTATTGTTTATAAAAACATTATGACGTCATCAACCAAAGTTATGACGTCATGAAAAAAAAATTTTTGAAACTTAAAATGGCTTTAAAACAAGGTATCTAGTATTTAGGTAGACGGCTAGCTGAATCGATTAAGACCAATTTCAGCTCAATCGAACGATCACAAATGGCGCAATCGGTATACATATATATATAATCTTGTATATATGTATACGTCTAGGTCTAAGACTCGTACGATATCTGTTGGGTTCAGTAGTGTTAGAGGGTGGGGTATAGTATATAGAGAGACCTCTACCTCTTGCTCCATCATGGTAAGCCTAACTGTCCCAGAGAGACAGGACAAAAATGGCTTCCACTGAACCACGCCGAGCTAAGCAGACCCGTAAAGAGGAAGAACATCGAAGTATCTTTATATGGTCGAAGTTATTCTAAAACGAATGCGACCAGTTTCAGCTCAATCGACAATCCTAAGTGACGCAAACGGTATTTTTTTTTGAATAATCATGAATATATTTTTTTCAAACTTAAGATTTTACTCAAATAAACAATTTTTTACAAAACAAAATTTGACATTTTTCTTTAAATTCTATAAACAATCATAAACGTAAGTTAAGTTTATACCCTTTATAGTGGACGATAACTAAAGCTGATGAAAGATGAAACTATAATCTTTTTCTTACCCTATATACAAGGTTACTTTTAACAGTTGCAACGTGTGGTTTTTCCTCACAAAATCAAATTTGTGAGAAAGCCTCTCAGGCCCGCGAAGCGGGCCTGTGAAACGAGTCTGTGAAAATTCGCTAAATACGTGGCAAAATGCCATGTAACAAGAAACGATAGTGAAACCATACATTAATACAAAACAACAACAATGTGGCCGCGAAGCGGTCACTGGGAGGCCCCCGGGCCGCGTAGCGGCCACGGGCCGAAGGCCCGTATTTTATTTTTAAATCGATGTCCTCGATGATTTATTTTTAACTTGTCCTTAATTTTATGATTTAAATTGTTATTCTATTAAATTTAAATATTATGAAAGTTTTTATTTTTATTTTATAAATATAATTATAAAAATTTTAATTATTCAAAATTTTTATTATTTTATTCTTTAAACGGACCAATAGGTTATACTGAAGCGTGACTTCAGAAATGATATACAAAATAAAATCATATATTTTACTTATTTCTTTTCGTACGCTAGATGGGACGGAATAAAATTCAAACAAATTACTTCGTCAAAACGATATTTCGCCTTAATAGGGATCACAAGGCATATTCATGTTTCAAAGAATACATATATTCATGTTGATATACTATAATATCAGAACTATTCTAGAGAAATTATTATTTTGTATCATAGTTTTCCGCCATAAAAAGTTTTGATGAATTTTGTTTGAATTTTATTCCGTCCCATCGAGTCTCCGGAAAGAAATAAGCATAAAACAATGGAGACTATTAATAAAAATAATATTCATATATTTTATATCATTATGGACCAGCTATGCTTTAATTGTATAAAATTTGATAGTTTCAAGCAATAGTTATTTACATAATAAGAAGGTAAGGAAGTTTTTCTTGCTCGAGGTAATTTCCCGTGGCCGCCTGGCCGAGGGATTTAAATTAGATAGCTCCCGAGGCCTGTCGAGGGAGTAAACTAGACTACACTTGCCGAAATAATACGTGGTATGAAATTTTATCTCCGTATTATGAATTAATTGTTACCTACGGCTTATATTTAAATCGTACCACTATTCGTATTACAAAAAAGAAAATATAATCATGATCAATCGAAGGTTTTATTGAATTGACTATTTTGTCTGTCTATGTTTACCTAGTCTTTTAGAACAAGCGAATTGGCCCTGTAAATGCATTTTACATGCCCAGGGACGCAAACGTGAAATTTACGTCCCTAGGGTTGTAAATTTAGAACGAGCGAATTGGCCCTTAAAATTGACCCTAAATGCATTTTAAATACCTAGGGACGCAAACATGAAATTTACGTCCCTAGGGATGTAAAAATTAATTTTACGTCTCCAGAGACGTAAAAGTGCAAATTACGTTCCTAGGGACGTTAAATGCATTTACAGAGCAAGGTGGCTGCCTATGATAAACCTTATTTCAAACTTAAGTCAAAGATAAAAATGTTGTAGGATATGTATTATATGGTGTCTATAGTAAAATAAATTAACACTAAACACTTCTCCCATACAGTGCTTTATTGTATAAAGCACCAATAACTATCGTTACTGAAAAAAGACTACAACTAAATATGCAGGTACTAGTTTATTCCTGTGTCCTCTTTTTGGTAAACTTTAAGGATACTTTTTAATTCAAAGACGCAAACGACCTTACTTACCCTGCAGGGCCATTTTTGTTTATTGATTAATATATATTTTATCAATATAAAATATTCAATATATAGTTTATATTGAATATTTATTACTATACCTTTCATTACGAGGTATAATCTCGTATAGCGTAGGTTGATGAAATTGCATCTCTTTAGGTTATACTAATACTCTTTATAATTAAACTAATTCCTAATTCACTTCATGCTAAGAAATAAGACTGCTATTGAAGTGACAACGCTTTCTGTCTTATATTGCGCAAGTGCAGGTAAGAAATTGTATATTCCCTGTTGTTTCCTTTAGTTCCCTTTCGCCAGTTGTTTTTATTTAATATTACAATGGTTATACCTGGATGTTGTGTTATTCTGCGCAGGCGCTATTTGGTTATTTTAGTCATTTACTTGATTTCACTGAAGTATTTTGATTTTAAATGTGTATTTCGGGTTATTCACAGGCGAAAGTCGCGACTTTTAGAAAGCACTGATGAATACTAGAAGTCAGCTAACATAGGTATTTCGCCGTATCATATACACGCGGTATAGGTATTCGCCGAATGAAATGACGCGGATAAATAATACGCTTGTATACCTTATAATTTATTTTCTTTTTGAATAGAGGTTTGTATCGTTATTAATTAAGACATTTTTTTGTATTTTTTCTGCAAGAAGGAAAAATTGTACTTTTAAGATTTCTTTTATTGTTTCCAGCTTGTTTTATAATAGAGATGGTGTAGCAGGGGGGAGGGGTAAGGGGAGGTTAGGTGGAGGGTTGTTTAAAAATTCAACTTTAATAAGAGTCTAAGGGTAAGGAGGGCGAGCAGCATGATTTTTAAGTAGAAAGAAGATGTTATGAATATTTGATTATATTCTTCAAGGAAAAAATTTCCAGGTGTAGGCGGGGGTTGAAATTCTTTTAAGATGTTGAGAAAAGAGCCGTGGGGTCGTTAAAGTGCTCCAACCAGGTGTGTTTTGGGCACGCACCCAAAAAACTCCAATCCTCTGATTGCTCGGGTAGTTTATCACCTAGGTGCTTTTATTGCACCTTTAGACTTTCTGACCCCCCTCTCTGTTTGAGATCTCTAAATCTCTTAAAAACCTTTAGCTCTAATAGCGGAGTTTTTCTCCTATACTTTACACATGCTGTCTATGAGCTATCTATAATTCAAATATAAAAAAAAAGAAAAGAATTTTCTCTGATATTCATTGTAATCTTTTACCATCTCTCATAACTTCTTACTAGCTTCCTATTTCTTCCTCTTTCTCATCCATTCCAACTTCTCTTAAGCTGTTCTTTTTACTCCTTCAACATTTTCCTCTAAACTATTCTATCCCTTTTTTTACTCCGTAAATTTCCCCGTTTTACGCTCAAACTTTTGAAGAAGAAAATTATTTTCAATTTCATTTTTTCTGCTTATAGGTAAAATTTATTGTATGAATCATTTTTCTTTTCTTTCCTCCCCTTACATTATGATATCATTTGAATTATGAATATAAGAATAGAATACTTTTTATTTTCTCGTTTTTGTGGATAATTTTTCAATTCGCATAAATGTAAAATGAAGCTGGACTTTTCCAATAAATGCATTTTGATTTTTGTAGCTATTAATATCTGAAATTGCTTGTTTTACTTAAAAAAATCGGTATGAGGTACCTCGAAACTTTTCCTTTTAACTTTTGACACGTCCTCAGAATGTCATGGTTATCCAAAGTTTTAAGTGGTATAATTAACTTGAACTCAGAATGAAATAGTTATCCAATCTGATGTCACTTTTTCAAGCCTAAACACAACAGAGAGTATACGAAAACTGGCGCACAGACACACACGAACAGACAGACAACTTGATAAAAACCGCTTAAAACGTTATAAAAATGCTTGAAACAATTTATTACGATGAAACCCTTAAAGGATTATTGCAGCAAAAAAGGATTAAAAGGACCAGTTAAGTTCTGTAGAGGGTTGTGTTGTCATCTATATTGTCCTACATCCCTGATTACGCCTCTCACAGTGGAAGCAAAACGTCGGATTTATCATCTACATTGACGAAGTCACCACCTGAAGACGTAAATCTTTAAGAAAATAACCGCGTAGTGCGTACGCAGTTTACTACATGAAAGGATTCCGTCCTATAAAAATCCTAAAGGACCCACCGGAATCGAACCCGAACTGTCTGTGTGGATACCTTTACATCCCTATCTTCAATCAATATGAACCTGCATATTATTCCGCACTGTGTGTAAAAATTTGATTCCAATTGTTAATTTAAAGATGGCATATTTCAAATGAGATTTAAAAAAAATAATAATAATTGAAAAAAAGATAAGAAATAAAGTTATAATATGAAGTAAACTGGAGTAGTTTTTTAATGTATCTTTAGTGCCCCACCATAAATTATATTTTTTTTCCAAATGTCCTACAGATCAGAAAATTTAAGTATTAAACTTTAATATTTAATATTTAAATGTTATTAAATAAATTAATATTTATAAAGGACTGCAGTCTTCAAGAAATTTAAATTTTATATATTAAACTTTAAAATTTCGTTTCATAATTACGTTTTTAGAGATAGCTACTTTTACCCAATTGGCAGAGATTTGTATCCAGTGCTTGGTGTTAGTTTACATAATACATCAAGAAAGGTTTTAATAATAATGTTTTGTTTATATGTTGCTTCATATATATTTAAAGTGATGATTAATAAATTTATTCGTGTTTCTTTTTTAATTAAAGGTTTTATTCAATTTTTCCTCGAGAGGTTTTGATTTGAGTGAAAAATTTCATTTCTAAAAAAAAACTGTTTGGTTTTTTCCAAGTAGGCACAAGTTGTAAGACTCGCGTGTTTTATAAACCCTAACTGATATTTAAAGGAGATATCATGTATTTTATGAAGCCGTAATTCATACCGGATTTAGTAACAGAAAAAATTCACTTTACCAAGATAGGAAAAAAACTAGGTATCGATGGTAGCAGAGCCAGAACTAAAAAAATACTTTTAGATAGGAGTGAAATGGAGTGAAAACCAGACTCACTATTTATGATAAACACGGAGCCTCACGGGAGAGAAGAGTTGTAAAAATAAATTTATTGTTTTTCCACTGGTTTAGAAGGCGTTGCGGATCCCTACCCAGAATCTTAATTCAAGATCGGCGGCAAGAAATTTTCAGCTTTTTTTCTGGTTTGTTTTCTGTTGGAATAACTTGTTGTCCGTGTTGTGTAAGCCTATCAAAACATTGGCTTCATAAATCAACATGTTATTTTCTCTTTTTATCATTTCACCTCTGTGAGGTAAAGATGAAGGCTTTATTGTTATCAGAGCTTTTCTAAGGAAAGTACGAGGGTATTTTCTTTCAGACCGGGGGAAAGTGCAAAGACTTATTCTTCTTTTTTCTCAAATGTAACTATCAATTTAGTGCTCCATCCATCACTAGACAACCCCTCCAAGTTTTTTTATCCTAAGGTATTGCCGTCCAAAAAGAACCCTTAAGAATGATTTTCTCTAGTCCCTCCCTCTCTCACTTACCTTGCATTTCATCGGTCTCATCATGCCTTTTCAAAGCACTTATCATTTCTTCCACAAAAAAGGAATATTCTTCTTTTTTAAAAAAAAAAAAATAACAACAGTCGTTATGATTTGGTGTTCAAAGGTACAATAGACAGTTTAACTTTCCGCTTTCATTATGAAACTAATACATCACTCTTGTTTCTCCTCTTTCCTTTTAACTCAAACGAATTTTATTGTTCCTTTAGTATTTCACAATTTTTCTTAATTCGATCCTTGTTTACTCGTAAATACATGAAGCTGGTTTATATTTATAAAGGAAATATGATAAAGCTCTTTCCTGACATAATTTTCCATTTCTGAAAATAGTAGATTTATATAATTGGCTAAACTGTACATGAAAATACTAAGAAACAGGCCAGGTAAGTAAATATATACTTACTTTTTCAGTATATATAATTTATTTATTTATTTCCATTTTATCCGCACAATAAATTTAACAATCAAGTGAACAATTTTCTATTAACATTACCACTTACATATAATAAAATCTTAAATTAGTGCAAATTCGGCATTTTGCCGTGGAACCTTACAAGGTAAATTGCAAGGGTAAATTAGGTTGGATAACCGATATTATATACATTTTTTATAATAACTTAATAAATAATAAATTAAAGTTATGTTAAGTAAACTTACATTAATAAATAAGTTTCAATTTCTTATTAAAGCAACTATTTATAATTACACTTTAAACTAATATTAATAATTATGCATGCAGTATATATTTAATTTATATGTTAAAATTAAGTTACATGCATGATGCTGAAGAACAGTTGCATATAAAATTCATTTATACTAACAACATATAACATATAAACATACAAATATTCAATATTCATAAACTCAAATTATTTTATGATATGCAACTAAAGTATAAACATTATATAACATTAATAATGACGCTATAAACTATAAATACTATAATATAATTAATATAACTAGTAATATAACTAGTATTATTTAATTTAGCAGCCATTTATTTTATTATTTAATTTTATTTAACCATTAAGATTATAAAGTACTATAAAATATAAAATTTTAATAATTTACAATTAGGACCTTTGTGCGTTCATTATTACACAAAATGTTATATTTACTACATGCTAAATAAATACACGTAGTTAATGTTTATTTTATTTCTAATTATTAAATTATTATTATTTTAACACTATATCTTTATTAACTTTGATATAATATCTTATTCTTGGTTAAAGCAAACCTGCTTATTATACTCTCCCATCCTAGCCCATTCCTTCTATCCCAAGCTTGTTCTCTGCAAGTTTCCTGTCACATATCTTTCTCATTTCTTCATCCCATCTTGTCCTGGTCTTCCATCTTTTTCTCCTTAACCTCTCTTGGATACCATTTATTAGTTTTTTGGTCCATCGCCCATCCCTCTTTCCGACGATAGTGTATATATATTATATATTATATATTATATGATATATAATATATATATATATTTATACTATATATCATATTATATATTAATATATCTGTGTGTGTATATCTTATCAGAAACATTACATGATATGTAAAATATATTCTATGTTACAATTATTAATACAACATAAACGCATTTGCCAGCAAATTGACTTATGTTTTTACGATCTCGGCCTCTACAGCTGTAGTGGACACCTACAGATCAACCATTTCACATAAACCATTAATAATAACATACATAACATAAACAGATGTATGACAATTATATATTTTTATACTTGTTTTTGTATTATAAGAAAAAAAAAATTATTTTAATTGTATTGTACTTACAAGCATTTCGAAATGTATATAACATACACACACATATATATATATATATATATATATAATATATTATATATTATATATATATAATATGGGTTGTGTGTGTGTGTGGTGTGTGTGCTGTGTGTGTGTGTGTGTGTGTTGTATTGGTGTGTGTGTGTTGTGTGTGTATGGTATTTGTATATATATACTTTTAGTAAGTACCTCAATAATTAAATAAACTACATCGAACAAGTAAATATGAATAAATATCGCTTATATTTTTGTCGTTTGAATTATTTTTTTTTTTTACCCAGTGTCATTTTTGTTATTATTATTTTTAACTCCAGTTATTTATTTACCGGCGAAAAGAAAAAACTGTCCATTAAAGTGTTTAATTTATTTAAAAAAAAAAAAAATAATTCGATTTAAGGGAATATTTGCGTTTTGCTGTTAGCGAAAATAAACACCATAGGTGTAGAGATGATAAATTAATTAATTAACAAGTGCACCAGATATATCAGCCCCTGTTGATACAATGTCGAGGCCAACACTCAGGAATATAATGGGCAGTTAACCCGTTTAGCATTTGGTGCCACGCCAGCTGAGTGAAATCAAGTCGCTGCAGTACGGCTTTAACCCTTTACATGTTTAATTCACGTGACCTAAAAAGAATCGATGTTTGATTAGCTGCACCGCACTATCAATTTATATACTATATTAATATATATCACCAAAAACCCCTTACTATCATTTGATGAAGGATGGGTTTTTTATAGGACCGCAACACTCTCTCCTTCAAGGCTTTTAAACATAAATGACCACTTCACTTCATCCCAACCATTTCTTTTGCTTCTCTCAAATATAAAAAAAAAAAACGGAAAATAAAAATCCATACTTTTTCTTTTTTAATAAATTTCTTTATATTGACTAAATATAAACCACAAGTAAGTATTAAAAAAGTAGCCGCACTAAAGAATTTGAAATTCTTGCTGTAGAAGTGTACGCCAACAAATATTTAGCAATAAAAGTTAAATTTTCAGAAATTGGATAAGAAAATATCTATGATATTATAGGCTGACTCGCTTAACTGATATATTATTTATAAAATTAATAAAATATATATTATTAAATTAAAATATTAATGTAAGTGTATATTAAGTTGCAACTTTGCACTATTACTAAAGTATAAGTTTCATATTATTACCTTTGCGTTCTCCATAAAGTTCCACTTGACGTTTGGTAGAGTCTTCTTGCACGAATTACCTTTTATTAACGTGAATATTCCACGTAAGTAGTTGCAATATGCTTACTTAATCTTAATCTTTAGTTTCTTCTTGCCCTAATTGTTCTCTTCTCGTAAGATAATAATTATTTTAGTAAGTGTTAATTAATTAAGCAAATAAATGGTTTATAAAAGATGATTAAAACTCGATGGAAAACTACAATTAAGAGACAAGAAACGTTTATTATAACTATGCGTTAGTAAAATAATAACCGTGATCGTTTACGTTGGCACTAGAATCGCGGAGTTCAAAGTAAAGCGTAGATTAAAGACGGCGTCGGTCTCAATAACCAGTTCAGTCCGCCCTAGCGTATTGCGGGTTTTAGTATGGTTTAACNCGAATTTTATTGTTCCTTTAGTATTTCACAATTTTTTTAAATTCGATCCTGTTTACTCGTAAATACATGAAGCTGGTTATATATTTATAAAGGAAATATGATATAAAGCTCTTTCCTGACATAATTTTCCATTTTGAAAATAGTAGATTTATATAATTGGCTAAAATGTACATGAAAATACTAAAGAAACAGGCCAGTAAGATAAATATATACTACTTTTTCCAGTATATATATAATTTAATTTATTTATTTCCATTTATTCCGCAACTAATTTAACAATTCAATGAACAATTTTCTATTAACATACTATACATATATAAAATCTAAATTAGTGCAAATTTCGGGCATTTTGCCACGTGGAACCTTACAAGTAAAACAAGTAAATTAGGTTGTACACCTATATTAATACATTTTTTATAATAACTTAATAATATAATATAAAGTTAAAAAGTAATGTTAAGTAAACTTTACATAATAAATAAGATTTCAATTTCTTATTAAAGCACTATTATAATTACTACTTAAACAATATTAAATAATTATGCAGCAGTATATTTAATTTATATGTTAAAATAAAGTTACATGCATGATGCTCAAGAACATTGCATATAAAATTCATTTATACTACAACATATAACATATAACATACAATATTCAATATTCATTAAACTCCAATTATTTTATGATATGCAACTAAAGTATATAACTATATATTAAATTATAATATATACTTAAACTATAAATACTATAATATATATTAACTATAACTAGTATATAACTATATTATTTAATTTAGGCAGCCATTTATTTTTATTATTTAAATTTTATTTAACCATTAAGATTTATAAAGTACATAAAATATAAAATTTTAATAATTAGTTACAATTAGGACCTTTTGTGGTCATTATTTACACAAAATGTTATATTCTACATGCTAAATAATACACGTAGTTTAATGTTTATTTTATTTTCAATTATTAATTATTATTTATTTTAACATATATCTTTATTTAACTTTTGATATAATAATCTTATTCTTTGTTAAAGCAAACTGCTCTTATTACTTCCCATCCTAGCCCATTCTTCTATCCAAGCTGTTCTCTGCCAAGTTTCCTGTCACATATCTTTCTCATTTCTTCATCCCATCTTGTCCTTGGTCTTCATATCTTTTCTCCTTAACTCTCTTGGATACCATTTATTAGTTTTTTGGTCCATCGCCCATCCTCTGTCCGACGATAGTGTATATATATATATATATATATATATTATATTATATATATATATATATAATATATATATATATATATATATATATATATCTGTGTGTGTGTATATCATTATCAGAAACATTACATGATTAATGTTAAAATATATCTATTGTAACAATTATTAATACAAACATAACGCATTTTGCCAGGCAAATTGACTTATGTTTTTACGAACTCGGCCTCTACATGCTGTAGTTGACACGCTACAGATCAACATTTCACATAAACCTATTATAATAACATACATAACATAACAGATGTATGACAATTATATATTTTTATACTTGTTTTTGTATTTAAAAAAAAAAAATTATTTTAATTTGTATTGTACTTACAAGCATTTCGAAATGGTTATACACACACATATATATATATATATATATATATATATATATATATTATTATATATATTATGGTGTGTTGTGTGTGTGTGTGTGTGTGTGTGTGTGTGTGTGTGTGTGTGTGTGTGTGTGTGTGTGTGTGGTTGTTGTATAATATACTACTTTTAGTAAGTACCTCAAAATTAAATAAAGCTACTCGAACAAGTAAATATGAATAAATTATCTGCTTATATTTTGTCGTTTGAATATTTTTTTTTGTTTTACTCCAGTGTACATTTTTTTGTTATTTATTATTTTAACTCCAGTGTATTTTATTTACCGGCGAAAAGAAAAAACTGTCCATTTAAAGTGTTTTAATTTATTTAAAAAAAAAAATATAATTCGATTTTAAGGGGAATATTTGCGTTTTGCTGTTAGCGAAACACCATAGGGTAAGAGATGATAGAATTTATTAATTACAAGTGCACCAGTATATATCAGCCCCTGTTGTACAATGTCGAGGGTGCAACACCAGAATATAATGGGCAGTTAACCGTTTAGCATTTGGTTGCCACGCCCAGCTGAGTTGTAAATCATAGTCGCGTGCAGTTACCGGCTTTAACCCTTTTACATGTTTAATCACGTGACCTAAAGAAGATCGATGTTTGATCAGCTGCACCCCTATCAATTATAATACTATATTAATATATATCACCAAAAAACCCCTTACTATCATTTGATGAAGGGATGGGTTTTTTATAGGACCGCAACGACTCTCTCCCTTCAAGGCTTTTAAACATAAATGACCTACTCACTTCATCCCAACCAATTTCTTTTGCTTCTCTCAAATATAAAAAAAAAAAACGGAAAATAAAAAATCCATACTTTTTTCTTTTTTTAATAAATTTCTTTATTATTGACTAAATATAAACACAAGTAAGTATTAAAAAAAGTAGCCGCACTAAAGAATTTGAAATTCTGTGCTGTGAAGTGTACGCAACAAATATTTTAGCAATAAAAGTTAAATTTTCTAGAAATTGGATAAGAAAATATTATGATATTTATTAGGCTTACTCGCTTAACTGATATATTATTTAATAAAATTAATAAAATATATATTATTAAATTAAAATATTAATGTAGAGTGTATATTAAGTTGCAACTTTGCACTATTACTAAATATAAGTTTCATATTATTACCTTTGGGTGTCTCCATAAAGTTCCACTTGACGTTTTGTGTAGAGTCTTCTTTGCACGAATTACCTTTTATTAAACGTGAATATTCCACGTGTAAGTAGTGCAATATTGCTTACTTAATCTTAATCTTTAGTCTCTTCTGTGCCCTAATTTGGTTCTCATTCTCGTAAGATTAATAATTATTTTTAGTAAGTGTTAATTAATTAAGCAAATAAATGGTTTATAAAAGATGATAAAACTCGATGGAAAACTACAATTAAGAGACAAGAAACGTTTATTATAACTATCGTTAGTAAAATAATTATACCGTGATCGTTTAACGTTGGCACGTAGAATCGGGAGTCAAAGTAAAGCGTTAGATTAAAGACGGCGTCGGTTGCAATAACCCAGGTTCAATCCGCCCTAGGTATTGCGGGTTTTAGTATGTTTAACAAAAGAGAACTCTTTGATGTAAAAAAATAACTGAAAACTTAGCCTCAGCTTTTCAGAAATACCAGGCTGAAATAAGATGTAGAACTGATAAAATATACCCATATAAATTCTAACTTTGTTTGAAAGTTTATTAAATACATGTTGCAAGATTAATTAAATTAATTAATTAAAGAGTTATTGCATCAATAGTGAGCGAATGAGAAAAATGACTGATTAAAATCGCAGACCCATTGTATCAACTTATTCACAATAATTTTTTTATTGTTGATAAATCATTCACTAGGGCCGTAAGTATTTGAAACAATATATTCTAGAGTGATGGTTTATAGGAAGGGTGAAGCAGAACGGAGCAGAATGGAGCTAAAAAGCCTCCTACTTTATGTTTTGTTATTATTATCAAACAAAATATGTATTGTGAATTTATAAACAGACGAATCAATAATAAAATATCTACAATTTTTTTTATTTCCTTGACGCAAATAAAATTTTATTTCCCTCTTTTTCTGTTATTTATTTATATCAACACTGCGACAAAGAGATCGTTGAATGAAAATTATGTTAGTGTATAAATGTGAATTTCTGAAGAATTATAAATCTGTAATTGTATTTTTAAATGAATAAGTAAAAAAATTCTGGTGTTGAGGTCCGCAAGCCAGTCGAATTTTAGAAGTGTGTGGTTTAAAGAAATTTCGTTATAATGAATAAAAACAGAACAGTTTTCGTCTCTCCACACATTATTATATTTATATAACAAAGCCGGCTTTCAACCGTTAACGGTCATCATCAGTGCCGGTGAAAGTGAGGCTATAATAATGTGTGGAGAGACAAAAACTGTTCTGTTTTTATTCATTATTACGGCACTCCACGGCTCAATTCAACATATAACTCTATAACTTGAGCGGTGGGATTAGAACAATTTTCTCATTATTTAGACTTTTAAATGAAATGCAATAAACCTTTCAAAGATTGCCATTGACTGAGTTTTTAATAAGTGCAACTATTAGTGTTCAACGCTAGCTTTGGAAGGACGTGCATATTTTTGTATAACTAATAAGATGAATATGCGCGTTTTATTTGGAAAATTCAGAAAAACTATTTCTAATCCACTCAAGTTTATAAAGCATGAACCAGAATTCATGTAAGAAACCGATTGTTAAGCACGGAATCACGCCTTTCACAGGAAATTCGTCTGCCTTGCGAACCTTTGCGCCAGAACTATTTGGTAATTATTAACTTATTCTTTAAAAATTTTGAAAAAAAATATCAATAAAGAAGCAACTCAGAGACTTAAAAACATGTAAAATATCACCATTCTGGAAATATGTTGCATACCGACTGTCTTTGGGATATTTTCATTTTTCCGACTTTTTCGTCATCTTAGGTGGTCATATCAACTTCGGACAGGTTATAAACTTTGGGTTTGTTTCAACTCCCCCAAGATTGATTTTAATAGCAAGTTTGATGTAAAAATATTTTTTTATTCATACATATATATACTCGGTTTTTGTTGGATCATAAAGGTAAAGCAGCATCAAATGTGATCAGTGCCTGGATGTGTGACCGCTGGGGATAAAACAAATATATTTAATATCCTGAGGACAATCAAATACCAAGACGTGTAGCTGTATAAATTTTGTGTTTTTTGTATTTTGTGGTCGAGCGAAGCGAGTCCGAAGTGATGGTAAAGAATACGATATGATAAGGAATTGTCTTTTTATTCTTCTTTTTACTATTTTATACTATTTTATACTATTCATACTTTATACTATTTTACTTGAATTCTTACTTTATACTATTCTTATTTTATACTATTTATTCTTCTTTATACTATAAAGAATATTTTTTTATATTACCTTCTGACAATATACATAAGTTAGTTTGTGTTTATTTTTACCTGTTTTTTTAATCATAGATAGTTTGGCCTTTAGCGAACTTTCTTATTAAAATGCATTAATAAGATAGCTCGTGTAGTTGGAGGGGGGGGGGCATAGGAACCTGTTTAAAATCCGTTTTAGAGGTCCCTGATCGTGAGGTGCGTAATAACCTGACGTTACTGCTCAGTTTTTAAAATATACCAAAAACTTTGATAAGCATATATACAAAAATTGCATTGACTACGCATGAAAGCGCGCATTTCATAAAAACTTAGCTTATCTTGACAACCTCCGCGTCAGAATTTTTTGTTTCTCCAGTTACACTGTTTAGTTTGTTATTATTTTCTCTCTACCTTACTTATTTAATTTAGTTAATTTTCAATTTGTCTCGTTCATTTGTTTAGTTCGTTGTTATTTTCTCTTCCCTTAGTTAGTTGCTACTAACTACTTTATACTTTATACTTTCATGTTCAATCATAAAACGAATTTTATATTTTAAAGCACACGTCCTTACTTAGTTTTATTTATTTTTTATTGTATTATTTAATAGTAATATAAAGAAAATCTGTTCAAGTTAAATTGTTTGAGATTTATGCAATGCTACAATTTTATTTTTCTCTCTGACTGGCATATGAATTGCACTATAGAACCAATAAAATTTATACGGGATTTATTTGTTTAAAGATTTTTTTTTAAATTTTAAATTGATTCAAGCATAAATAAATGATTCATTGCGTCTAAGGATATTGATTTAAATTTAAATGCTCTGTGAGGATCATCCATATACTCAACGCAGCGTGATTGTACAGAGAATTTGAATTGATGTTTAATGTTTTTCGTTCGATTTAACAAATTGATTGATTTCGTACCTTAGGTCTTTAAAACATCAAAATGAACATTATATAGGTTCTATGTAAACATTAAAAAAATCAGTTACTGGGTACCTCCAACTTTTCCTCATTACATTGGATTCGCTACGCTCATCCTCCCTACTATGAACTCGCTTCGCTCGTCCTCAAAATGTAGAAATCGTTAAATGTATACTGCTACACCTCTTTCTTTTTATAGTTAATAAATCCGTAGCAATTTCAGCGGTAACCCATCCAGGCACTGACAACGCTCAATGCTGCTTAACTTTTATGACCCCAGTAAAATCATGAATATACTAGTCGAATTGAAATGAAACATGGTACATATGTTAGTCTTATACGTGACTACATGTAAATCTCAAAATGATCGCAACATGTATGATTTTTCGAAATATTTGCTGGGTCATTATTGCGGGTTAATAACGTCATAAAAAATATATTTTCCGAATAGCTCAACTACACCTATAATTTACTATATGCTATAATTGGTTATATGACCAACATATGTGCTAAGATTCATCTCATTGTCAGCATTAGTTACGCTTTTATCAAATAACGTGTATAAGTTTAAAAATATCGAAACATTTTCTATTGAGGTGAAATTTGAAAATTTTCGTCTTAATAGGTCTAGTATATTTTGCCCCATATATCAAGTTAGACAGCTTTAAACAAGATGAGTGTGCCTGGATGGGTGTGCGCTGAGAATAAAAGTTTATGTATTTATTATTATCAGAGTACAAGAGAAGCGAGTACAAAGATGTGTTGCTATATAAATTCGGCAATTTGTATACTCTGAGGATGAGCGTAGCGAATCTGATGTGGTCAGGAAATAAAATAAAATAAATATTTTTTCTAATAAATTTACACAAGGAAACAACAGAAAAAGTCAAACAAGTTCCATATTAAAATAATTCATATGTTTGCATTAAAGTATTAAATAAATAACATAAACGCTCCGTGATACACTGTATCCGTTTTTTAGTGAATTTCCTGTGGGAATGAAATTCGCTAGTGGGAAAGGCGTCATGGCGGAAGTCGTACCTCGGACCATGACACAAATCCGTTTCATAGGTTACATAATGACGAAAACATACGTTTCGCAAAACTTATATATATATTATATATATATATATATAATATATATATATATATATATATATAATATATATATATGTACGTATTTGTTCACACTTTCTTGTAAACACAATATCTTTCGAACGGATTAATATTTTTAATCAAACTTGAAAAAATCAACGTTCGAGAGGTCACGAACCCTAAAATCAGGTTTTTGTGACGCCATTAACCTGGTTTGCTTAAGCAAGAAAGCATTATTTAGTCATATCCCTATAAATGTGTATATTTTTATTTAACGTATAATCAATTTTAATTTAAAGGAAAGCATTTTTTAGTAATGATTGTTAAACACAAAATGTATTATTTGATAAAACTTTCATCAAGGTAAAGGTTTTTTTCGGCTTTAATTGAACTTTTAACCAAATAGAAGTTTGAATAAGAAGACGGAACCCTCTGAGCAAACTTTAACTCTTGACTGCTCGACATAATTGGACAGACTTTGTAGAGACAAAAGTTGTTCTTCAGAGTCGTTGTATGCAAGTTTTTACCCTTACAAACTTTCTAAAGTAAGTGCACAGTAAAATAAGTTTAACGAGCGTTAAATTTAATTTTCATATGCTTTAGTAATTTAATATTTTATAACATTGTTCAGTTTATACTTTTCCTTACTTTGTTTAGTTTTTGATCTTTTGTAAATTATTAAAAGAAAGGCTTTAATTAAATTTGCTTGTTATTTTTTTAATACTCCTACTGTTTTTAATTTCCTCACCTACAATCGTAATTATAAAGGAAAAGCATTGCGTTCACCTAAAAAACCCCGAATCCGAGAATTAAAAATAATTGCCTGTTTTAGGCACATCTATGGAGTTTTGAGCAATGAAGCCACCTAAGTTAACCACCATAAGCTTTGGATAGTAATTACATTCTGAGAACGAGCGAAGCAAGTCCGATGTCCTAGCACTCTGGGGCTTTGGATAAGCCTTTTATACAATGTGGTTGAGCGTAGCGAGTACGAAATGTCGAGGAAAAGTACCAAGGTGGTGTACCCAATTTTTGTAAATATGTATAACCATGCTGACAAAAAATGTCTCAATGGGCCAAATTCCCTACCTTTGACCACAGACCACTAGCTCCAGGGGTCATCAAGGTTTGATAACTCTGGAACAGAATGTGTGTCAATCCTAAGAGACTTTGATTGCTAGTGGGGGACATATTTAACTCACAGTCAAACACTAGCCTCTGGACAAATCTATTTCGTCTGTCTCCTAGCTTCTTTACTTCGCTTACACCGGCTCTGATGATGAACTGTTAAGATTGAAAATTTTCGGCTCTGTCAATAAATATATGCTGAGTGGAGTGACATCTTTCTTTTTTCTCCTATTTGGGAACTCCACAACTTATCTTACTATCAATATTTAACCCACGTCAAAACAAGGTACACCTATCCATATACTTACTGACCAAGTCCGTTTTTTCAAAAACATTTCTAACGGATTAACTTTTGAAGCTTTTCACAGCACTTAGATAAAGATTTGTTTGATCTAACTCTTATTTCTCCTTAATAATTCATATTTCTAATCTAGTAATCAATTTTAATTTTATTCTAAAAATGAGCCTGTCAAAATACCACAATCAGTTTGTAAATTCCAGGCACATCATACATCTCATTGTCTCCAAAATGTGTTTCTTTGCCATTCAAATAAAAATGGCAAAAGAGGGGCTATTTATTTTTATGATTTCAAAAAGAAGGTTTTTATAGTTGTTGAATAAAGAGCAGGAAGAAGCGTTATTACTTTTTATTCTTTTTCTGCCTCTAAGGTATTATGAATATAAAAGGTATGATGAGGAATATAAACATAATCATACTAAAGGTCTAGGAAATAAAAAAAGGATTGTATAAAGATTATTATAAAATAGATAGTGATAGTATCTTAAGAATTAGGGATATAGGTTAAAGAGAAAAAGTGATAACTATAATAGACTTTAAGTCCACACGACGTGGGAGAGTTAAGCCCCCCTATGCAAATGCTTTATAAGAGTAGGTCATAAGCCCCAGGGGCCTATATGCGGAATTTGGCGCCCACGGTACTATACCTGTAAATCTTAGCTTTCACAGATCCTCCACTCTCACCCGTACTACATACAGTCTAAACATCTGTATCTAACAGAAAGTTTTAATCTTGTTTTTTTTCTAAATATAATAGATTCTTAATATGTAAAAAATAAGGATATTAATCAGCTCCTGTTTCTTATTTCTTTTTTATCAGGATTGTATTTTTTTTAATTCATAACTTGTAATTTTCATGGCTAAAAAATATCAGTTGTTTGTAAAACATGATCTATTAAAGGCATTGGATGTATTTCGGCATTGCACATTGAAAAAAAAGTTATTTTTTTACTTTTTGAATTAAGCATAATATTTGGTATCAAATATTTATTTATAACTTTTACTTTTCTGTCTAACGTATTGTATTTTTAAATAAAAATAAGGCATATTTGGGCAGATTAAAGACGTAATAATTTACCCGCAATTAGGCAATCTGTATGCTAATTATTGGTTTAATTATAAAATAGAAATGTTATTGATAATTTAGATAATTACACTGCAGTAGAATAATTACGTCACTATATTATTATTTACTTTATTAACAGCACTCTGATCTAAACTATATATAGTAGTAGAATTCTGAACCCTGCGTTATCTTACAACGCAGGAACATTTAGGGGCTTAACATTTAGGGTTACGAGGCATTACGATCTGAGTTTATTCCGCTGTTTAAAAGTTATCGTGAGACAAAATATTATGTCGTGGTGGTTCACATGTCGGTCGAATTTTCTTTAGAATGAGTGTTTCCGAGCTTAACAATCCGTATAGCTTAAGGTTCTGGTTTAAGCTTTATGATTTGAGCAGTTACTCAATTATCAATTACAACTCGTATCTCATTTTTTCTGAATTTTTCTAAGAAAATGCGCATAATTATCTTGTTGGCTTCACCAAACTATGGCTCTAAAAAATTGGCATTGCACACCATGCTGTAATGGTGTTTTCTTTAAAGGTTTCAGCGCATTTACTTCGAAAAATACAGAAAATTTGAGTTACGAGTAGTGCTTGATAATTGAGTAACTGCTCACGTTTTAAAGCATAAACCGGAACCTTAAGCAAGAAATGGATTGTTCAGCACGGAAACACTCATTCCAAAAGAAATTAGCCCGACTTGTGGATCACGGCGTCATTATTATTTTAAATCATGTAAAAAACTTAAATCATGTAAAAAACGATGTAGAAAATTACCGTCCTTACCTGGATTCGAACCCATGTACCCCAGCTTTGAGTGCTTGTGTCGACTTCAGTCAATTAATATTTAACTCACATGCCAAAAAAACATTGAAAACGACTCCCTACTTGAAATATGTTGTTTATCCACTTATACATGTTTAACTACTTCCTAGGTTATAGACTTGTATCTTAGATAAACCAAGTCAAAGTATGTCTTAAGTCCACATGTTCTATGTACTGCGTGATTTGTTTATCCATGTGAAGTTAGTTATTGTTTATAAGATGGCTACAAATATGACTATTAAGCAAAATTAAATTCTGAACAATATAAAATCAGAGCTATTATTTAGCTAGTCTTATTTATCTATAATTTATTATTCGTTCAATCAATATTGTTTTCAGCAAACAGTAATAATATCTTATTTTTTGAAGCTAATCCTTTTGCTTCCAAATTATTTGATGAAATAAAATTAATTAATTTACAACTTGCGCTTTGTCTATGAAAGAATACGTTTGTATAATTTTTAAATTCTAATTAAGTTAAAATAACTTTTGCAACTTTTAATAATAAAAGTTATACAACATTTAAAAAGATTGTAGCTACAAAGCAATAAATATAAAAAAAAATAATTTCTAGACTTTTAAAACATTCCTAAAAGGAAGAAAATGTAATTACTAATTAATCCGTTTAATTAAAAATATTAAGCTGTATTAATCTAATTAAGTTAATGGAACTATTACCTTAACTACATCGTAATGACATTAAATTGGAATTAAAAATGTAATTATTTTAAGAAGGAATGAGTATATCTTAATTTATATTTTTGCCTTCATAATATAGTTTTAAAATCGGAAAATAATTGTTTATCATTTCCATACGTAATGATATTTTTATAATATAACAGATTGATATTGAGTGATAAAGTAGTCTTTGAGTGGTAATATTAAATGCGATTGTTATCTGTAGGAATGTAGTCGAGGTGGTACTTGGTATTTTTTGTTTATACTTTTGTTTATTCCTTTTCTCATAGGTGTTTATAATAATTATAGGTCTATTATTCATGTCTTTTGACGTGCTTGAAAAGAATTAATATCATTCATAGAACGAAACCAGCTGCTTTTAATTTTAAACTTTTTTTCTGTTTTAAACGGATTTCCCTTGGTAAATTTCGCTAAATAAGTGAATGGCATGGCAGAAAACTACTATTTCCCCTCAGCTTTAGAGATTTTTGATTATTTTGTGTACCACTTAATTAACGTTGTAGAAATTTGCTAAAATCATCAGTTTTTCCAACTTCTAGCAACCATGGCTTAAAATTTTATTTATTGAATGTATAAAAACGTTTATGTTTTCCTTAAAGGGCAATGATAAGAGAAGTTTTTCCTGTTCTTGGCTAAACTTTTGCTTATCTCATACTTCCTCTAATGCACTACCATAAAAATTCCAAAAATTCAATTTCTGCGAAAAATAAACTTTTATGCAAATTTTTGGATAGTAGTTTCAAAATATTTCACATAGTTAATAATTCTTACTTTAGGAAATTTACTCAGCTTTCCAATGAAACAAATTTCATCGTTCTAGCTTGAATAGTTTATTAGTATTTAACAATTTTATGATGCGAGGTCAAATAATTAAAAAAAATATATCATTTAATACTACCGAGTTTTGTAAAATATGAATAGTTGACACAAATATATTGTGTCAATTAAAAAAAAATTAAATTTGACCTCGTGGGAAAACGATTGGAGATTGGGGTTTATGTTATACGACATTTTTTGTTACCCTAGAGGAGAACTATCATCTCTTTCTTAAATGCTAAATAACCCAATAACAGACTTAACGACTAAAATAGGTTAAAACACTGTTTGGAGAGAGGAACTCCTATGTGTTTCCTAAAATATTGAATTCGATTGTCAGCTTAATAATTAATATTGAAGACAAATAATAACCATAGAGATTTAATATTAAGCCACACAATGACTTTAACCTTTTACAATTAATGGGTCTAGTGACCGTCAAAGATTTATCTGGTCATTAGTACATTGGTTCACATCTAATATACATGTTCACACACAAAATTATACTAATTTAAATCGGGTCTCCATAAAATAATGTTTAAAAGAACCTGGAAATATATTCCATCAGTAATATTTTTTTTGGTTTTTAAGTAATTATACAAAGCGTGAACCATGTTTCTATGAGACCAGTGAAATATCCAGTGATCCCTGTACAATATTGCGGGTAGAGTTTTTCCATTTATAAGTAGGAGAACTAGAGGTTGCATACTGGAAAAGAAGCATAAAGTATACTGGAAAAGAATGAGTATGTAATACTGTTAAAATGTACTTAGTGCTATTACTAGCAGTGTGTACATCAGCTAAATATGTTTTAACGTAATAATAACTTTGATGGTTAAAATTAGGTTATAACAATAATATTTAGAAATTGTTGTTGAAAAAGAGAGAGGGTGTAGTGGGAAAAAGGAGGGGTGGAGAGAGGGAGATAGGGGAGGGGGATGGAAATGGGGGGGAGGGGTGATTTGACGGAAGAGGTGGATGGGGAGAATATAACAGGGATGAATAAATTCATTAGTTCAGCTGCCCCACATAATTACATATTATACTTGCTGTTCTCATATAAATCTTCTTAACCTATTAAATTAGTGGTTATTTTTCATGGAATCTTCTAGTGTCTTTACCCTACTTTCTTTTATAAACTGCGTGAATATATATAACTCTACCCGTTTATTTTATTTATTCTGTTTACAGTTTGCGATTAGTGTATTCACTGGATATTTCACTTGTGATTCACTTTCATGTTAGAAATCATATCGGATTGCACCCATACGTTTTTGTGATTGTATTTTAGAGTGTATCTTGTATAAATAACACGAAAAAAAAATATTACTGAACTGCGCGTATATTTCCAATGCGGATCCTAAGGTCTTGCTTTGTCCATTATTTTTTATAATGGAATGACATGAAACTCAATAGGTTTTAATAATTAGTTCTTGTGGTATAAATTTTGTGTGGGACTGTTTTCTTCTCAATTCCTATTGTGAGACGTCACAGCGTCATGATACTATGTATCTAATTATGAAATTTAGTGAACCAATTATACTTAGAATGAGACTTCAGACTAAATCTTTTTGACATGTTTCAACTTAGACCATTAATTTATGTGTACCAGATAATAAGAAGTATTAAAGTCCTATTTGTTATTTGTCTCTTGGATCTCAGAGATTCAAAAAAATGTCTTATATTAAATCTCTGTATGGGCTCTCAATTATTAGATCTTTTGTGATTCCTTACTCCCAAAAGATTCATATCCTTATTTCATATCTGTGTGCGCAGCCTTGACGCAATCCGTTCGCAATTCAATGGATTTTAGGAAACTGTAGGAGTTTACCTCTAACATCCAATGTCAGTGTTTTAAACATATTTACCCTATTCTAGTAACGAAAATAAATTATGAAGTTCCATAGATTTAAATGCCGCGGAGTAATAATTTTTAGGTCTTTCATCTATAAAATTAAAGAAAGAGATTTGATACGATTCTCCTCAATATAAGATTAAAGGGTTAACAAAATCTTTAATTGGATTAGAATCAAGTTTATATCAAAAATGATTTTCTACTAACTTACAAAGAACTGACTGCTTTCATAAACCTCTACTTATTCCTCAATTACTCTAAAGTCCAATCGTTTTCTCAACTCACCGAGTTTTAAAGATCCTCAGAATAAAAAGCTCTAAGTATATTTTTAGTTTTATTCTCAAGATGGTGACAACGAACTTAACTTTTTGAGTGTTTCGAACTGTGAGAATACATAATTTTACTAGAATAACTCATTAACGAATTACAGCTAACCCTCAAGGGCTGTGGTTTAAGGATATAGCAGAGTATTAACCATTGCTACTCATTTGATAATAGTGTGATTTTAATTAATTATATTATTGACCTTCCCTAGTCAGAAGCCTTTCCACTTATAAATATATTAAGACTCATAAAAGTTACCTTTTTTAAATTTAACTATTTCCAGTCTAAGCTTATTGAAACCCGTGAATGAAATCTTTATTTGTTAATACCTTCCATTGGGGGTACAAGATTGCCGACTAAGTAATTCCTCCAACTGTTCTCCTTAAGATATACTTTAGCTAGATTACCCAAAGATATTTAAATCTAGTAAACTATGTGAATTATTTTTGAAAGTAGTGTCAAAGTCTAAGAAGTATAGGGAACTATCCAATTTTATTGACATAAAAGTTGGTATCATTTATTCGACAAGAGTAGAAAATTGTAATTTATTTGGGTAAAGTATTTTGATAATTTTCTTGTTGAGCTGCATTAGAAAGGGAGGAAATAACAATAGTATAGAGATAATGAGACCTTAATGTTATCTTTTGCACCTCGTCTCTTCTTGCTATTCCTTAGAGAATACAAGGAGAAAAAAACATTCTAAAGACTCTTTATATCCATTGCGCCATTTAAGGAAAACATAACGTTTTTCATACATTCAATAAATAAAAATTATATCATAAAAAGCCGTAAGATTAGAGTCAGTGCTAATAAGAGTATTTTTGTAGAGATGGTGTTATTGATTTTTAGTCAGTAATGATAAATTGCTCTTGTAACTCAAGACTAAATGTTTAAACTTATTGCGTGGATACCTGTGTCTACCACGGCTATAAATCAATCAAATCGAAAACGTTCTAATGCATAGTGCTAAAAAGGTTATGTTAGAGGGTTATTAATAAAATAATACCTATAATCAGGTTTTTAGGTTTAGGTATTTTTTACATTGCTCTTTAAAATTTGTGTGCTTAAACTATTTATCATTACCACACATATATAAATTTAGATTCGTACATATATACCAACCATTGTGTGCTTTGAAAGATCTTCCTAGATTTATTGATTTTATTAAATCTAACGCCAAAAAAAAAATATTAGTCATGAACCTCGCTTTCTTAATTGTTAATATATTTAAATATATGCCTAAGTGTTTTTACATGAGTGTTTTACAATTCACTAGTTAATTTCGCAAGATTCGCTGATGTATTCTTTACATGATTTTATGTCTCGCTATAATATTTTATTTTACTAAGACAACCCGCTACCAATTATATATGACCTGAAACCCTCTTTTATCTCGCGAAATAAGTAGACACTTATATATAATATCTATTTTCTTGTTAAGAACTTGCTATAAAATAATCTAAAATAGTGAAATGAAATTAGATATCATAGTTATATATTACCTCAATTAAAAGAATCTTTTGAATCTTAATAACTACTAAATATAAATTGGAATACCAAAGTTACCACCATCGCATATCAATTTCCTACTAGTCCTTTATGATCGCAAATTAGGACAGATTTATGATACTGTGACCACCTCATACAAAGACACTTACCTCTTTCTCATCTTTTCTAACTTTCCAATATTACCAATCTGTCTATATTATGTACAACAATCATCAATTACTCGTATGGAATTGATGGCAACAAGAATCTATTTTCCCGACGTATTTTAATAAATAATCTCATTATTTACATGAATGTAGCCTAAGAGCAACATTGGTATAAAATGATACAATGTAGACCCATGAGGTATACTCATTCTTTCTTAAAAATGAATTTACCAGTGTACTGTAATTTTCCTCGAATTTTATATCTTCAATATCTGTCCTCTTTCTTCTATCGATTTGCTCAAGAGACACACATAGTTAGGCACAGGTCTAAGGGTCTTAAATAGAGTTATCACCTGTCATTATTATGAAACACTTTTAATTTATTAGATTATTTAAAAAATATCCAGTTTCATAAACTATTCTCTCTATAGTAGTCTTAAACGGATAATTCTTAATATCAGATGATATTATTAAGAGATGTACATTTTTCTTCCTTTTAGGAATGTTTTAAAAGTCTAGAAATTTATTTTTTTTTGTATAATCTTTTTAGCATCATTTCTTGTGTGTTAGCTAACAATCTTAGTTGTATAACTTTTATTATTAAAAGTTTGCAAAAGTTATTTAACTTAATTTGAGAATTTAAAAAATTGATTACAGATATACTGCCTGTAATGACATTTGCTTAGCTTCAAATTAGGTTCCAATAGAAGGCAAATGCAGCTCTCAGTATAAAATTAAAAATTTAATATATTATATTCAATTCTAGTAAGATACTTGTGTGGGAAGCCGCATAATTACAGAAAGTATTAGAACATGGACTCATCCCAAGAAAAAATTAAGTAAGATATGTGCTTTTGAATTATCGATGGTTTTGTTTCTTTGAGAACTAATGTTCGAGTCTATCTCTAAACATATTGTATTGGCAAAACTTTGACATTATAATATTTCAGTCATAAGCTATTATTAGAAAATGAACTTTTCAAGATCGGCACAGTACGAGAACATAATATTAATAGCTCTGATTTTAATATTGTTTCAAATTTAAATTTTGCTTTAATAGTCATTGATTTGTTAGCGGTCATAATGTATATAGACTCGACCTCTATTAGTACTAGGCACTTTGTCCAGCGCCAACGATGTGAGATAAAAGCATACTCACTGCGGGAGCACCACCTCAGATAGCATTGTGAATCTAAAGTTGGCGAAGGTTTTAATTGAAACCATAGTCTTTTCATAAACTGAGAGCGTAACTGGGATGCAAAGCTTGACGTACATTGGTGTCAATAAACGGTTTTTGTATACAAGTCAGGAAATATATCATAATGTAGTGGTGTTAATTCTTATAAGACATACATTTTGATTGACTTTGGATTTAGATCTCCAAAAGTTTAAACCGTCCTTCATTATCAGAGACTGTTCAATAAATGATGATGTTCTAATATCCAAATTAGATAATATAAAGGTAGTGAGAAATTAATTAAAGGAAATTTACAAAGTAAACAAAACATTATCTTATATTTCAAAGAGTATTTAGCGTCGTAGTCTGTTTCTTGCTCTTTATCAAATGTGTTTTTTGGTTCATATTCGTGTACCGTGTTTAAATAAGTTTAATTTTTGACATGGATCGACACAAGGCACTCAGGAAAACATAAAAAGATTAATGTTTACAGAATGCGGTACATGGGGTTCGAATCCAGGTAAGGACTGGTAATTTTCTTTACATCGTTTTTTTACGTAATCTTTTGAATGATCATTTAATGTTTTTTACATGATTTAAAAATAATAATGAACGCTAAAAGGTAAATGGTTAAAAATCAATATAAGTAATAAGATAAGAATAATTATTGTGCCTTGGGTTGAAGCCAAGGATAGCAATTGCATGGATTTCCGTGACCATGAAAGAATCGGAAGGGGTAAGTATAAGTGCTTTCTTTTGGATTGAGTGTATATGCAATACGCGCGTGTGTTTGGTGAAGTCACAAGAAAAGGGGAAATGCTTTAGATACATTCACTTGGAGATAGATGGTTGAATCAGGGCTTTGGTTTTCTCTCTGCCTGAAACCAATCTTACATTTGTTTCGTTGCTTAATTGTTACTTCGAGGTTTATGTGTGAAATATTATGGTAAAACACCAAGGGGCAGGTTACTCAATTATCATAAGAGCTCTAACTAATCGTAGACTCATATTACTCTGTCTGTTGAAGTTTTTCCGCATAAGCACAATGAGACTTTAAATACCTTCCGCAAGCTCATAAATAAGCCCTTTTCTCACATAAGAAAACACCATTTGGCTACTATAGCATGGTAGTTAGACAATCGCGCTTCCCAATTTTTTAGAGCATAGTTGCTTGGTGACAGCCAACAAGATATTGAGATTAAATCTAGACCTGCATTTTCTATATGAAGAAATTCAAGAGAAAGAATTAACATTGAACAATTTAAGCAGTCAGAGAGTAGCTTGTGAAGATATAGCGAAGATATGTGGCCACTGAATTGATTCATACTACGAGTTATGGATATATGTCTAAACGGTACTCTGCTCTATAAATCACTCTACCAAGTCTCTCGAAACTCACTCTGACATCCATGTCAGCCTGGGTCAGTCTACTACGGAGATTGTATAATTAACTTGTCGGATTAAAGAATCTCTAGCCAATAATCTAAATAGTATATCCTAATCTAAATCTTCTAACTTTCGACTCGAATAAACACTGTCTAACCACCCTCACGACATTATTTTTTTAGTCACTTACCTACAATACCGACTTAAAATACTCTCCTTCCATTACAAAAACACACGGTATCGGTCAATAAACTCCAATTATACGATAAAAAATGCTCCGTTAACCCTAAATGTTAAGAGCCTATCTAAATATATACAGTTTTTTACCTTGCTCGTTGTCTGTGTGTACAATTATTGAAGCAAAGATTAATGACTGCTCTAGAGGTTCAGTGTAAACTTCTTGTCTATGTTCGTATACTAACTATATATAGTATATATACTAGGATACGGAGAAGATAAAAGATCTTGTTTAATAGACTGAGATAATAAATTAATAAGTATTATTTATTGTATGATGATGTATACGTTTAGATTATATACTAAACATCAATTGTGTGCTCTCAGACATGTTTAGGTTATTTAGATCCTCGTACGGACTTGACGTCATTAGCTTCATGCAAATAACATAATTTACTATAATATTTTTTTAACTCTCAATATGATTAGACACGCCAATTAACTATACTGAGTTACTCACATGCATGACAAAATCACAATTTCGTTTAATTAAAAAAAGTTCCTAGGATATATTGTACTAGACGCTGTTACCGAAATTTATATATATACTGATATTTATAGTTTGCTCACCATCGAATTTGAAATCTACGCTTTTATTTAATTAATTTCTTATACATATTTGTCTAATTACAATTTAAAACGGTATAACCAGGATCCTCAGTCATTATAAGTATAAAGTATATTAAATAAATAATAAATAATCTATATAATATGTGATACCCAAATTTAATCTAATGTGCATACATATTAACATCATACACTTCACGGAAATAAAAATTAAAAATGACCGTTTAATTAAATAATACTATATATTTGTATTTCATGTGGCCCAAGATTACGTACACGCTGAAGTTCTTAATAGTAGCAACGTATCATGAGGTGGCCTGTTAACTAGGATCAGTATTGGTGTGTTACCTGTGTGACTACTTTGTGATGTGTTGTTTTTTAGTGTCTCACGTTTGAAAATTACAAGATTATGATGTCGTGTACAAAAGATAATAACCTGACTCTCGCATACAGAAAAGAAATTTGCAGCGCGAGTTTCTAATTAATATTAAACTCTTCTTGTATTTATTATCATGCATTAATAATAACAGTGAAATATCTATTTATGTTTAGAGCGTAAGAATAAAATAAGTTTACAATGTATGGTTTAATATTCTCTCTCTGATTAACAGAAATATATTGTTTATAAAGTGAGTGAAGCATAATAGATATGGTACCGGCGCGGTGACGAGTGGAGGTTCTGTGAAAGCTCGAGAGTGATCTCACGGGATTAAAATAGTAACACTTGTTTGAGGGCGCGAAACGATAATACAAGCAATATAGGTCCCGTTCTTTGGTATATCGTGGTCTCAATAGACTTACTTAAAGAGTAGACCTAAAGCATAACTTTAATATAATAAAGCTAGTTTGCGCCATAATGGTGCAACGATTTTTACATCTAACTCCTCTGCGTGTGGTGTTGAATACATTATATTAGTCATATCTATTATAGTGTGCTCAGCTTTTCTCGTGCTTAAAATTATAATCGAACTCATATAAACATAATTAATTAAATTAAAGATGACATATAATCACAATAACTCTTCAGTTTGTATATATAATATCGAGTTCTGTTATATACAATGCTTCTCTTTGTGTTTACTTAGTGTACGCAACTCTAGTAAATGTAGTTATTAGTTATTAACTAATTTCCTCACTGCATAAAAATTTTCAATACTTATTGGCAGGGATACCTATAAGTTTAGAGCATAGAAAAGAATAAAAAGTAATTACTAGCTATCTAACTCTAGTTTTTCTTCAACAACTATAAAAAAAACTTTTCTATATATTGTTAATAAATGATAAAGAATCTATAATGTAAAAATATATACTTTAGAGCACTCACTTTCTTTTGCCCATTTTATTATACAGTATAAAAATTAACTATGAAATCAAGTGCACTAGATAAATAGATCTCTATTTTGGTATATTTAGTTCCAGATGAGAATGATTAATTTTGATCTCGCTCAACCTGAGAGATTTGTCTAGGCCCAATATCTAGATTGGTGCTCGGACCGGATTAAGGAAATAAATTTTGTGCAGGCTCATTGTTTGATATTAATAGTATAGAATCAAAAAATTAAATCTAGTGTATTGTGTAGAATATCGATTTTAATAAGATCTTAAAGTGAGATGAAGAAGAAAAGAATAAAGAGTATTTTTTAATTCGATCATAGGATCAAAACATTCTAATTAATTCTTTATTGATGCTCTATTAATAAGTTCATTACATAAAGTGAGCTCCGTTAATATAAGTAAAATTAAGTATATATAGCAATTAATCTGTGGAAAGCGAGTGGCTCTCTCCTCGCTCACTATGTATTTATAGTTAAACGCAAAGTCTTAGACTAGAGAGGAGAAGCTCGGAGTGCTCACATATTGTTTGATCAGTCGTGTTGCGTTAAAATGAGTTAAGATAATAAGATTACAGTGACGCTCGCTCGCAGATGTCCTACGTCGAGCAGAAAATCGAGGCTCGACTGTATATATATACAAAATAATAATATTTTGACTCCTAATCTCCAAAATCAGTACATTAAAGCATTTATCTATATGGAAGACGGAGCGCCGGAAGACTCGTTAGCTCTCTCATACATCTTCCCACTATCTTAACAGTTCATCATCAGAGGGTGCCGGTTGATATATGCACCGAATCTTATAAAAAGTAAAGCCTTTAGCAGAGGCGAAAGGCGAGCCTTATTTTTAAGCTATTTTGTCCATTGTATCTGAATAACGTGTTACATCAATCTAAGAACTGCTCGAGATTAAAGCGAACTTTAATGTCCCTCTCTAATAGCATTATAATCTATAAAATAAAGTATAGCAATATTTAGGGCAGTTGACCCTTCACATTTCTTGTTCCCAGTATGTGTATATATTATAACACTTTGTATAGACTCACGCCTAGAAGAGCTTCTGTTAGTCGACGCTCGATAGTACGCCGAGGTCATTTGTGGAATTTGGCCCATATTTAATGTGTGCAATCATATTATATATTGGCCTACCGCAATCATAGTCGAGCGTAGCGAGCTTCTTAATATTTTTATTAAGCACAAATTGGGTACACCACCTTATGGAAGTAGTTAAACTTTTTTACCGCATCTATGCCGAACGAATTAGTCGACGCGTCACTTCCGCTTTCTCTGACCTCAACCACATATTTGTTAATATAAATGTAGTAACATATATCAAACGACACACCTAGTCAAAGATGGCGATGGCGAGAACAATGCGAGCCTTTTTGTCTTCGTCACTCCTAATATGATTTCTACTAATAAATATATATTAGACATATATCCTCATCGCGCGCTCAAGAGGTGAAGTACTCGTGATTGTGTGTTATAACTTTGATATTAGTAGTGTCTAATTCATATATTGAACTCTACTAAGCAAAACATCAGCGTAGAGTGATACGCGAACACATTTTATTATCAACATATTGTTTTTTAATTTCCATTGTTATAATTCATGTAAGGCTCTCTCATCTAAGGGTCAGAGCGACAGCGCGCAATTGTCTTATTTACACGTTATGTATTCAATTATAACGAATTTGTATAGTATGTGAATGGTATACATTATAATAAATAACGCAATCAAGCTGAAGCGAAGTCGTATGTGAACACTTTTTTAATACTAAATGCATGAACATTAATTATAATATTACTACGCCATATTCTTACGTTTGTAGACGTAATGTCGAGCTTCTCATATAAGATTAACAATTAATATTTATAATAATCTATAAAAACATATAAGCATCTAATAGCAGGACGAAGCAGGAGGTACCTAATATTTATTTGAATACTACATTATTGTGTTTATAAAAATATTTAAAATTTAATAATATAGCTCAGAAATTGTACTGTAAAAGTCTGAAAGCGGAAGCGAGCCTTTAACGCTCGTTAAATAATTTTTATTCTTTTATTATCTAGTTTTCAAATTTTCACTTTATAATGACACTATCTTAGAAAGCTCTGATGCGCTGAAGCGAAGCCTTTGGTTAAAACATATATGGTATTTTTCTAAATCACGCTCAAATCGCTCGTCGGAAGCAGAAGCCAGAACCGTCCTCTTTTTGTTTCTTCTCAAAACAGTCTGTGTATTCACTATTTATATATTGCAGACGACATGTGAAGAGACGTGTCGAAGCGTGTGCTTTTCTCTGCGTTATCGGTATATGTGTCTTATAATTGACATAAACACTTTACTAACTATGTCAATGGTCGTAAAAAGCGAGGTTCACCTTTAATTTCGAAGAATTAAAACCTTTACCTTGATGTATGTTTTTTATCATACTAGATATAAAATAGTATATTATAGGTGCCTGATTTAAACAATGCTCTATAGACTTAAAAATGCTCTCTATTTCTCTTGAACTTTTGCTTTAAAATTTTGTATAATAATATGTTTTTATTAAAATAAGATATATTATCTCATGCTCTGTTGATATAGGGTTCTTTTGGGACTAAAATATATGGCTCCATTATGCCGCCTAGGCAAACTCCAGTGAGGTTTAATGTGGTCAGTCATACCAACATAAAAACTGTAAATTTCTAAGCTGTTCCGTGATTAACCTTACGTTCTGAACAGTGTATGATTTGTTCAGAATTCTTGATTATATAATCAAATAATATATTCCGTTTCCGAAAGTGTTAATGTGTGTTTTTACATAGAGAGAACTTTTCGAAAGTAGTGATAATCAAAACATATATACAGTATCCATATTGTATATAATTATTAGTATGTATACTTACTAATTAAAGTTAGTATATATAATTGTTAAGATGATGCATTCCATAAGTATATATTTATTTAAGTAATGGTATAATTGATATAGAGACACTGGTATTGGAGATAACTGAATATAAATATTTATAAGTTTTGCACGCTCGCAACCGTTTCATGTTTTCCGTCATAATATAGTTGAAACCCTATATTGATCAAGGACTCTTGTCGTGCCAGGTCACATTTTCTACGAGGTATGCTCACAATACTTACGACCTATAGAAACGCCCATTTACTCATTACTCAAGCGTCATGCATTTATGGTTGGTATTATACTGACAGAGAGAAAGTGCCACTAATAGCACGGGAGATATAAGATTGAATTACAATCTTTAACCGGATTACCTAAGCTCGATCTTCATGCTCATATGTAATATATTAAGTACTTAATGCAATATATAAATGTTATACGAGATATTTTTAGTATATTTAAATCGCAGATACAACTATTGCTTTTGTGACAATTTTTGTCTGTGCTTAATTCCCTATTAGCTAGTGTGCTACATTTAATGTAGCCATAAAAAAAGTATAATATAATTTAGTTTATCTATGTAGATTTTAATTATGCAACATGCTATAAGTATTCCGCTCGCCTCATCTCTCGAAGAGTTCTATTAACCTATAACTCATGCCAGAAAAAACTTGAAATAATTAATACATCAAAAACTTTATAGTGTCAACCTAATTTGTGGTAGACTCGGCCTTCTCTTATAGTATTGTAACTCCTAACTCCCTATGCATGATAAAATTTAAAAATACATAAATATCTGTTTATGCCTAAGCGTTATACTCAGGCTTTGATGGCCCACTGAGGTCACTCGTCTCATCTGTGGATAGCAGTTAAGGCGAAATATTGTGCATTATGTAGAACGTTTGGGTAAGTTGTGGGGTAATATTACGTCCCATCAGTAGTACTCTATCATGATTACTATCTCAGTGCAGCTGTAAATAAGATATTTGTGCCGAAAACTTATCAACTACTAATAATATTAATATATAGAAATTAAAAGTTGTTTCGATATTATTATATCATAGCACTCTGCATAGGTGCATCTACGTTTGAATATTATTATATAATAAAATTTATAGTATAAGAAAACTAAAATAACTAAGGTTTAGACTGTAGAATGGAACTGAATATTTTTCTATTCGTAGTTACATTCATGTATTAGGTTCCATAAATTATACATTATAACCTCCAGTGTATGCGTTTTTTTATTAATATTGTTAGCATTACTGAATTTAGTAAATTATAGTGTGTTGAAGCTATTCGGAAAAATCATATTTTTATTATATACTTTGTAATATTAATAGACCTCCGCTCTCTTTAAATTTTAGAACTGACCCTCATATGAAGTGTTTTTTACCAAGATTGTATACTTCGCGATCAAAAGCAATATACAATGTGGGTGGCTGGATTCGTCATAGTTGATGTTGATTTTCATGTAAAGTTCTCATCGGTTTAGTAGCATAAAAAGCTATTATATAGTGTCAACAAATAGTTTTCATTTAACACATTCTGGGAAATAAAATACTCCATTTCTTATGTAATTTTTCTTAGTCTCTGGGCTAGTGTCCTGATAAGTGTTATTTATTGCCCAAGCCAATTGTAGACTTTTTAGTCCCTGTTCGCCAAGTGCAATGATGCGTTGTCTTCGTCTCTACGTATTCGCCTAAACGGATTTCTATTGTTACTATAATAAAACTATAAAGTAATATGTGATGTACACTCTCGATAGCAGGTATACAATTAAACCGATTTCTACATTTTGTAGGTTCTGCAGAAGGGATTTTACCATTATTATGTTAGGATAGATTTGAGCTGTTCATTAAACATCATTACGAGTGTGGGGCTGGATAAATCTCAAAATTATTGTAGAGAGTATAAAAAGGTTTGGCATTACTTATTAAAAAGTGCCACGATTTAATAATGATTTCTTTGCAATGGTAAGGCAGCAAATACTTCGATGGAGTAATCAAACTCTCTACATAGAGAGAAACATTAAAAGTTTGTGTAATATATTTTTGTCTTTCCGTAATATCATTGTGCATCTCTAAAGACATGACTAGTTGACCCAGTAAAAAATTAATCATTTTTCCTAGTTGAATAGCTTGTATATTAATATAGCTTGTTTTATATTAGAAAAGTGCTAATGTTAGATACTCTCTCAGATATTAATCTCTGATTTTTACAAATGTTGTGTTAAAGTTATCGAAAAGAGCGTGAGGGCAATTAAATTTCTGAATATTCAATTCTCTGTTATACACCATAAGTCAGAACTCGTCTCAAATAATCGCTTTTGAATGATTAATATGAGTTCGATTGTTAATTGTATACGATGCAAATTAAGAAAATGTGCGCATTTAATATATTATACAGAGTGACATGGCATATAGATGTCTCTCAATTACAGGATGAATCATTTAATTTATGCTTGAATCATTATAATAATATTTCAGATAAGATATGTAAGAGAAATTCTTATTCTATGACATAGACTATCAATATACTCTCGACGCACATTTTTGATAGTGAATTCTTGCTATTATTAAAGTAAATCGCATTTATTTGATTTGAGCGTATAGTGTGTACAACAAAGATCAATGAGAGAAAAATAAAATGGTATTGCGTGAAAGGCTCTATTGCAGCATAAATAGTAATCATAATTCTACTATTTACGGTTGTAAAGCGAGACTTTGTTCCTGTGGATATATTATATAAAATATACAATAAAAAAATAAATTAAGAGCCAATAAATGACATCAACAGCGAGTAGAGAACGAGCAACTTTCTTCATTTCCTTTATTCATTACAATATGGTGATATGAATCCCTTCTCGTTCACTCTGTGATAAGAAACATATAGCTGTAGAATCAAGTGATAAGGTATACACAGAGTATAAATATGTGCAAGATCCGCTGATAACTAATAAACTTGAGGGGGGTGATAATTGTCTGAATGAGCAAAGATTCGACGAATCCCACTATGACATACATCTATGATACTCGGGGAAGAATCGCTACTCGAAATCTCGAGAATAAATCTCAGTGATAGAAACCTGTCATAATCCTACTATACATTTAACTATAAGTTAAGAGTTACGCAGAGAATTTTAATTTTTACTATTCCATTTTACTTACATAAGAGTGTAAAATGAGTGAGAAAGATACAACCATATAAGAGAATATACTCGATTCCGCGGATTCAGAAGCAAGGAGTTCTGATCATAAGTTAATAAGCTAAGTGTTTTTATTAGAATAATGCCAGCTCTGGCGCCTTTTCAATTGCGTGGGGCTCTTATCATTCTGTGTGCTTTTCAACTTTTATGATGTTAATAAATATGGCGTTTATAAATCCAAAATACAATCTGCATATTCTTTTAGGCATACTTGTACTACATTTACAGGTATAGTATTCAATAGATAAATATTGTGTAGCTCCTAAAACTTTTTTATGTGTAGACATAACTGATTTCAGTGTTTCCACGTTACGCACCTCACATCTAAGGCTTTCCTTCTTACTAAATAACGAGAGATTTTAATAAGAATAAAAGCCATGAGTGTTATCCCTGAACATAGATTGTGGCTCGCCTCCCCCTCATTACCATACACAGAAAGACTATTATATATTAATGAATTTTTAATATAAGAAAACGATTCGAATTATACACAGGGACTCACATCTTATTCTCTCTATATAATGATATATAAGAATACAAAAACAGTGATAAAAATAAAATAAATACACATATATCTTATGTAACTATTAGATCTCAGACTTTTTGAGCGAATAAATACAAATAATAGAAATAGTATATGACCTTTATTATTAGATATATTTTATTATGCGTAGTAATAGATCCAAGGAATTTTTTTTTATTATACATAGGAAACATGTATATCGATATTTATATTAAACATATTTCGAGAAGTTTACTACGATAATTGACAGCTGGTAGACAATATAAAGGTTATCAATGTGTCCTCCGTATTCGTTACATAGTTTAGTATAAAATTTAGTAAATTAAGAAGAATAATAAGTAAAACACTTTTCACTTAATCATAAAATCGTATTTCAATACTTTACCAGTCACTAACTTCTGTGAACCTTACACTCTCTCTGCTATTAGACTATCTAAGACAAAAGTATCTTGAAACAAGACAATATAATATTTATTACCCATCTATTACGCCTTGTTCTCTCCTTTTTGGGTATATATTGTTGTCGCTTTCATACTAGAATCTGAATCTTATATTTCTAGATAAAAGTAGGCTAATTCTATATGTAACAACAAAATATTATTTATTGTTTGTTTGATACTTCCACTCCTTCGACGCCAACAGTGTTCCGTAGTCCGACGAGCATTTGCAAGTGAACCACCATAATAGACTGACTACGTTTATATATATATACAACTCTTATTTCACTAGGACTATCTCAAAAACCCTAAAATAGTACATACAAAGGCTTCGAAAAAGTTAAAAAAACTTAAAAAAACCCACATTCACAGTAAAGTAATAAATTAATGAGTAACAATATCTATTTATATTATTAATATTTCTTTTTAATTATTAAGATTATTTTATTAATATTTAACATTTTTCTAAACAATTATTTTAGAGTCGATTAAAAGCACTGTATAAGTGCATTTTAAGACATGGCATAAGTTAAATTACTCTATAGATTAGGTTATCTAATAGTTCTGAGGTCGATCGTAGTAGCAAGACCGAAGATCTACCACCTTAAACATTGCATTAACATGACATTCTGAGGACAAGCGTCGCAAGTACAAAGTCATAACACCCTACACTTTCAGACAAAGAAGAAGTGCAAGTGAAGTATACAGTATTAATAAAATACCCAAGTCTCTCCACATATAATATTTATTGACAGAGCCAACTTTCAACCTTTCGGTCATCATCAGTGCCGGCGAACGATGTATAAAGGTAGTAAGCAGTCACTTGTTAGCTTTGACAAATCGGACAAATAGAGTCCGATTTGTCAAAGCTAAATATAAAATAAAATAAAATAAAAATAATATGTGGAGTGACTTGGGTGTTTTATTAACCCTACACTTTGTTGCAATGTTTTGTTCTGAGGTAAAGCATCGCAGGATCGAAGTAATGCCGTCTTTAGCTTTAAGTAATTATGAAATTCTAAATGCAAGCGAAGCGAGTCAAAATTTTTGAGAAAAAGTATCGTGGTACTTCGTACCTGTTTTATATTTATTCAGCAGACTAAAAATTAGAATAATGAGTCCATCTTTACTATAAGATATTTTATAGTACTTAAGATGGAGGAAAGATAATTTTATAAAAATCTAAGCTTATTTTCGATAAGCTAAAATTAAGCAGTTTTTAAATTAAAAGATAAAATTTTTCAATATTTAATAGCAATATACATTTTGCTATTTAAAATAAATATTAGTTTAATAATAGTTGTTTAATGATAATATTTAACTTTTAAAGCTTCACTGGAAAAACTTTATAATCCTTATTTAAAGTAAAAGTTAAAAATATCCTTTTATCAAATGTAATCTAGAAAAAGAAAACTCAATTTGCAAAAAAAACATTTCATGAATAAACAAATCGAATCACATAAATTTAAAGAAAAAACTTTATCCTTCTGAATTTTTCTTAATTTATTTGTCTCTAAGGAAATAAAGCATAGTTTTATTACTTTTAACTTTACATAATAAATAAATATAGATTCGCTAAAAAATGAAGAAAAGAATAAATAAGAATTTATTTATTCTTTTATGGAACATAGGACTGTATTTTACTAAGATTTTATACTTAAGAAAGAGTTTTTAGTATATTTTTAAAGAAAATTATTTTTTTGAAAATATATTAAGATGAATTTTAATAGGCTTTGTGCGGGATCATATAAGACTAATAAGTAAGAGTTACTATTTAACTAACAATTTTTTTAAGGAAGAGGTGACAAACTTATGTGGCAAGTTACCCACTTTTGTCTGACTTAGTCAATAAATTTTCTTTTGTTTGTTGTCTTTAGTGAATTTTAATTTGATGTAATGTTTTATTTGTTTTAGGTACATGGCTTGTACACAAGAGTTATATTGTGATAGTATAGTGTCCAGGCATCCCAAGAAATTCGCCAGATTTGTGGACCTCCACACCAGAACTTTATAGAGTTGAAATTCGGTACAAAAATCAATATTTAGATATAGTAGAGCTATCCGGGAAATATTTTTTTTTTCTATTTGTTATTTACCGCAAAAAAATTACTTATGAAAATTTTGAAAATACATAAATGCGAAAAAATGTTTTAAAACCGAGTTTCGATTAGGCACACCTATAGTAATTTATCATAGTGATTTATCTTACTAACAGCATTAGTGCAATTTTTATCCAATAACATGTGTACGTTTTAAAAAATCTAAAAATAATCCAATTTGGTTATAATTTAATGAAGAAGTATACTAAATTCGTCTTAATACGGTCAGTATTATAACGGGGTTTTTTGGACCATTAAAGATAAGCAGCAACGAGCTAGATCATTGCCTGGATTCGTGACCGCTGTAAATAAAACTAATGTTAATTACTTTCTGAGGACGAGCGAAGCAAGTCCGAAGTAGAGAGAATGAGCGATTTGGTTTCTTTGCACCCCGTAGCTGGTTTTTTACATTTTTCAGGTGCTTTGTTAAACTAGTTTAAACTCAAGATTTAATTGTGAAGTAGAAGAAGATATAATTTATCCATGCAATAATTATATTATTATTATTTATTTATTTATTTTATTTTTATTTATTTATTTTATTTTATTATTTATTTATTTATTTTATTTATTTTATTTATTTTATTTATTTATTATTTTTATTTATTTTATTTATTTTTTTATTTATTTTTTTTTTTATTTATTTTATTTATTTTATTTATTTTTATTTTTTATTATTTATTTATTATTTATTATTTTTATTATTTTATATTATTTATTATTTGTATCTATTAATTAATTAATTTATTATTATTATATATTATCAATATATTGCAGTTATTATCTTCATATTATCCATTCCTTAGATTGTTAGTTCAGAATAATGATTTCCAAAGTCATAATTCTTATAGTCATTAATATTATTATATATATGTTATGAGGGTTTGTAAGATAGTAAAGTAAATGTAGATGGGATTTGTGCATGCAGCAATCAAATTATCTTCATATTATGATTCTACAGAGCAACAGCAACAGTTTATAATAATGAGTGCTGAGGTGACAAAACTGTATTTATATTTTAATACTGCACTCCTTGATGTTTAGTATCAAACATAGTTTCGTTTTGAAGACTTTTATAAAAGTCATTCAGGGACTTAAAGAAAGCTCATCTGCTTCTGAAACGTGTTAGCAACGGCTTTCTATAACTCTTTTGTTGTGGAACATAATTGTGTAGTTCTAAAACTTGAGGTAAAGTTTACTGGTGGTCAGGCAGTTTGTTATTTTGTCTATATTATTATAATTATCTCTAAACTCCAGTTGCCTTCCTAAGGGTTAGCGGTCCTTGGAGAATGTTAGCCCTTAACTTGTTATAAGTAGTTAAAGGTTGAACGATTCTTTAAAGTTTAAAACTTTTGAAAGCTTTATTTTAACAAACTGTTTATGAATATTTGTTAATAACACTGTATTAGTTGGGTAAAAGATTTTACGTAAAGTTAATGCTTTTCTCTTGTCTCTCGGGGCAAGATGAATCAACCTAAAAGTTAGCCCTTAACTTGCCAAAATCTTGCCTGTCCTCTAGGGACACCAATAGAGGGTCCTTGAAGAGAAGCTAAGTTGCCTAAGTTAGCCGACACCCTTCATCTATAACTTGATTAGTGGAGCTGAATTTTAAACAAGCTCAATCAATTGGTTTCTTGGTATGCAAATGCAGTTGCCCCTGCGTGCTAAAAAGTTTTACCAAATTTACTGCCTTTTGTATTAAATCATGGTAATTTTTCCTTGTTGAATAAATAATAAGAATTATTGAATTAAATAAATTTAATTTTAATTCAAAATAGATTTATGAAAATATAAACGAAATCCCAGGAGTCAAGTATTACAAATAAAGTAAACAAAGTCGAAACTCAAGTCATTTTAGACACACGAAAATGTATTGTTAGAGATTCCAAAAATCGGCTAGGGGTGCCTCAGAACTTTTCTTTATCACATCGCATTCTCTTTGCTCCCCCTTCCTGCTTCAGACTCGCATCGCTCGTCCTCATAATATAAAATTTGCCAAATTTATACTGCAGCATGTCTTCGGACGTTGCGCTCGTCTTTAGATAATAAATGCATACGTTTCATTCTCAGCGGTCACCCATACAGCACTGATCACGCTCCATGCTGCTTAACTTTTAAAATAAAAACAAATCATGGATATACTTGTCGTATTGAAACGAAACTTAGTGTACTTATTTACTAGGCAAAGATTACTTGAACTAAATTTCAACTCAGTTGAATTGTTTTCTGACTTTTTACAATTTTTTAAAAACCGAACACAAGCAATGTGATAAAAATTAAACTAATGCTACTAATGAGATGAAACTGAAGCACATATGTCAATCTCATACATAGCTACATGCGTGCCAAATTTCAATTCAATTGCATGATTTTTTCGCGTTTTATGATTTTTCGAAATTATTTTTTCAAGTCATTATTGCAAGTTAATGGCGTTATGAAAAAAAAAATCAAAAGATTGTGGTTCAAAACTTTTTTCTATCCTTATTTCCGAATAGGGGTAGAATATTTTTTGTACAAAGTTTAAACTCTCTAGCATAAATACACTGGGAGCTACGATGATAATAGACACATACATACAGACAGATAACTTTGAAAAAACCATCAGGAGGTCTTAAAACACCTGAAACAGATAAATATGGTGACATCCCGGTTTCGGATTTTTCGCAAACACAATACTATTCCTATATACCTACTGTATAAATAGGAAAAAGTAAAAAAGTGCCATAATTTTCTAAAAGGGATGTCACAACATTGAAGGGATTTTACAAATACCATAAATTAGTTCATACCATAATATTACACAGGGTGTGTAGACGGGGTAGCGTTGTCTAGCCTCCCGGTTTTTCGGGATGATCTAAAATCCAATTAGCTCAAACAACGCTTGATTTTCACGGTTTTAAAAGTAGGAACCGCTATTATTAATTTTGATTTAAATTAATCAAAATTTAAAAATTATATTGAAATTACATTGACACAATATAATTGTGCGAGAGAACATGAATAGTGTGTCAACTATTCATGTTTTGCAAAACTCGGTAGTATCAAAATGATATATGAAATTACATTCTTTGAGAAATCTTTTATCAAGAAAAATTTGAAAAAAAAAAATCTTTTTATCTATTGTAGTTCTAGGTGGCAATATAAGTACTAATAAGTACTACAGAGATAAACTTTTATTATAATTGATGATTTCTTTTGAAGAAACGAAGCCTTGAGCCCTTAGGCTTCATTAACCATTACTTTCTAGTGAGTGTCTCATATTTTACCATAAAAAGTTGTCCGTCATATTTACCATTTAAAAGTTGTCCGGATTAGTAATAACATTAGAAAGTAATTGACATTAGTATTATTTACAGCAGTCACCAATCTGGGCAATGATCTTGCTCGTTGCTGCTTAACTTTTTATGGTCCAAAAAACTCGTTATATACTGACCGTATTAAGACGAATTTAGTATACTTCTTCATTAATTTAACCAAATTGGATTATTTTTAGATTTTTTAAAACATGCACAAGTTATTGGATAAAAATTGAACTAATCCGAAAAAACTAGCAAACCTAGGGCGGTGGAAGTCATGGGCGTCAGCTGTAGTCTTGCAGTATATTTGCAAAAAAATCGTCTTTTAGTACAAAAACAGGTGCTACTTAATTTAATAATTTGTCTCATAAAAAGGTACCAGAGTACGCAAAACATTTCTTAAAAACATCAATCTCGCTTTGCTCGTCCTCAGGAAAAATGTTACCCAATAGGAAGACCAATGTTACTTCACACTTCGAAGTACACGATGAATTAAACCCCACGTTACACTAATCAATCTTTGGTTATTCTTTTGCCAATCTATTTTATCTCGAAATTATCTATACTTTAATGATACTTGGTCAAATAGTTTGAAGACGAGCGAAATATGCTCAAGAAATTAAATAAACATTTGAGATACCATGTAACCCTAGTACGACCCAATTTTATCTGTTTGATTTAGCCTTTTATTTAATAAAAGGAAAGAAAAGCAATGAAATTATTCAATTCCTAGATATTGTGTTTCGGTATGAAAATATCAAACAAAGAGCTTTTCTTAAATAATTGAAACTCGTTTAATCCCTAAATTGATTCCAAGCGTTTGTTTTCTCTCAATTAGATGTTAAATTGTAGGGTCTTCTCCAGTTTTCCATTTTATCTCTCAAAATAAAAAAAACAATTATATATAGCGATAAGGGAAATAAAATATTAAAAAGCATATTTACTTTTCGTTTTAGACCTGAGCAAATGTATTTTTTTCAAAACACTAATAATTTAAAAAAAATGTACATAAAAGTCAGTTCTTGAGTAAAAAACATGTTTCTTTATAACGCTATATTTCTATTTTAATCGTCACATTTGTCAAAATTAAAAGTAAATAGTTAAAAAATCTCAAGGTGTTAATAATTTGCAAGGTGATTAAATTCGATGAAAACAAACCAAACACATTCCGAGGTTATAACCTGACTTTGTTATGAATGACTTGTGACGTCATTGCAGGAATCGATATAGGCGGTCAACATTGAAAATTACTATTTATTCCTGCAAGGACGTCGATTCCGGACTATAAACAAACGTGTCAAAAAAGAATTGATTTCATTCATAGAAACCCTCCAATCGAATCACCTTATTGATTCAATCAGATTGAAACAATCTATGCAAACTTTTCCTCCCTCACGGCACAGGCCATGCCTCTTGTGAGGGATATTCTCCAAGTATTTTTTTATTACATTATAATATTATATTAGTATTTTATATTATGTAATAAACTTATGTTTTTTTAATAAAGAGAATTTAAAAAAAAAAAAAACTAATAGTCTGTTGAGGTAGCAGACTATATAAAAAAAAAATAAATAAATGCCCGTTTTAGGCCTTTCGGCCCATCAGGGTATTCCCCTGCGGAACCACCTGAGTGGGTAGCATCTACTACACTTCTAAGAATTAATTAAAGTTGGCGAAATCTTTTTAATACAAATACTATTCATAAAATCTTAGAGCATAGCCGGCTGCGAACCCCGGACCTCCGGTGCTGAAATCGAACGCCTTTACGATCACGGCCACGGAGGCAGACAGCAGACTATACATCGACAGAAATTAAATTAACGAATTCACATGATGTAATCGTGAATCAGTTATCAATCTCATCAAGTCTCCCCTATCAATAAATACTTCCTTCCCCCTCCCTCTTCCATGACCCCAATCTTGGCTCCTCATAAGTATATTTTTTTAATGAAAACTCATTAATATTAATAGATATTTAAAGCAAAGCTGCTAGATTGGTAACACTTGCAATGACTTAAAAACTAAAGCGTTATCAAACCAATTTTTACGTGACAATGATTTTTACGTTTTTATTGAAATGCATCCTCAATTATGAATATTCAAGTTATTTATTATTAAATAATAATGTTTCATTACTATTAAACATCAAAATATTGATAAAATAATTAAATAATTAATGATGACTTCATTTACATGAAAATAAATTATGGAAAATTTTTGCCCAGGGATCCTGAGCTTCGTTAGTTCCTAAAATTGTAAAAAAACGAAAGAATTGGTTATCATACTATTACAATATATACAAACTAAACTCATAAAAATAACAGATGTAAATGGTTCAACAAGAAACATTAATAAGCATAAGATTAATCAACTTACATAAATTGTGTGGATTAAAACGAATTTTATAAAATCGGGTACGAGGTACATCGGAACTTTTCCTCATTACATCGGATTCGCTACGCTTATCCACCCTCAATCGGACTCAGCTTTAATAATTTAATTTACCATCTTATTTCTAATAAAAAATAGATCCTCTACATTTTTTTTACGCTTTAACCCGTAGGGTCATTTAGCGTTTTCCCCTCACTCAAATCTCACTCAACATGAACCCCTGAGTTTGTACTCATCCAATAATCTAGGAAGCACCCCCTCCGTACATGGTAGTACATATAACCAACCAGTTCACAGTGTGTCTAGTCATCCAGCCCAACTAGACTCTATCCAAACTCACTGCTCTGACTAGTGTCTGCGACCAGTTCACAGTGTGCCTAGTTCATCTAGACCAGCTATACTCTGGCTAGGCTCACCGCTCTGGCTAGCGCCGACTATTAGTTCACTGTGTGCTTGTTTCATCTAGTCATACTAGCTCCTCTGATCACATTAGTCTCACTTGACCTCGCCCTTCCAGTCTCACCAATCTCATCAGTTCTACTAGCATCACCAGACTCTAGCTAGGCTCACCGCTCTGGCCAGTCCAGCGTCACCCGACAAAGAACTCTAGCACCCAGATGTCAGCGTGCACAAACTCATTCTTTAGCCCTGACCTGTAAGTCAAAGCTCCGCAGTGCTATTAGGAGACGTCTGTCTTCAAGAACCGAGCACTTTGATCCTAGTCACTTACGTTACTCGTGTCGCCGCCATCACTTTCACTGACTAAGTTTTCGGACATACAAAGGCTCAATATATCTTTCCGACCTCCATCTCTCCCAGCCTGCAGAACATTAACTTTTCGTGAGCTGGAGACAACGGAAACGTGGATCCAGACTTGTCTCAGATGAAACTAGATCCAACCCCGCATTTGCGTATTAGTAGCCAAGGAAACAACGTAAAACCCTAGCTGGGTTGGCCGGCCTTGAATTCAAGACCTCCCGAGTGTCCGGTACAAGGGATAACCTCATATTGAGGTCCTCCCCCGGCTGGATTTGAACCCTCGACCTCCAGGTCGAAAGGCGAGCGCTCTACCACTGAGCTACCGGACTCGGTCTCTACATTTCATTTCATATTTTAAAAAAATTATACATAAATTGTCAAACCTTGACGGTCTATAATTTCTAAAATGCTTTTATAATTTCCTTATTTAGAACAGCTATACCGCGTGAAACAAGATAACAAGAAGTATCTTGTGTATTGTTTGTTGTTTCGAATTATTAAATGTTCCATTATTATATTTTATTACCTAAGCTAAATGTGGCCTTGAAAGCAGTTTTTAAGAAGCCTTTAAGATGTTAGGCATTAATAATATTTTTTTTGAGGTAGTACGTAATTGAGCACTTTATTGGACCGTTTTTAGGATGAGAAGTCAATCATTATTGTTATAGGAGGTTATTTAGTACTTTTCACCTCCGAGGACAATAATGAATGTAAAAAAACTCCTAGGACGTAAAAGTAATTCATATGTTGCCGCCATTACTATCATGTAGCGTGTTCAAAAAACAATCTGTGTTAAACCTTCATGAGTTTTCTTTAAAATCGTTCATTTTGTTTCTGTTTTTGTTCGTAGACTAATTTTTTTTCGTTTTTAAAAGGTGTTCTAATTGACAATATTTGTGTTTATTTGTAAAGCTTTTACATTTTTGAGTAAAAGTGTGAAGCTATGGATGAATTTACTGACGGCGATAATATGGAGTTAATAATAATTGGACGTTTTTTTTTCAATTAGCGCAGTTTAATGAGTGCTATTTTTTGATTTTATTTAATGAGTGCTTTATTTAATGAGTGCTACCTCAAAAAAAATAGTGTATGCCATCCGGCTGAGAATGTCTTTATGTCTTGGCAATTTTTCCCGACTCGCTTCGCTCTTCGGTAAATCTAATTGCCGTGACATAAAGACACACTTCTCAGCCTTATGGCATAAATAACTATTATTATTTTTTAGCGAATTCAACAACATTCGAATACAATTTGTTGTATTCGTTATACAAGAAACTTCCCTAATGGGATGCTTTTATATTACAATTATTTTGATAAGGAAGAAATAAGGAAATTGATGTTGGTTGTAAGGGTACAAACAACATCAATTTATTACAATTATTTAGTTGTTTTTCTCATCATAATTATATTTTTAATTAAACATACAAAACGTATTTTTTGTGTTAAAAAATGTTTGTTAATATTTGTAAGGTATCATTTTTCTTTAGAATTAATATGAACATAAATTTTATAAAAAGAACCCTTTATCTTTTTGTACAAAGCTTTACTTTCTTTTTTAATTTAATTAATTCAATTTTTTTTAAAGTTTTGTTAGTAAGCATATTTTTTTAAAATAAAGTACAAAGGTCATCAAAGTGTTGGAAAATTGCTAGAAAAAAAGTAAGAAAATGGAGGAATGGGAATTTTCATTAGGTAATTGGGTGAAGGGCGTATAAAGGAATGTTTGTTAAAAAAAAACTTGTTGAGTGCAAAAAGTGATAAAACGTGAGATGGGTTTAAAACTTGGAAATAAATAAGAAACTTGATGCCGTAACTCAGGAGAAATAATGGACGAGGTAAAACTATGATAGCAGAACAGATAGACTTGTCCATAATAAACCTAACTACTTATTCATTGTGTCAAATAAACCTAACTACTTATTCATTGCGTCAAATAAACCTAACAAAATTACCTCAAAATTTTATGTCGACATTTATTACTTGATCACCTCAATTTGGAGTTGTTGAAAACTTATTAGTGTTAAAATTAGGTTTTATAAATGTAAAAATTGTATTTTTTTATGTTTGTCATGACATTTTGTAAGTTGCCTTGCTACATAAGTATAAATTTGATTCCATTTCAAATTTAATTCTTATTTAATATTCTTAGATCATTTGATGCTACCGAGTTTTTAGCATGGATAGTTGAGACAACATAATTGCACGAGAGTCAACTAGGAAATGTACCAAGCAATTACATCTGGGAACATTTGCCAGACGTAAAATAGCGCTTGGCCTGTTACATTCCCTAGGTGTCTCTCACACAATTATATTGTGTTTAATATTCATAATATAATATGTAATAATAATATTCTTATATTATATTATTAATATAATATAAATAATAAAATAATAAAATAAAAATAAAATAATAATAATAATAATAATAATATATTAATAATATACTTATATTATTATTATTAATAATATATTCCTAATTGTGTTTAATATTCTTAGTTTACTTTACCCGTATGCTTTCTTAACGAATTTTGCAAGAATAATGTGCTAATAAGGTAGTTGACATGAAAGTAGAAGAAGTAGAGGGATCGATTTCAACTGTTTTCCTGATTTCACACACACAGATATTCTTATATCAGATATATATATATAATATATATATATATAATATATATATATATATATATATATATATATATATATATTATATATATATATATATATATTTTGTGTGTGCGTATCTGCACACCAGGAGGAAAATATCAAATTCACCAACATTAAATATGTCGTTAAAACGTTAAAATAAATGTGTCGAGTGGGTTGTGTTTTAATGTTTTTGTTGCGTTAAATGGTTATTAAGCAGTTTCGACTGAATGTGGCTTCAAAGATGCCAAGGAGAGCCGATAGGGCCATGATAAAAGAGGAGTATTTTTCTTTCTATATACACTAAACATTGACATTTAATTTCTTAACATTTTTTTATAGCTAGCAATGGTACTAAAATGCCTTCAAAGAACTGAAATACATTGGACCAGACCAGAAATAGGTTTGACAAATTTTCAGTTAAATTTTTAAGAGAAATTTACGTTTTTTATATATTAGGGTTTGAATTATAATATAAATAAGCTTATAATTAAAGCAACTCAAATATATGCCTTTATGATTTTAAATTTACACTCTACAATGTCTAATGACTAGTCTGTACAATCTTCTAAACTTAAAATTAAAAACTCAGTACCTACATTATTATTAATAAAACTTATCCGTGTTGTTAAAAAACTCTAAACATGGTTAAAATAAACTGTGTAAGTATTTATTCAAATTAAGGTTTGACATTTGACAGTGTTAAATATAGAAGCGTAATATCAGTGTTATAATTAACAAGATAACTCTGAATAATGATATCACCATGGTAACAAGATATCAATATCTTGTCATCTAATTGTCTTAGTAAAGAGATTAATCTATGTCTATGTTGTACTCTATCAATATCTATGACCGCCCTATCTATTCCCCCAGACAATAGTTTGCATATTACCAAGCACATTAACAAAGTTCTCACCGCTCCCCCCTTAACTTGATTTAAACTCCCTCGTATACAAATTAGATGAATTTCGGACCCTTATCTCGCTTGGCTATACAATGACTGTGAGCTTTCTATTATCATTATAATATATGTCTACCACCCTTAATGTTTTTTGTGTTGTAATCTTTTTTTAAGCAAGTTTTATTTTTGCCGTGTCATTACAAGACAATGGTAGTAACGATGTGTTGCCTTATCTTTTTCAATTATAACTAGTTTTATAGCAGAGCTTTATTATAAATTCGTGGGGTAACACAAAAGGAATTTGACCTCTATGTACGAATGAGAACTGTAATTAAATAAGTTTTTTTAAATGCACAATAACATATTATCTCTCGCACAATTATATTGTGTCAACTATTCATGTTTTGTAAAACTCGGTAGTATCAAATCATATATGTTTTGCTTGCCATGTATGATGGTGGTAAAAGAGCATCGCTTGTCTCTGATAAGTACTTCACATTATATTCTTCGGAATTAATTGAAGGTCAGAGTGAGTTCAGGCTCTGTCGGCGCCCTGATGAGTTAGACGTAACGAAACAGAGTGGGACATGACATTATGTCGAGCCATCAATGATGACGAATGTCGAATGAGGGTCATTCCATGTCAAATCAACACAGGTAAAAATACTTGATATCTCCAATTTTAATATAATTTGGCTGACAAGTAGGCACCATAGAAGGAAGAAAATACCCAGACTTTTGGCTCAATTGTGCAGCCATATTGCCGCAGTAGGGTGCTGAATTTACCAAAAAATGTGATTTTTCAACTTTTCTTTGACTACAAAAATGGCTGTATCTAAAATTCTGCATATGGTGTGATTATTATTTAGGTGGAGTTTAAAAGCTTAAACTTAGCCCTTTCAAATTAATTCTATATACTTTAGGATAATTAGTCACAAGTTTTTATTATGAGCAAATATAAAATAAAAATGCTAATATCTCAAAAAGCGCCTTTTTAAAAATTTTTAAAAAATTCCTAAAAAGAGCTTAAACTGTTAGTATAATGTCCACTAAGTTTCATTTTGGGACCGCCAAGGGATTGGACACAGTAGCGCATAACGTGTGTCAAAAAGTAAAAAAGTCACTTTTTTGCAATTCCTATCAATGATTATGTGATAAATCTTAACTTTTTTACACTTTGACATACCTTGACACACGTTATGTGCTACTGTGTTCAATTCCATGGCGGTCCCAAAATGAAACTTATTGGACATTTTACTAACAGTTTAAGCTCTTTTTAGGATTTTTTTTCAAAATTTTTAAAAAGGCGCTTTTTGAGATATTAGCATTTTTATTTTATATTTGCTCATAATAAAAAATTGTGACTAATTATCCTAAAGTATGTAGAATCTATTTGAAAAGGCTAAGTTTAAGCTTATAAGCGCCACCTAAATAAAAATCATGCCATATGCAGAATTTTAGATACAGCCATTTTTGTAGTAAAAGAAAAGTTGAAAAATCACATTTTTTTGGAAAATTCACCACCCTACTGCGGCAATATAGCTGCACCAAATGAGCCAAAAATCTGGGTATTTTCTTCCTTCTATGGTGCCTACCTGTCAGCCAAATTATATTAAAATCGGTGACATCAAATCCAAAAATGTACTTTTTTTGTGTTGATTTGATATGGAATGACCCATGATGGAACATTTCCCAGATGTAGCATTGTATTTTGCTTGTTACATTTCCTAGATGTCTCTCGCACAATTATATTGTGTTAACTATTCATGCTTTCTCGGTAGTATCAAATGATATAACATATTATGTATTGTTAGAGTGAAAAGATTTTAGCGAATTTGCTTCTTGATATGGCTCTTATGATGCTGTTAGGATTATGGAAGTGGAGGGGGAATTGCTTCCAATCAAACAGATAATTAGAAAGAAGACTAAGTTAGAAACAGATTAATTAGAAGGAGGACTAAGTTAGAATAACACAGTTATAAGGGATATAGAAGTGAGACAGTTTTCATGAGGTACCTTAACGGTTGACACAATATAATTGTGCGAGAGACACATGGAAATGTAACAAGCGAAATGTAATGCTATATGCTAGTATTGCATTTTGCTTGTTTCATTTCCTAGGTGTCTCTCGCACAGTTATATTGTGTCAACTATTCATGATTTGCGAAACTCGGCAGTATCAAATGATATGTACCACAACAGTATTTACTCCTATACACTAACAGCCTCCCTAGAAAAGACTAGAGACTCCTCACCCCTCCACAACCCCTATCGGAACACATATTTAGAATGCACCTTGCAAACAGCGGGAATTTTTTAGTGACGTCACATTAAATCACTCTATACAACACAGATATTTAAAGAATAGATGGGATAGATAATAATTACAACTTATTCATTTTACTTAATTTCAGACAAAATAGTGGAAAAATAATGTTATATTTGCGTGACATTCTAATTATTATAAACTAGTAATGCGTTGTCAAAAGAATACATCAAATAACGGTATTTATTTAAAGCGAGCGAAAAGAGTCTATCACCCATCGCTCGCTGTACTATTCTAAACTATAAATTCAAAAAAGCCCTCGCTTCGCTTTCTAGTTTAGGTATCTTTAAAAATTTACTTAGTATAAAAGGCTCACTTCCCTCGTAATATTACGTATCTTTAAAATTTTACAGTTATAAGACTCGCTTCGCTCACTAGATTGCGTATAATAATAATAATAACAATGTAAAAAGCCTTGCTTCGCTCGCTAAAGTGTGTATGTTTTAAATATAAGACATTATATTATAAAAATACAAACATACGAGCATGCAAACAAACTTACGCGCCGTGCCAATCTTTTGTAATGTAAGAACTCACTTAGGTTCGTTCAAAAATCATAGAATGAAGTCACCAATGTGACAGTTTTTGCACCAAGCTACCCAGTGAATGATAAGAGCTGTTGTATCCATCCTCTAAGCATAATTCTCTTTGTGAATACCATTTAGAACATTATGAAAATGCCTAAAACGAATAATAATGATGATTTTTTTGGTGAATACAATACATTTCCTTATGTCTACGTTAGTAAGCAAGGAAAATAAAAATAAGTTAAACTGATTTTGGTAACTTTTGATTACAATATAAAATAACAATGTAAAAAACAACAAATCATTTCTAAAAATCCTATCCTTTACCATGGGATTTTTTTTACATACTGACTTGTATCATGGAAAATTATTCTTAAGAGATTATTTATTTTGAAATTAATTATTATAAAACAAAAAATTTAACAATAACGCATAAAATATAAGTAAACATAAGTTTAAATAAAGTTTTTTTTGTCAAATTCCCCACATAGCTACGGCATTGTTAGGAAAATAAAGACCTTATCATAACCCTTATCACCAGTCAGTGCTGCCAACTTCAGTACAGCTGTCAATTGGCCTCCTGATTCCAAAAACATTCTTAATAAAGTAACCCCATATTTCTGTACTAAAAATTGACGTGGCACTAAAATTTTACGTAGCAAATTTTTATTATAAAACAGACTATTGACCATCGACCAATTTTGTTTTGAAATTGCATTTATACTTTATCAATAATATTTAATTTATTAATATTTTCTCATCATTTACATTGGTTGAAATTTATTTGTGGATAGACTTTTATTCACATCCTTATCAATAATACTTAATTTAAATTTTATTTACTAAATTGAATAAATTCAGAGGTAAATTCATCGTTTGAAATAGGCAGAAGCATGTCAAATAAATAATTAATTAAGGTCGATATGTTTGAAAGCTGGTATTTGTCATTGATCAATAACTTTGGGGTGTTTCAATTAATTATTTATAGCTTTAATTAATGTTAATTTATTGATTAGAACTTCAGACGTGAACAATTATATTTTTTGAGAATACTGAAAGGTAAAAATGTTTATCATCTTTTACTTTTCCTCATTTATATCGTAGGTATATAGAAAAAGTATTGCGTTTGCAAAAAATCCGAAACCGGGATTTCTCCTGAATTATCCGTTTTAAGTGTTTTTAAGACCTCCTTTGTAGTTATCGCAAAGTTGTCTCTCTGTATGTATGTGTGTGTGTGTAAGTCGAAATGTGTACGTTTGAATGTGTGTGTTATCATCAAAGCTCCCATAGGGCATTTATGCAGCAGAGTTAAAACTTGCTACAAAAATAAATCTTTAGGTCTACTCAGCAAAAATTTATGTAATGCTCAAAAATTTGGCAATCGCTTTGGAATCCAGCTCGGATGTAGTAATATATAGGACTTACATATGCGGTAAGTTTCACCTCAGTATAAGTATTAGCTCAGTTTTTATTAATTTACTTACTAAGAAGTAATTAGTTAAATTACTAATTATAGATTACTTATTACTTATTACTTGACTTATTATTACTAATTAGTAGATAGTTAAAGTATACGTTTTTTTTTTTAATTGTAAGCATTGGAAAATAATTCAATTAAGTTGAAAATTGGAGCAAGTGTTTATTTTTATGTATCATATAAGTAATAAGTTTCGGCAAGTATATCTACACGGGCTTTTCTAGATCATAAAAATTAAGTTGGATTGAGGAAGGAAAGTACCTGTAAGAGTGACCGCTGGAAATAAAATTCTGGCGCGGTGATCCGCATGTCGGGCGAATTTCCTTTGGATGCGAGCACTCAAACCCAGAGTACCTGGGTTCAAATCCTAGTAGGGACAATAATGTTTTACCGTTTTTTTTCCTAATATAAGTTTACAACTAGAAAATAAATCTGGCGCGGTGGTCCGCATGTCGGGCGAATTTCATTTATAATGCGTGTTTCCGTGCCTTTTACATTATATAAGTTTACAACTACTAAATAAATAATTCCGGCGCGGTGGTCCGCAGTCGGGCGAATTTCATTTATAATGCGTGTTTCCGTGCTAAACAACCCATATCTTGCTTATGCTAGAACCATGCCCATTACGTGGTTCCGGTTCATGCTGTCAAGCACTGCTCGTAACTCATTTTGTCTGTATTTTCCAAAGGAAATGCGCATAATTATCTAGTTGGTTGTACAAAACTATGCCTCTAAAATTAGAAGTACGCACTATTATTTGCACTAGTTTAAAGCTTAGTTACTTATCTTTAAGCTTAGTCAGTTATCTTTAAAGGTTTTAGCGCATTTCCTTTGGAAAATACAGACAAAATGAGTTACGAGCAGTGCTTGACAGCATGAACCGGAACCACGTAATGGGCATGGTTCTAGCATAAGCAAGATATGGGTTGTTTAGCACGGAAACACGCATTATAAATGAAATTCGCCTGACAGCGGATCACCGCGCCGGAATTATTTATTTAGTAGTTGTAAACTTATATAATGTAAAAGGCACGGAAACACGCATTATAAATGAAATTCGCCCGACATGCGGACCACCGCGCCAGATTTATTTTCTAGTTGTAAACTTATATTAGGAAAAAAAACGGTAAAACATTATTGTCCCTACTAGGATTTGAACCCAGGTACTCTGGGTTTGAGTGCTCGCATCCAAAGGAAATTCGCCCGACATGCGGATCACCGCGCCAGAATTATTTTCTAGTTGTAAACTTATATAAAGTAAAAAAAAAACGATAAAAAATTATCGACCCTTCCAGGATGTGAACCCAGGTACCTTGAGTTTGAATGGTCGTATTGACTCCGGACCACTGGCATTCAACTCAGAAGCCCAAAAAACATTGAAAACGACACCCTACTCGAAATTTAATTTTCAACGACCGTAATTTTGGTTTTCTATAATTTTTATGGTTTTTTCGACTTTTTGGTAACTTAGAGTAGTCGCATCGACTTCGGACTGGTTTCATTTGATTCAGCGCCCAAAATTACATAGAAAACGACACCCTACTCGAAATTTATTTTTTATCGACCTAAATTTTGGTTTTTGGTAATTTACAATGGTTTTTTCGATTTTTAGGTCACTTAGAGTGGTCGTATCGACTTCGGACCGGTTTCATTCGATTCAGCGTATCAAATACATAAATATTGACCTTTTCACGGAAAAAATATTAACCCTGAATTTTGCCGATTTTTTGAAAATTTTGCTGACTCAGCAAACCGGGTTAATGACGTCACAAAAACCTGGTTTTCAACAGGGTTCGTGTCCTCCCTAAGGTTGATTTTTGTACCAAGTTTGGTTGAAATACATTAATCCGTTCGAAAGATAGAGTGTTTACAAGAAAGTGTCTAGAAATATATATATATATATATATATATATATATATAATATATATATATATATATATATATATATATATATATATATATATATATATATAAAGTCTCGCGAAATTTTTTTTTCGTCATTAGGGACCTCTGAAACGGATTTGTGTCGTGGTCCGAGGTTCGAATTCCGCCATGACGCCTATCCCATTAGGCGAATTTCCAAAGGAAATTCGCTAAAAAGAATGCTTTTAAGAATAAATAAAACTAAACAAGTTTTCGTCTCTCCACTCATTATAATTAACTAATAACAAAGCCGACTTTCAACCGTTAACGGTCATCATCAGTGCCGGTGAATATTAAAAAGTTGATCAGTAGTCTACCGGTGAGTCTAGTGCTATAAACTTAACATTAGACTAGTGACCTAATAAATAAAAGAAAAGAATTTTCGTCTCTCCATACATTATTATATTGGCACTTCTTTAGATAGTTACTCCCTTTTAGGGGAGTACTATACTGCTTTTTTTGTTTATGTGACCTTCTTTAGATTGTTACTCCCCTTTGACAGATCTGACTGGTTACTCCCATTTTTGGTTACTCCCCTTAGTTTTTTTATTTTATTACTAATCTTTATATAGTTTACCTTATTATACGCTCTTACCCGGGGATGTAGAAAAGCATTGGGGCTTTTGTTGGGGTTAGAATAGGGGGAAAGACAAAGATATGGCACCTTAACTAAGGGGAGTAACCATTTAAAGAAGGTCTCTGAATAACCTTCTACAGATGGTTACTCCCCAATAACGCTGTGAGGGGAGTAACCATTTAAAGAAGGTCTCTGAGTAACCTTCTACAGATGGTTACTCCCCAACAACACTATGAGGGGAGTAACCATTTATAGAAGGTCGCTGAGTAACCTTCTTCAGATGGTTACTCCCCACCCCGCTATGAAAGTAGTAACCTTTTTCAGATAGTTACTTCTGTACATCGCTATCTTATACTATTACTATTATCTTATACTATATAACTCATGTTCATCTCATGCTCTATAGTTAGATTTGTACAGTTATGTATTTTTTCTATATTTACTATTATTTAATGACATTTGTCATTTTAGTTTGACATTTTCATTTTATTTTTAACAAATACCTTAAATCTATTAATATTTTTTTAATCTATTAGTAAAATAATCACAGTTCATTTTTATTTGACCGTGGAAATCTCATTGAAAATTGAATTGATATTATAATTGTACAAGTGTTTTCAAAGTAAGTAAAACATTAGAATGTCTTTACTTGTATGTTTCTGTAAATCTTTTATTTGTTGTGCTTTTATCAAATATGCTTATCCGTTGTCTATGTATATTGCTCTTTGTTTTAGGTTTTAGTGTTTTATATTTTTACTTAAACTTTACACATATAACTTACACATTATTTATTTATAATTATTTATCACTTTATTATTAATTTAAGTACTTTATTATTCTATAATTATTATTTCTATTTTCAATAAATATTTACCTATTTATTTATGATTTTACTACTTATTTATTTTATTTCTATACGTTTTTTCCAATATTCATTTGGGGTACTTTTATAGAAAAGGTGTCCCTCATGTGTCCATGTATTTTCACATCCTGCCCCAATAAAGGTTAAATATCTCCAATTTATTTATATTAAATTCATTATATTCAATACTTTGTCTATACTGTCGCCCCATGAGTATTTATATGGAAAAAGGACCACTGTTAGAGGATCCCTTTCCTATTAATTTCCCCTTTTCTTTGTTTTTAATAAACATTTTTGCCCTTCAACCTTTCCTTTTCTTATTTTGTTTTAAGGGAGCAAATATCTACATAAAATTCTTGGTTACTCCCTTTTGGGGAGTAACCATCTAGGGGAGTAACTATCTAAAGAAGTACCATTATATTTATATAACAGAGCCGGGTTTCAACCGTTAACGGTCATCATCAGTGCCTAAATAACAAACAATTAATCAATTAATATAATTTACAAAAAGAATAAAAAAAATACGATTAAAAAAATCCTAAAAATAAACGTGACTAATAAGGTGTCAAAAAGATTAATACATGCAAAAATAAATAATAACTTTAAAGCTTTTAGACTGTTATTATTTATTAAAAATAAATAATGAATAAAATTTAAAATACCGGTGAAAGTGAGGTTAGTGACTACTGATCTACTTTTTTGTATTTACCGGAACTGATGATGACCGTTAACGGTTGTAAGGCCGCTTTGTTATAAGTTAGTTATAATGAGTGGAGACATGAAAACGTGTTTAGTTTTATTTCTTTACATGATAGCACTCCACAGCTCAATCCATCATAAAATGAAATTACTACTGAAGCGAGTCCGAAGTCGTATTTAAGTATAAATTTGGTGATTGGTATCTCTAGCGAACCAGCGAATCGAAGTGAGTTGTTGGGATGAGAGTAGCGAATTCGATGAGATGAGGAAAAGTTTCGAGGTACCCCATTTTTTTAAAATTAAGTTAGTACACAAAACATTATTAAATTAAATTGGCCAAAGTATAAAAAATGTATTTTGTGTAAACCGGAGTCATATTATACTTAGTAATTTGGGGTAGGTTGTTTTTTTGCTTTTTTGGTAAGGATTTTGGAAGGCTTTGATAGGCTTAAGGAAAATTATAATTCTTTAAACATTGTGAAAATCAGACAACATACAACATTGTTAAACTCACTTAGGAGGTCTTTAAAACATCTAAAACGGATAATGCAGGTAAAGTCCCGGTTTCGGATTTTTTTGCATACACAATACTTTTCCTAAATACCTACTGTAAAGTAAAAATAAATTCAAAGAATTATTGTTTGATAAAAAATTAAGATTAGAACAATGTTGGGACATAACACATATCAAGTTTCAAGTTTATTTGTATGGTACTATAACATGGCATTTATAGGGTACTATAACAAGGTATTTGTATGGTACAATAACATGGTATTTGTAGGGTACCATACCATGGTATTTGTATGGTACTATAACATGGTATATGTATGGAACTATAACATGGTATTTGTGTATACATGGGGTATTTTATGGTACTGTAATATGGTATTTTTATGGTACAATAACATAATATTTGTAGGGTACTATATCATGGTATTTATAGGGTACTATAACAAGGTATTTGTATGGTACAATAACATGGTATTTAGGGCATTTTCAATTTCGTATGCTCTCTTCATTTACGATGAACAAAACAGGTTCCATGCACGCTTTGATATGTAAAACTAAGCTGACTGACTCGTAGTAGCTTCATAGGGGTAGGGGTAATGAGTTTGGGTAATCAGTAACCAAAACGTTTATAATAGTAACAAAACCATTATTGTTCAAGATTTCATAAAGAAACTTAAAAGATTACAGCACAATTTATTCTGTAGTTGGTCGATTTAAATGTTTTAAGCTTACTAATATAATCTAAAATGAATATGATAATTAATAAGTATTGAACTTAAATTTGGGGTTAGATATTTCATCACATAAAGTCATAAATAAAAACTTACCTGATTGTTCTCATAGGTGCTTAAATTACTATCATTAACTTGTTCACAGTTGTGATAAACTTGTGACAACAGGTTCATTTGACCATCTTCCTGAATGGTGTGAACTTGTAAATTGGTCTCGTCAGTAAAAAGCGGGTAGCACAAAGATGCACCACAAAGTGACGTGATTTTCCACTAAGTACGTTATTTAGTTTGGATAGCGTGACCCGGGCTAGTGCTCCTTAGAAGGGTCGTTGTTCAACTAGTTATTTGTAAGTCCCTTCCTATTTCGTCTGACCACAGCTAAGCATTAACTTTACTTAATGCTCTCTTTACTGAAGTATCTCCTAAACACAAATAACAGGTACTAACCTTCATATTTTATGATTACTTTTTTTAAAAAAAGTAATCATAGAAATAGAAAATGATTTAAGTTAGGCTTACATAAATATTATATAACACGTAAGGTGGTTAGGAAATATTTTCTCTTTAAATTGAAAAAAGAGATTGAATTTGGGAGGTCTTTTTGATGTAATAGATGTTTTAAATATTCCTATAGATATATTTAAATAAATCAATTCTGTTGGTTTTATGTTGTATTGATTTCTTCGAAAAACCAAAGGCTTCTTGTATATTTTTGTTTTAAAGAGTCAGTCTATTTAATATACGTGCATTGCGAAGATATAGTGTCAAAAAGTTCATATTAATTGCTGCGTATAACTTTATTTAAGTAACATTAAAACTGGAATATGTCTAGTCATAATTATAAAATATATCTGATAATTATAATATATTCCAACCTTTAGCAGCGCATATTACCATCGTTATTAAGTCTTATGTCTGTGGTGCAGGGCCATTATTTTCTCATCGTCATTTTATCTTATGTCTGTGGTGCAGGGTCATTCTTTTGCTATCGTCATTATATCTTATGTCTGTGGTGCAGGGCCATTCTTTTGCTATCGCCATTATATCTCGTGTCTGTGGTGCAGGGCCATTCTTTTACTATCGTCATTATATCTTATGTCTGTGGTGCAGGGCGATTTTTTTACTATCGTCATTATATCTTATGTCTGTGGTGCAGGGCCATTTTTTTTCTCGCTCATTTTATCTTATTGTCTGTGTGCAGGCCATCTTTTACTATCGTCATTATATCTTATGTCTGTGGTGCAGGGCATCTTTTGGCTATCGTCATTATATCTTATTCTGTGGTGCAGGGCCATTCTTTTGCTATCGCCATTATATCTCATGTCTGTGGTGCAGGCCATTCTTTTACTATCGTCATTATATCTTATGTCTGTGGTGCAGGGCCATTTTTTTACTATCGTCATTATATCTTATGTCAGTGGTGCAGGGCCATTCTTTACTATCGTCATTATATCTTATGTCTGTGGTGCAGGGCCATTTCTTACTATCGTCATTATATCTTATGTCTGTGGTGCAGGCCATTCTTTTACTATCGTCATTATATCTATGTCTGTGGCAGGGCCATTCTTTTGCTATCGTCATTATATCTTATGTCTGTGGAGCAGGGCATTCTTTTACGATCGTCATTATTATCTTATGTTCTGTGCAGGGCCATTCTTTTGCTATCGTCATTATATCTTATGTATGTGGTACAGGGCCATTCTTTTACTATCGTCATTATATCTTATGTCTGTGGTGCAGGGCCATTCTTTTGCTATCGTCATTATATCTTATGTCTGTGGAGCAGGGCCATTCTTTTACCTTATGTCTGTGGCAGGCCATTCTTTTGCTATCGTCATTATATCTTATGTATGTGGTACAGGGCCATTCTTTTACTATCGTCATTATATCTTATGTCTGTGGTGCAGGGCCATTCTTTTGCTATCGTCATTATATCTTATGCTATCTTTTACTATCGTCATTATATCTTATGTCTGTGGTGCAGGGCCATTCTTTTGCTATCGTCATTATATCTTATGTATGTGGTACAGGGCCATTCTTTTTATGATACCTTATGTCTGTGGTGCAGGGCCATTCTTTTGCTATCGTCTTATGTATATGTTGCAGGGCCATTCTTTTGCTATAGTTTTTAGCTCACTTAAAAATGAATTATGAGTGTTAAAAGTTAAATTTTAATTACATTTTAAATATATTCCTGTTAAATCATATGCAATTGTAAGGGGGGGGGGGCTAAGGGGACTTAAGCCTCCCGGCTTAAAATTAGACCCCGAAAAAATCATATTGTTTTCATTTTTCTAAATTTAACTAAAAAACACCGCCATAAGTGTTCACACATGTTGTCAGATAATCTGGTTCATTATGAATCCATTATGATTATTCCAGTGGGAAACAGGTATATGCTTATAGCGCAAAATATGGCTATACTTTGCAACAAGTTTATTTCTTAAAGAAAAGATTGAACAAAATATCAACAGTAGATTTTTTCTCGGATATCATGTTTTTTTGTCTCTGATAAGATATGTATTTCAAAAAGTATTAAAGATTCAGCCTAACTGGTTCAGCCAGATCGAAGTATTTTATTTACCGCGTCCATTTTTATATCAAAACTTTTTGAAAAACCGTCCTTGACAAATAGTAATTAGGGAGTAGTAATTAGTAATAGGAATTAGGGTGAGATGATAGATCACATTGTGTAGGTGTGTCGGAGCTATAGGAGTTTTGAAATGCTCTGATATAGCTTACCGAAGTGATATAAAACTGACCATTAAATATACCCAAGGAAATAGGGGGTGTAATTAGAACTCAAATATAAGGCTTAGATAAACTCTCTATTTCTAGACTAAGCGGTAAAGCAATAAATAATTTCATGCAAATCTGATTGATTAAGAATAAATTAATATAAATATGAAATAAATAGCAAAGTATAAAAGAAACAAAAGGAGCAGGCAAGGTTAGGGAGCAGAAGCTATAGCTTAAATAATAAATGACATACAATAGATAATATAAATTTCAATTAAATACTATAAATGATACTTAAGAGATCTCTACATAGGCTACGCATGCAAGATAAACTGTAGTTTCAGAGATATTTGACGAGACCGGCCGGCGTTTTAACGACGGTCATCCGGTGATGGCATTCATAAATTGAGAGCAGCATAAAACATAAACGGCTACTTCAAACTTTAAGTTCTGCACTCTAAACTTCACTTAGATCCTTTGGCACAGTACACTTAGCACTAAAACTCATGCATATTAATAAAAATTAAACATTTTAAGCAAATATTGCTCGGGACAAAGATTTCCAAGCAAAACTTTCCTACTCAGCTTATTAGCGGTTGCGTATAGTTGACATAAAAATGCATTCAATATCCCATCAAACACTTGTTGAGTGTAGTTGATAAGTTGAGGCATAGAGATATATTACTAGAGGGGTTCTATTGGTTGAATTTTGAAACATCGAAAAAGTAACCTGACCACATTCAATTATAATTTTCATCAAATAAACAGAACAAAAAAACAAGAAATTATATAGTAGAATGTTTAAAATACAAATAACAACACAAACAATCTAAGGGAAGCCGAAAACAATTGATCAATTATAACTTTAACTCCCTCTTGGAGAAGGTTTTAAATAGGTTACACAGAGCCCCTGAGAGCCCCACTAAAAATGTTTCAGGCCTCTTTAAGATAGGCTATGCCCCCTCTAGTATATATCTCTATGAGTTGAAGTGCTACTCTAAAATCTTGTAATTACAACCTTGTGCGCCACAGAGGGTTGCAGTTGCGATCGTTGGCGGTTACTCTGAATCGAATAGATTACAGCTGAAAGGTTGCTTTGTTTATCTCGTTTTACCATGTCCATGTTATTTTCATGTTTCTTCCATAAACATGTTAAATTTAAACAGTAAAATAGTGAAATGTGAAGCTGATTAACGTGCAGTGAAGTGAATAAATATGATGATAAAAATCAACAAGTGTAATATTCTTCTTTCACGGCAGATTAGACCGGTATGTTTACATGCGAAGTTTCGACGATTATATTACATATTACTTAGCCTAAAGTACTACAATTTAATAAATAAACAGGTAAAGGAACATAAATAAGGTATAAATACTTAACTTTTTTCCTTTTGAAACCATAAGACAAAATCAAATATAATTTTACCTAGACCTGAGTTTATATAGGGTAAAAGATCTTTTACGAGTACCAGACATCGCACAGGCCCGGAACTATTGGCTTAATGTCCCTTTCAAAGGAGGGCACATGAAAACAATGACATCCTTCGCATTAAAATACAAGAGGCCCCGACTGGGATTGAACCTGTGCTTGTATGTGTGACTGGAACAAGTGCTAACCATTATATTATCGGGTTCCCCTTCCTTGTTAGATATTATTGATGGAGATTGTTGATCCTGTTCAGATAAATCAGGATATTCTAATTTTATTAAACATTTTATTATAGAATGTTAATGCAATAACTGTCTAATCAAAATATTGATTTCAATTTAAAAGCTATAAATATTAAAATAACAAAATGCTTTAAGAAAATATTACGCCTATTTCTTAAAGAACCTTATAAACCAATTATTTCTGGCAAAACAGTTCCTTATTTTTTGCCTGTTTAGATCAAACTAATTGATGGTTCATCAATCAGCCTCTGCGAAAGGGAGTAAAAGGGTTATTTTTTCCCGGATACTCCCGAGACAAGATATTTCAATTAGGAGGGACATAATGATGGAATTTTCTACCGGGTTTTTATTTTAACCCTATCAGAGTGGTTAAGAAACTTTAACCTCTCCCCTTATCCATCAATTAAAATGGTGGTTGGGTAAGTTTGGACTTAATAGTCCGTTCAGGCAGTGCCAAGATAGATCTCTTTTAGAAGTTATCCTTTTAAAAACTAATTAGATCCTATTTTCTATATTATATCTATGCGAAATTTTACGAATCAAAATGTCTAATTGGAATTTTTCATCTGTAAAGAATTCAAGTCTATGGGTAAACAAAACTTTCCTCTATTGACTCTTATTAGCATTTCTACATGAGTTACTACCAATCTTCCTAGGTATATAAGTAACAGTAAATAGAATGAATCATATATAATTATATAATAATAAAAAACTATTTAACTTAAATTATATAATAATAACTATTATATAATTATTTATAAAATAATTATATCATTATGTATTTATTGTTGATAGATTTAATAAAGGCATTTATTAAAACAAAAATATGAGAATAGAAAAAAAATTCTCTTCTATGTCATCTTGTTTACTTTTTCTCATATATACCGAAGTTATATAGGAAAATAATTGTGTTTGCAAAAAAAATCTAAAACTGGAATTTAAACTAAATTAACCTCTTTAAGGGGTTTAAAGTCCTCCTTAAGGGTGTCACAAAGTTGGGTATGTTTCTGTTATTATCGTAGCGTTAGGCGTATTTATGCTAGAGAGTTGAAACATTGTACGAAAAATTTATAAATAAAAACAATTAATTACACAGAAGTCCTATATTTTTAATTATATAATAATAACTAAGCTTTCGGACTAAAAATTAGTCATCATCAGAGTTAACAAATATATAATATTTAAATTTACAAACACTTCATATTGCACCTTGGTATGGTTTGGTAAGCTATGTCTTTATTTATATATTTTTTTATTAGTCCACAAAAAGAAACTTTTTAAGTACAAAATTATCCCATTAGGCAAAAATTTCCAAAGAAAATTCGCTAAAATTAAGTACAAAAAAAAGACTTTATTTAAAAAAATTTTAAATATAGGGGTCATTCCATATCAAATCAACACAAAAAAAGTACATTTTTGGATTTGATGTCAACCGATTTAATATAATTTGCTGACAGGTAGGCACCATAGAAGGAGAAAGAATACCCAGATTTTTGGCTCCATTTGGTGCAGCCATATGGCACAGTAGATTTCTAAAAAAATATTTTAAAATTGGTGGTGAATTCCAAAAAATGTGATTTTTCAACTTTTCTTTGACTACAAAAATGGTTGTATCTAATAATGCTTGCATATGGCATGATTTTATTTAGTGGTGCGCTTAAAGCTTAAATTAGCCTTTTCAAATAATTCTCGTACTTTAGGAAATTAGTCACAATTTTTTATTATAGCAAATATAAAATAAAAATGCAATATCTCAAAAAGCGCCTTTAAAAATTTTGAAAAAAAATCCTAAAAAGAGCTTAAACTGTTAGTAAAAAATGTCCAATAAGTTTTCATTTTGGGACCGCCATGGAATTGAACACAGTAGCACATAACGCGTGTCAAGGTATGTCAAAGTGTAAAAAAGTTAAAGACTATCACATAACATGATAGGAATTGCAAAAAAGTGACTTTTACTTTTTGACACACGTTATGCGCCACTCTCTCCAATCCCTTGGCGGTCCCAAAATGAAACTTAGTGGACATTTTACTATCAGTTTAAGCTCTTTTTAGGATTTTTTTCAAAATTTTTAAAAAGGCGCTTTTTGAGATACTAGCATTTTTATTTTATATTTGCTCATAATAAAAACTTGTGACTAATTATCCTAAAGTATATAGAATTAATTTGAAAGGGCTAAGTTTAAGCTTTTAAACGCCACCTAAATAAAAAATCATGCCATATGCAGAATTTAGATACAGCATTTTTTGTAGTCAAAGAAAAGTTGAAAAATCACATTTTTTGGAAAATTCACCACCCCTTACTGCGGCAATATAGCTGCACCAAATGAGCCAAAAATCTGGGTATTTTCTTCCTTCTTGGGGCCTACCTGTCAGCCAAATTATATTAAAATTGGAGGTATCAAGTATTTTTACCTGTGTTGATTTGACATGGAATGACCCTCAGTCTTTAACCAGAAATAATAACTCACTGTAAATTCATATAGCACGGAGAAATGATTCGAAAATTTTGAGATTTGACACGCATGTAGACATATATAAGATGAACATATGCGCCAATGTTAAATTTATAATAAGCATTTGTTCAGTTTTTGCATTGAATACGTTTTTTAAAAACTGTGAAAAGTAGAGAAATAATCCAATTGAGTTAAAATTTATTTCATGTTTATTAATTTATTAATAAGTATATTTGGTTTTGTTTCAATATGGCAAGTACGGGTTTTGTTTGATCATACAACCACTATCATATAGACCTTCTGGAAAATAAAACTAATGTATTTACTATCTGAGACGAGCAAAGCAAGTCTGAAGGAGTGAGGATGAGCGTAGCGAATCCGATCTTATGAGGTAAAGTTTCGTGGAACACCGTACCTGATTTTTTTTTATAATTAAGAAATATGAAGCCATTTACATTAAATAACAAGAAGAAATATAAAAATTAGATTTTAAAATTTTAATATAAAATACATGCGTATTTAATTTATTACGCACCATTTGGCTTATTTTGCCAAGTGGCAAAATTTTAAAGCAAGATTCCCTTATAAAAATAAACCATCCACTAAATTATTTATTTTAGATTAATTTTGTTCGTTTCTCAGCAGGAGTAATAAAACCCAATATTTTTACTTTTCACCGTTTATACAGAAGGTATATAGGAAAAGTATATATTGTGATGCACTAAAAATCATAACCGAGATTTCAACTCCGTTATTCAATTTAGGTGTTTTTTTTACAACCTCCTGAGAGGCTTTTTCCAAGTTGTCTGTCTGCATGTCTGTTATCGTCGTAACTCTTAGTGTGGTTGTGTTGCAGTGTGTTAGAGTTGTAACTTGTTGGTACGAAAATTCGTCTTTACATTGCTCTAGTTTATCCAAAGGACATCATACTATAAAATACAAAATAATACTAAAACTAGCTACTACATACGACAAAATACAAAAACATACTATACCTAGCTACTGCATACTACAAAATACAAAATAATACTAAAACTAGCTACTACAAAATACAAAATAATACATAAGCTAGCTACTACATACTACAAAATACAAAATAATACTAAAACTAGCTACCATACATACTAAAAAATACAAAATAATACTTAAGCTTGCTACTACATACTACAAAACACAAAATATACTAAAACTAGCTACTACATACTACAAAATACAAAATAATATAGCTAGCCTACTACATACCTACAAAATACAAAATAATACTAAAACTAGCTACTACATACTACAAAATAATTCTAAAACTAGTAACTACATAGTACAAAATAAGATATAAAGAATATTTTATTGATTCCTTTTATACCTTAAAACGCATAATGTAATGACACAGTAATTTAACCTTTAAAAATACCTTATATACCAAATTTATTCCGTCGGGTAAAGGATATTCAAAGGGATTATACTATATTAATAAATAAATTTACCAAAAAAACGCCAGAGATTCGGTGCTGAGGACAAAAAGTACAATTTATTGTCGAAGACGTTTTTCTTTCTTTATAATCCCATTATTGAAAGTGATAACGTCTTAAAGTATAAAAATGTGGTGGCAGAGCATTTTACGCATTATTATACTTTTATACAAAAAAAATATTAATAATTACTGAAGAAGAAGAAAAATTTAAAGGATAGCCTTATAAATAAGAAGCTAAAGGTGGGGTAATAAATAATAAGTCTGACCCGTCCGGTAGGCCTGAGCTGAGAGGGCCGGGGCCATAGCTTATTTATTGCTCTTAATCCAGTACTAGTTATACCCAACCTTTCTTTCGTTTTTACTTTATAAGCAATATTTAAATTTAAAAATAAAACCCAAAAGGATTGCTATCTGTACGACAGAATTCCTGACGGTAAACAACTTGAACGGTTTTAAAACAAATTTAAACGAAAGAAATAACCGTAATTAAACTTCCAAAAAGTAAAAGATGATATCAAAAGATTTATCCTGTATTGTTCTTCTTTATTTTCAGGCTGTTGTATGATACCATAAAAGCTGAAGTATTGTGTCATTGTACTTACGAGTGTGTTTTGTTTTACAAAATATGTATTACTGGTGTGTTAAATTTTTTTAAAGTCAATAGCCACTGGCTATTTTTATAAACTAAAAACAATGACTTTAATTCTATAAGATAATTAGCTATAAAATTAAGCTATGGTCATTTCACACTACACTGTGGGCATCATCAGGCTAATAAACTAAACACTACATTAACAACTAAACATCACAGAAAACAAATAAATCACATATACATAAGACTAGAAAAAATAAATAAATACAAAATAATACTATAGCTAGCTACTACATACTACAAAATACAAAATAATACTAAACCTGCTACTACATACACAAAATAATTCTAAAAAAACTAGTAACTACATAGTACAAAATAAGATTTGATTATTGTATAAATACAATAATCAGAATAAATAAAATAATCAAGAATAAATTAAATAAATAAGAAAATTTAAACAAAGATTAATTTAACGTAAATTTATTATTTTGTTATTGTTTAATCATTATCATACAATATTATAACAGTGCGAGAGATTTTATTTTTTTCACATATCCAGTTTATACTCGATATGTGAAAAAAATAAGATCTCTCGCACAATTATAATATTGTATCATAATGATTAAACAATAACAAAATAATTAATTTTCGTTAAATTAATCTTTGTTTAAATTGTCTATATATTTTCTCTTGGTATGATACTAACATAATATTATTCTATAATATTAATATTATAGAATAATATTAGTTACTATTCTATAGTTTTAATACTATAGTATTAGTAACTGGTACTATAGTATTAGTATTAGTAAGTACTATAATATTCTATAGTTACTATTCTATAGTTACTATTCTAATATTAGTTCTATTCTATACTCATAATAGAACTTTTACGAGATACTTCGGAACTTTTCTTTATCACTTCAAATTTGCTACGCTTGTCTTTACAACTTTAGACTTGCATTGCTCGTCCTCAGAATATATAAAGTACAAAAATTTACTGCTGCAAATTTTCGGACTCGTTTCGCTCGTCATGAGACAGCTAATACGTTTGTTTTATTCCCCAAGCTCACTCATCCAGGCACTTGCTTTGCTCGATGCTGCTTAACTTTAATGATCAAATATAAAACCATATTTACAGTTGCCGTATTCAAACGAAACTAAGTATACTTATTTGTCACGCAAAGTAATCCTTGTACCAAAGTTCAGCTGAAATCCATTATTTTTCGAACTTTGCTATTATTTTAATAAATATTCAAGTCATTCGATAAAAATTGAACTAATGGTAATAATGAAATGAAATTTAGCTCATATGGTGATCTTGTGTACACAAGTTATACAACTTTATAAGTGCCAAACCTCAAACCAATCAACCATTTTTTCCTACTTTTATAAATAATTTAGGAAAAATGGATACTTGAGGTGAAATCGCTAATAATTAACCTGATAACCTATATACCTGCGGGATAAAGTAGGAAAAGTAAAACCCAAACTAAATTGGTGAATTTTTTCTTCCTTATTACTTTAATTGGTTGGGCCCTCTAGGATGAAAATCTTTACATGTGCCTTGTGTCATTCAACAGAGGTGTTAACCGGTGGATCCGAGCCTGTGCGATTTCAGGTACTTGTAAGGGTACCTTACCTTTTATGAACTCAAGTCTATAGGCAAAATTTAGGACCAATATTATTTTATATGAAAATATAAAGATATATATATTTCCGTTTTACGGCTTTGAAAGGGGAAAAACAGTCTAGGAGTGGGGCACGTGTTGTGTCTTGTTACAACTACATAAACTTATAGTATTGTCATGACTCTTCTGTAGATTAAACACAAAATATCCGCAATAGGACTTATGAAGTAGAACACTATTTTGTATCTAAGAAGGTTAGCAAAAAGAGCCCAACGATATAGCCTAATTGCTAGGTAATGCATCTCCTCTTCCTAATTACTATTACTACCACTAGCTAAAGCTAATTCACAAAGCTTAAAAATAATAGAAATATGTCACAATTCAAAACCATATGATTGTAGATTAGAGACTTGTATTCTTTTAGGTTTAAAAAACGCAGTATTAATCTAACGTTTCGACCACTAAACATTTAATTAATATTATTTGAAAGAAAAGATGAGGGAATACATTTTTCAATATTATTATTCTCGTAATTATAATCGACTTAATTATTAGAAAACCATTGGCTTTGACTTCTACCAAATGTATCTCTAACGCAGTTGAAAATCAACTCGGTATGTTAATAGGGGTTGTAAGATTGCAAATATAATTGCATGGGGTTTTCTGGATCCGACAGAGTTTCTAGATAAATTCTGATACCAAAATACTAGAGAGATTTGTAATTTTAAATTTACACAGGGGAGGTATTAGAAACAATTATTGAATTGTTTCTAGGCATTATAGGAATGCCTATAACATGCTTACATTTAATGAAAAGAAAATATTTAAATATTAAAGTTATAATTGGATTATAACTATTTTTTATATAAATTTTATTAGCTACTACTATTATTATTAGTGTGGTAATATACTGAAATGTATTAATGTTATTATTAGAATGTAGTAATTATATTGAAATGTAGCAATATTATTGGCTATTATTGTGTTCTTTAGCCAAAAATGAGAATACGTAAAAATGAGATAGGGGTTAGAACAGTTCCTTAATGCGTCATCCCCTTTATTCAATATCCTTACAATTATCATGTGGTATACATTTAAATTTTAATTCAGTGGTAATAAATTTTAATTTTTGTTCAATGGTAATAAAGTTAAATTTTTGTTTAGTGTTAATAATTTTAAATTTTTGTTCAGCGGTAATAATTTTAAATTTTTGTACAGTAGTAATAAATTTAAACTTTTATTGATAATTAATAGCCTATATTGACAAGATTAATTAATGTAAGTCGTAAATCTAGGAAGTCTGTACTAGAATCAATACTTTTTTGCTATGAGTAGGTGTTCTGAGTTACATGTCAGAGTGCCTGTTTAAGTCATAAGGCACTGTAGCTTTATTCCGCATCACAATATACATTGTTATGCATTGGATGAATATTCAAATTAACAATTATTTTTTTATCGTGAATGACAAAATGATTTTTATGCATATGTGGAGGAGTCAATCAGCCTACATATGTCTTTATTAATATGGTAAAATCCCCATATTATCTAGACTATCGATTGGGTAATTATAGTAACTGTTATCACTTATGTTGTAAATATATTCATTTTCATATTGAAGAGTTGATTAATATTCATAGAAAGTCTGGTTTGTTGACGGATGAATGGAAGGCTTTGGGTATGTCAGGACTAAAAGCTTGATATGGCAGAGACAGGGGCTTTACAAGATATTGTGTTCTGTTATTAGAACAATAGAAGTTTAATATTAATCTCGTTCTAACATGGGGGGGGGGGGTATCTAAATATAAACAACGTTTTCAAACTCTCTCCCGAATACCAGCCCTGGAAATATTTCACTCCTGAAATTCTTTAATAACAGTTGTTATTAATGAGTTCCGTCTGTCGGAGAAAAAAATAAGTCTTAAAGCCACTTTTTATTGCAGAAAGCAAAATGTGGGTAATACAAATTCTGTTTTTGAAAACAGTTTAAGATAAGAATTGCGTTTGCAAAAAAAAATCCGCTAAATAAGAAAATTGCTTCGAGAAGAAAGTCGTAGGGATTCTGAAATGATTAGTACCAGTTTAGCTTAATCGAGCCATCCTAAGTGGCGCAGTTGGCAAACAACTTAATTATGACGGTTATGACAATTTTTTTCACTATTCAGTCACTGTATCTGTGTAAGGTCATTTTATAACGCTACACATACCGTTTTGTATGTATGTACACGTTTATATGGCCTCAAAGGAGCCATAGAGAGCCTCGCAGGCGGGATGTCGGGAATAAAAGGCGGTATATCGGGAATATAAGAGCGGGAATAAAAGGCGATAAAAATTCTTTGAATACCTGGCGAAATGTCATGTAACAACAAACAGTAATGAAAAGAACAAATAATATAAAAGAACAACAATATGACCTCAAATGGGTCACAGAGAGGCCTCCATCTGCCTGCCCGAGAGCTCGAGATCGCGTAGCAGCTACATAACATCGTTTGACATATAATAGCTTTTTTTTTCAAAAAAAACTTAAAAATTGGAATACCACTTAATTAAGTTAAAATTAAAACTGAGAGTTCCCGAGACTGAAACGATCAGTTTGAATTCCAGCGGTCACCCATCCACCTAGTTACCCCGCTTGATGCTGTTTAAACAAAAAATGCTGTTATAAAACTAAATTTTCTTCATACTATTGTTCGTGTTTTTCTCTATGATTGCAATTTGATTGGTGATGAGGCACGGATGATTCTTTTAATGTCTTATTAAATCCACATCATCAATTCAATTATGTATATTAGTTATATTGAAATTAAACTTTATATGATAGTTAATTTATATTAAGGACCTTATCACTTTTGAGGGGTGAATACGTCTAAACCTAAACATTGTTTTTTTTTGTTTAACTCTTTAGAATATCGACACTGGGAGCTACAATGATAACACACACTAAAATGCAGACAGACACTAGAGAGGTCTTAAAAGCACCTAAATGGATATTTCAGGTGTATTCTCGGTTTTGGGGTTTCAGTAAACCCACTACGTTTTACAGATATATATATATATATATATTTACACAACATATATGTACCATACATATGTTATATAGACAAAGTAAAGAAAAACAAAGCACTGTAAAAACACGTAACACAAAATAATTCAAATTAATGTTAATAATTTCATAAACAAATGTATTGTTTTATCTTTCAATAATTAAATTTACCATTACCGCAATTAAATAAAGCAAAAAGGTATTGAAAATTAGATAATCCCATAGTGAAAAATAAAAGTTAATCCAGAATAAGTCTGTGCTTAGAATAATGTTTCTGTGATGTCCAAAAAATATAAAAATATTAAGGATTCTAGACGTGAAGACAGTCTAATGAAGTTATGATTATGACTTACTTGACGGGACCCTTTGTGAACAGAGAGGGAAATAAGGGACCCTTCGTAATCAACTATAACTGATGAATACTAAAATTGTAAGCAGTGTAAGTTTATTTGTATTTTTGTTTTAAGAAGTTATTACAGTGAAATATTTTGTAATTAATAAAGTTTTATTCATCTAGATGTGTGAGGAGTATGGTTGAGAATAGATGAGTGGGTTATCGATGAACAAGACGATATATTTTTATCGACAAAAATATCTTAAGGATTTGGTAAGAAAATCTAAAAGTACTATAAGAAAATCATTTGATACTACTCAGTATAACATTACATTAATAATTAAAACAATATACATGTATCAGACACATTGAAATAAAAAAAGTTAAATTCTGTTAAGGTAAATCAGTGAAGTGTTTCATCATTCGTTATTCGTCAAGAAGAGATCGATAGATTTTAGAATATAAATTTTAACTTGTGTGCTACAGCAGAATAAGGTATTTTTTTCTATGGTAAAGAACTTTATTGGATGCATGAGTCAAAAAGAAGCACAAACCTAAGTCATTTTAATCGAGCAAAAAAAAATTATTGTCTTAATTAAATAATGAAAATAATAGTAAGATAAACGTTCTCTTTTATCTCTACTGATAAAGAAGATGAATGGAAAAAATAAAGAGTATTATTATTTAATTAGTAAATAGAGAGTGGTAAGTTTATCATTTATGAATTAGACTAGAACATGCAATCAGGGTTCGTCTCTTTTACTTAAAAACGAGTTAATATTTAAGGAGCAAGGGATATTTGGATTAGTTTTATCCCGCAATATAGTGAACTGAAACTAGTTCACTCGTTTGTTATGCCCTATGTAAAGATCTATTGATATTTTTATTTCCCTTGTATATTATTTAAATTAATGTCAAATGTTGGTTGTATCAAGTAAAAGTATTGGATTGGAAAACCTAAAATCCCATTTATAATCTAGTTATATTTGTATTAATAGGCAGTAGAACAGACGTAACTTTCTGATTCATTTTGCAATTTTTTAAGGTTTAACTTACTAAAACTACTACCGTTTTAGAAATCTTATTTTTTATAAATAATTTAAGAAAATTTCGTTTGATTGAGCAATATTTTCAAAACAATTTCTTATACGATTTCTTAATATCGATTAAAAATAAAATTAAAGACTTTACGGTATTAAAATAAATGAAAATATATAAATTTGAATGAACATGACTACCAATATTGTGATCAATATTTCATAGTTTCTTTTCGTACAATTTTCATTTCCTCGTTTATTTCGATGGTATATAGGAAAAGTATTGTGTTTGCAAAAAAAACTCTGAATTATCTGAACATCTGAATTATCCGTCCTGAGTGGTTTTAACAAAGTATGTGTTGTCAGTCTGTATGTGTGTGTGTGTGTTTTATCATCGATGCTAGAAGTGTGTTGATACTACAGACTTGATATTGGTACAACAATGAATCTGAATTTTCCGTTTTATGTGTATTTAAGAGTTCCTGAGTGGTTTTCTGACGAAGTTGTCTGTCTGTATGTGTGTGTGTTTTATCACCGATGCTCCAAGTGTGAGCATCGGTGAAACTTGCTGCATGCTCCAAGTGTGAAACTTATTACAAACACCTGTCTTGAGGTCTATTTGTGCTACCCGGAAAATAATTTTGCATGTTATGATTGAGGAAGATTCTTCCAGAGGCTCATTCATTCATTGAGAAAAATCAGTTACTATTTTCATAAAGGAAAGAGAAAGGTTATTTCAGCTGACAGCGTAATCTAATTTTATTTTAAAATAATTGATAAATAAACAACGTGAAAAGGCAATTAGAATATTGGTAGATAATTATCTGAAGGGTAGATCCAAGTGTCACAAAGTTTGCCCCCCCCCCCTTAATTGATTAAATTTCTCAACTAGGGTCGTAATCACTTCAGAGGGTCCCGGTGGCAAACCTAATATGATTGCTTTGCATACGTCTTACCTTCTGCAGTGCATTCTAGCCCTTCTATGCTTTGTGGTGTCAATAAGAATGAATATTAACATTCTTAATAGACGTTTATTAGACAGGATTTTCACATAAAGATGTCTAAGATTTTGAATTAATTATTTTAATTGATTGTACCTTATGACAAAATTCATTAAAATAATAGTTTATAACACATGCATCCTCTATGAAATGTCGATTATTGCAACATTTACATTAAAGAACTAAATTATATGATTCGACAATGTTCAGGATTCCCAAATAAGTATGTTGATTGTATGCATGTTACATAAGCATGCTGCAAGTTATTACGCTGAGTAAACCTTTGTAAGAAATTAGACCAATAAATGTTTTTAGTTTATAATTTAAATATTTTATTTTGTTGTAAATCAATAGATTCCATTAATTATATTTAACACTCAGTTATAAAAGAGTTAACTCCTTGGACTTATAATCAATATAAGTTAATTACGATTAATGAAGACTAGAGTCCCAGTTATGTTATTAGTTTAATGTTTGTAATATTAACTATTCTAGAGTGCTACGTTCAGTCTAACTACAGATATGAAAAAATTTTAAGTTAAATTAAACTTATATATATATATATATATATATATATATATATATATATATATATATATATATATATATATATATATATATATATATATATATGTAAATATATATATATATATATATATATATATATATATAATATATATATATATATATATATATATATAATATATTAATATTAAAAAATAGATGAAACAAACCGACTCAAAACGATAATCTTATTAATTCTATTATACATATTTTTTAATAAAATAATATAGAAAAATAGATTCTATATTATTTTATTAAAATACATCAGTTTCTATGAGGTATCTAAGATATTTAATATTTTAATAAAATACTTTTTTAAACTCGAGCTAAAAATGTGGTTTTATAATAATTATAATTGAAACGATTGTTGAAGAAAATTACATTAAAAAAAGTTAAGATTTGACATTAAAAGGTAGAAAATAGGGTAGGGGGAGAGACAAGTTGTGACTTGAAGTTTGAAAATTTTACTTAGTAATTACATTAAGCCCACTGTATTGTGCATCTAAGCGAGATATTTATTAATTAATAAGACTTCTCTAAGTCTGACTTATCTTAGGGCTCTTATCTACTGTAAACCTCCCCGAACAAAACTCACAGCCCTCAAAGAACTGCTCAACTTTCAGTTCTTATTTCTAGACTTTTGAATCTTTTTTTACCTTTTTTTCTGCCTGCCTTTCTTCATTTAGATTAATTAGCTTGATTCCAGATTAATCATGAAGAGCTTTTTTTTAAGAGGAAAAATATACAATAATTTTATAAGAGGGTAAGATGGAGTGAAGATTAGTATATTCTTTTTCATTCTTTTTAAAAATAGAAAGCACTGACTTTGTTTATTAGTTCTATGGTAATGATTTGAATTTACACCTTGCATTGTAAGTTTTATATATAATGTTGTTAACTCGCTCGGTAAATCCTATTTCCCTCTCTAGGGAGTGTAAGTAGCCGCATATCGTATAGGCAGATAAAAGTCAATTTGAAATTTACATTGTTCAAATGGGAAATCAAATTAGAGATGGTGCGTTACTTTTGTAAATTTAAAAAATTTCGTGTTACTTTTGTATATTTTGAACATTTTGAAAATTCATGAAACTCGGAAATATGTTATGATCGATTAGATATTAGCACGCATGTAGTCATCTATAAGATCAACATATGTGCCAAGTTTCATATAATTTTCAGCATTAGTTCAATTTTTATCGAATGACTTACTATGACACTAAATCTCATTGTCAATTCAAGTTATATAATAAAATATTATATTCATGCGAGTCGGGATGATAAGAATTCATGGGGACAGGGACATGATAAGAAACTGATTTTATTTTGACATTTAAATTTAAACTTGTCATTTTAAATTAATATATTATAAGTATTTGTTTAGACTTTAAAAAGAGTTTTACAATATTAAAATATTGCAACTAATTACAAGCACTACGATTGTATTACTTTAACCATAATATATAGTTAGTTCACTAACTATATAGTGAACTAGTTATATAGTTAGTTAGTTCACTTTAACTATAATATATATATAATATATATAATAATATATATATAGTTGATCCCACTTTAACTGTATATATTATACAGTTTTGTTTGTTGGTATTATTCTTCATTTATTTTCCAATAATAATTTAATTTATTAGTACTGATATTAAAATTAAAGAATAGGATCCATTGAAATAATTCTGGCGCGGTGGTCCGCATGTCGGCGAATTTCCTTTGGATGCGTGTTTTCGTGCTTTTACATTATATAAGTTTACAACTACTAAATAAATAATTCTGGCGCGGTGGTCCGCTATCGGGGGAATTCATTTAGAATGCGTGTTTCCGTGCTAAACAACCCACTTCTTGCTTATGCAAGAACCATGCCCATTTCGTGGTCCGGTTCATGCTTTAGAACCTAAGCAGTTACTCAATTGTCAAGCACTGCTCGTAAACTCATTTTGTCTGTATTTTCCAAAGGAAATGCGCTAAAACCTTTAAATATAACTGACTAAGCTTAAAGATAAGTAACTAAGCTTAAAACTAGTGCAAATAATAGTGCGTACTTCTAATTTTAGAGGCATAGTTTTGTACAACCAACTGGATAATTATGCGATAATTACGAGCAGTGCTTGACAATTGAGTAACTGCTTAGGTTCTAAAGCATGAACCGGAACCACGCAATGGGCATGGTCCTTGCATAAGCAAGAAGTGGGTTGTTTAGCACGGAAACACATGAAATTCGCCCGACAGCGGACCACCGCGCCAGAATTATTTATTTAGTAGTTGTAAACTTATATAATGCAAAAAGCACGGAAAACACGCATCCAAAGGAAATTTCGCCCGACATGCGGACCACTGCGCCATTATATTTTCTAGTTGTAAACTTATATTTAGTAAAAAAAATTCTGGCGCGGTGGTCCGCATGTCGGGCGAATTTCCTTTGGATGCGTGTTTCCGTGCTTTTTACATTATATAAGTTTTCAACTACTAAATAAATAATTCCGGCGCGGTGGTCCGCTGTCGGGCGAATTTCATTTATTATGCGTGTTTCCGTGCTAAACAATCCATTTCTTGCTTATGCAAGAACCATGCCCATTGCGTGGTTCCGGTTCATGCTTTAGAACCTAAGCAGTTACTCAATTGTCAAGCATTGCTCGTAACTCATTTTGTCTGTATTTTTCAAAGGAAATGCGCATAATTCTCCAGTTGGTTGTACAAAACTATGCCTCTAAAGTTAGATGTACGCACTATTATTTGCACTAGTTTAAAGCATAGTTACTTATCTTTAAGCTTAGTCAGTTATCTTTAAAGGATTTAGCGCATTTCCTTTGAAAAATACAGACAAAATGAGTTACGAGCAGTGCTTGACAATTGAGTAACTGCTTAGGTTCTAAAGCATGAACCGGAACCACGCAATGGGCATGGTTCTTGCATAAGCAAGAAATGGATTGTTTAGCACGGAAACACGCATAATAAATGAAATTCGCCCGACAGCAGGCCACCGCGCCGGAATTATTTATTTAGTAGTTGAAAACTTATATAATGTAAAAAGCACGGAAACACGCATCCAAAGGAAATTCGCCCGACATGCGGACCACCGCGCCAGAATTATTTTCTAGTTGTAAACTTATATTAGGTAAAAAAACAATAAAAAATTATTGTCCCTACTAGGATTTGAACCCAGGTACTCTGGGTTTGAGTGCACGCATCCAAAGGAAATTCGCCCGACATGCGGACCACCGCGCCAGAATTATTTTCTAGTTGTAAACTTATATTAAGTAAAAAAAAACGATAAAAAATTATCGACCCTTCCAGGATGTGAACCAGGTACCCTGAGTTTGAGTGGTCGTATTGACTCCGGACTACTGGTATTCAACTCAGAGGCCCAAAAAAACATAGAAAACGACACCCTACTCGAAATTTAATTTTCAACGACCGTAATTTTGGTTTTCTATAATTTTTGTGGTTTTTTCGACTTTTGGTAACTTAAAGTGGTCGTATCGACTTCGGACTGGTTTCATTCGATTCAGCGCCCAATATTACATAGAAAACGACACCCTACTCGAAATTTATTTTTTATCGACCTAAATTTTGGTTTTCGGTCATTTACAATGGTTTTTTCGATTTTTAGGTCACTTAGAGTGGTCGTATCGACTTCGGACCGGTTTCATTCGATTCAGTGTCTCAAAAAACCTTTTTCGCGGCTAAAAATATTAACCCTGAATTTTTCTGATTTTTTGAAAATTTCGCTGACTCAGCAAACCAGGTTGATGACGTCACAAAAACCTGGTTTTCAATAGGGTTCGTGTCCTCCCAAAGGTTGATTTTTGTACCAAGTTTGGTTAAAAAATATTAATCCGTTCGAAAGATAGAGTGTTTACAAGAAAGAGTCTAGAAATACATATATATATATATATATATATATATATAATATATATATATATATATATATATATATATATATATATATATATATATATATATATTATATATATATATATATATATATATATAATATATATATATTATATATATATATATATATATATATATAAAGTCTCGTGAAAATTTTTTTTTCGTCATAAGGGACCTCTGAAACGGATTTGTGTCGTGGTCCGAGGTTCGAATTCCGCCATGACGCCTATCCCATTAGGCGAATTTCCAAAGGAAATTCGTTAAAAAAAGATAAGAAATTATCGACCCTTCCAGGATGTGAACCCAGGTACCCTGAGTTTGAGTGGTCGTATTGACTCCGGACCACTGGCATTCAACTTAGAGGCCTGAAAAACATTGAAAACGACACCCTACTCGAAATTTAATTTTCAACGACCGTAATTTTGGTTTTCTATAATTTTTGTGTTTTTTTCGACTTTTTGGTCACTTAGAGTGGTCGTATCGACTTTGGACCGGTTTCATTCGATTCAGCGCCCAAAATTACATAGAAAACGACACCCTATTCGAAATTTATTTTTTATCGACCTAAATATTGGTTTTTGGTAATTTACAATGGTTTTTTCGACTTTTTGGTCACTTAAAGTGGTCGTATCGACTTCGGACTGGTTTCATTCGATTCAGCATCTTAAAAGACATAAATATTGACCTTTTGCGTGGCGAAAAATATTAACCCTGAATTTTGCCGATTTTTTCAAAATTTTGCTGACTCAGCAAACCGGGTTATTGACGTCACAAAAACCTGGTTTTCAATAGGGTTCGTGTCCTCTCAAAGGTTGATTTTTGTACCAAGTTTGGTTAAAAAATATTAATCCGTTCGAAAGATAGAGTGTTTACAAGAAAGTGTCTAGAAATACATATATATATATATATATATATATAATATATATATATATATATATAATATATATATATATATATATATATATATATATATATATATATAATATATATATATATATATATATATATATATATAAAGTTTCGCGAAACGTAATTTTTCGTCATTAGGGACCTCTGAAACGGATTTGTGTCGTGGTCCGAGGTTCGAATTCCGCCATGACGCCTATCCCATTAGGCGAATTTCCAAAGGAAATTCGCTAAAAGGTTTGCGCGAAGGTGGGAAAATTTTCTTTAAAAAGCTTCCTTGCATCACTTTTTGTTTTATACCTTATAACCTGAGCAATAGTATTGTTAATTTTATTTACATATTTTCCGATTTTTTCAAAAGAAATTCGCATATGCATTTTAAATTTTAGACAAAACTATGGTCATAATTTTAACATCGACTCGGTACCGCAATTTTATCGCTAAAATATTTATTTTAAAATATTATATTTTAGCGCATTTCCCTTGAAACAACCGGGAATATTTGTGTAAGAAGTTTAAAATATTATTGCTAACGTTATAATACATCAAATGATTGATGAGCAAGAAGGCATCCATTGCGAAGAAAAATTTTTGGCTTGCGGACCTCCAAGCCAGAATTATTTTTACTTTCTCATTTATACCGTAGGTCTTAGGAAAAGTATTGTCTTTGCAAAAAAATCCGAAACCGGAATTATCCGTTGCAGGTGGTTTAATGGCCACCTAAGTAGTTTTTACAAAGTTATCTGTTTGTATGTGTGTGTGTGGTTGTCTGTGTGTATTCATGCTAGAGAGTTAACACTTTGTACAAAAATCAGTACAACGCTGTAGTTGTGATATTCGGAAAATATTTTTTATGACGTCATTAACCCGCAATTTTGACTCATTTCTAAAAATCATAAAACGCGGAATAAATGATGCAATCCAATTAAGATTTGGCACGCATGTAGCAACGTATGTGCCTCGTTTTATCTCATTATCAGCATTAGTTCAATTTTCATCAAATGACTTTTTTAAAAAGAACTAAACAAAAATAGGAAAACAATTCAATTGATTTGAAATTGGGTTCAAGTATGTACCTTTATGTAATAAATAAGTACACTAAGTTTCGTTTAAATACGACAAGTATATTTATGACTTTAGTTGGATCATAAAAATTAAGCAGCAATGAGAGTGGTCAGTGATATATGGGTGACCGCTGAGAATGATACTGATGCATTTACTTTCTGACGACGAGCGAATTTGATCTGATGAGGAAAAGTGCCGCGGTACCTCGAAACTTATATGTATATATATATATATATATATATATATATATATATATATATATATATATATATATATATATATATATAATATATATATATATATATATATATATATAAACTTATATTGTGTAAAAGTATTGCTGGTACTAAGATCCAAACCTGGGAATGGGTTCCCAGGTTTTTAAGCTTGGGAGCTTAAACCTCTTCTTCAACACTCTAACCTCATAAGCTCATTTTTACTTTGGAAATTCGTTAAAAAAAGTTTAAAAAAAAATAATGATTTTATTCATATTTCTTAAATTCTTATTGAAACATTAAACCCAGGTTAGTTAAACCAACAAATTTATTCAATAACTGACATTTTTAGCAAAAACGCTGAACTTTTTATATTAAATAAAATATGCATGTATTTCATAAACACAATACAAGTAACAAATAAATGTATATCAACTTTCAAAAGGTTAAATAAAATAAATTAATATTAAAGCATTCAAACTAAGATTACTTAACTGAATTTTAATTTTTTTTTGTTAAGAACAACATTTTTAAAGTTTAAAGAATGTTACTACAGTTCGTAGTGTAATATATTCAAGTAACTAACATACAAATATTTTGGCTTCTTCTGATAATATCCTTGACTTTAGTATCACCCCCCCCCCCAATCACTCAGTCTTTCACTCTCTGAGCCTAGGGATGAAAAATGTATTCGCTTTTTCACAAAAAAAAAACTATAGATATTTGACAATGTATTATTTATTTCATAAATGACCTCTTGTCTTTTTTCGAGTGATTTTTTTCTGAATTCTAAATTGATATTCTAAAAACAGCCATATATCCTTAAAGTCAATACTTTGGTAAGAACTTGCCCGAAGGTTATAATGTACTTTCATCAGTTTTTTTAGTCTAAGATAAAGATCTACAGATGGCTTATAAAGTTTAAATGTTATGCTAAAGTCGTGATAACCTGCATAAGACTTTCACTTATAACATACAATACGTAAACATGTACATTACTTTGGTAATAAGTTTAACTTAAGTTAATACTACTTTAAGTTGGTACGCCGTTTTAGTGTAATTTTATACAATAATAATGAGTATAAAACTGTAATTATTATATGTATATTAGTTTTAATTACACTACAAATCTAAAATAAATGTTTTCCTTGTGTAAAATGCAAAGGCCTTCTTAATATAAGAAACTTTTTCAACAATGCTTATTGAATTTCTTGGTTTACAAAATAAAGTAAATTTATTATTACAATTTTTATAATGATCGTATATATATTTTTGATAAGTTTTCTCATTGATTTTTATTTATTTATATATCATTAAATATAATAATATATAAACAAATAAAAATTTAATAAAAATCAACGAGAAAACTTATCATAAAATATATATACGACCAATATAAAAATTGAAATAATAAACATACTTTGTCTTGTAAACTAAGAAATTCAATAAGCATCGTTGGAAAAGTTTCTAATATTATTATAATCATATTCATTTAATTTTGTAATAAAAAATTAAATTTTATTTAAAAACAAAATAATTCTGGCGTGGTGGTCCGCATGTCGGGCGAATTTCCTTTAGATGCGTGGTCCGTGCTTAACAACAATCCTGGTTGGAATGATAACTTTAATCGTTTTTTACATTATATAAGTTTACAACTACTAAATAAATAATTCCGGCGCGGTGGTCCGCTGTCGGCGAATTTCATTTAGAATGCATGTTTCCGTGCTTAACAACCATTTCTTGCTTAAGGTTCCGGTTCAACTTAAGGTAAGGTTCAGCTTTTACCTTATCATTTTTGGTAATTACTAAAAATACTTTACTATTGAATGGTAAGCCTTTTTAAAAATTTAATTATTATTAGGCTTTAGAAGTTTTGCGAGGGAGATTTTTATGGTATTAGGCAGAATTTTGCCCAACAATGTTGACAAATCAGTGTCTTCGTGCGTAAATGCGTTTCTTTTCTTTTCGAACAATTTCTTCTATCAAATATAATTAATTTCACCGAAAAACATTTCTCAGGGAGGTATAAAATTAAAGATGTAATCTGAATCAAATTGTACAACCATTACCTTTATTAACTTGTTAACTAAAAATGCAATAAATCGGTTGGAATATTGTTTTGAATCGATTACGTGTTTCATAAAACAAAAAGAGTACAAGAACAAACTTACTCGGACAACACTATCACACACCTTCCCACTTACTTAGTGTCGTAACATATGAAGTCTACCCTGTACTTTTGTTCAAGGTACGACATAAGATAGACCTTAGGCTATACCTTAAGTATCAAAATCACAATATTTCTTATTATTTATAGCCCAATAATAAAACACATCACTTAAAATATCTGACAAGGAAATTTTTATTTAACAAATTCTTTTTTAAACTCTTCAAATTGCAGATAGAGCATCAAATCAAGCGACAGATTTTACGATCCCTTCCAAATTATCCTTTTGCAGCTTGAGTTTGCAATAACTTTAGTGTGAAGTCATTACAGACGAATTGCATTATGACACGGTCCATTATGATTTTTTTTAAGACTATTAACTGGATATTGGCAGAACAGAATAGCAATAATAAGGAAGGTTTCTTGTTGGTTACCTGCTGTTAGAGTACAATTGGAATCATATAAGTGGTTTTTTGTTTTCTTTTATTGTTTGAAGTAACAATAACATCCAAGGTTGCTTCGTCAATAACTTATAACTTACTCATTATCCACTTCTTTCTTTTTTTTTGTTTTTTGGTTTTTGGTTTTTGGTTTTTGGTTTTTGGTTTTTGGTTTTTGGTTATTATTTCTCTAATTTGATTTGTTTTCTCTTTTTCGGATGATTGCAAACTGAATAATACTTCAAATTATTTTATGTGCTGTCGGAAACAAATTAAACAAATGTTCTTTTTAAGTGACTCAAACTTTTTTTGCTTTTCCTCACCTACTACCATAGTCTTACAATAGTATTGTATCTTGTATTGGCATTTGAATCGTACATTTTCTAGTTCACCCTAACAAAGGGACTTAGGGGTAATTGGTTCTCTCCTTAGGGAGGAAATAACCATATTAATGCCTATGTATTTGTAAAAATAAGGAAGGAAACAAAAATGACGGCGGAAAGTTGGGTACAATGGACTCACTTGTGACCCACTTGGACATAAGAGGTTTAAGTGCCTTGGAGATAACTTCCGCCGGACAAAAAGGGCGGAATGTGATATACTCTCTACCCAACCGTTTAGCGCAAAAGAAAAAAAAATACATTTCTAGATTCTAGAAATTCAATGGCCAAATCTAGCTAGAAAAACTTTTGGTTTTATCGTTTTATTGCAAATCGGGGTATTTATTTATAATTTTAAAAAGGAATGACATTTTTTGTTATGCTTGAATTACTAACCATGACAACCGCTAAATTTTTTTAAATATTTGTTTTTATTAAATTTTTAATTGATAAGTTTTTATTTTTTATACATTTGATGTTAAGTAAATAAGAATTTTTGGGTTTTTATGATTAATTAGTGTTTTTGGGCAACTTGTTCAAGAATAACAATTATGCAAAATTGTGTGAATTAAAATGAATTTAAATAAAAATGTAAGTTTCGTTGGTTTTTTCTATTCAAAGAGGAAAAATCTTTTACGGACCACGGGAAAATACTACACCCCTCTTTAATTTCCTTGCTCGGCTGCGCCTTAGGAACCAACAAAAATTGGGGCGTAATAATCCTATTTCCTCCCTTGGTACGCAAAGAACTATAATGAAATATTACAAAATTAATACAATTCATTAAGATTGTTAAATTTAAAACAATTCTGCACAAATTTATTCAATGTTTAACTTAACAAACAATTTTTAAACATAAAATAAAATGTAATACTTGCTCATGATACATGTGGCATTGCCAGATAAGGTATTAAGGACTCATTTCATTAGTATTTGCAATGTTGTTCTTTATTAAAGATAAAAACTTCAGACGTGCATAAGCAATAAATTTTAAGATAAACTTTATTTTTCCATATTTTCAAAAAATGCTTTAAAACAAATGTAGATTTAAATATTGATACAATAAGTAAGACAAATCTTGATAATACTGGTTTTTGTGCAATTCCATTTCAACAACTTAAATTTTTAGCATTAAAAAAGGCGTACTTAGCACTTAAAATACATATTCTTAAATCAAAAGTATTTTTAGAAAACATCATACTTAAAATGTTTAACATATTTCTTAGAACTTAGGTAAAATATATATTTTTAATGTAAGATATTAATCTTTTTTTGTCAGAAAGGCACTCAGTTATGCACACCTCACCGCACCATACACCTAAATAATGTAATAACACTTAAGTTTAGGAACTAAATTTCCACATATTCATACATTATTAGTTGGTCAGTTTGTCATATAGGGTGTTTTAGATATCCTACGCATTCGGTTTCTATCTCCTGACAGTAACTAAATAGTAAAATGTACACTGCTAAAACGGGTAGAACACACAACTTAGTCTAAAGAAAGTATAAACAAAAATTACTTGAGAAGTGTAGTTTAGTAACCATATTATCTTATTCTTTAAGTTATCTTATACTTCTAGTTATCTTCTTCTTCAAGTTATCTTCTTCTTCAAGTTATCTTATATTTCAGGTTATCTTAGCCTTCAAGTTATCTTATACATCATGTTATCTTATTCTTCAAATATTAATTCAAGTTATCAATTATATTTAGGAGGATTAGGTTTATACACAATAATAGGTAATACACTAATCTTGCCTTGCTTTCGATATAATTTCATATTTTTCAATTAAGCTCGCCAAAATTGTGTATTTTTTGATTTATTTACCCTTTTCTCCTATTTAAATCGCTCGATATCGGGCGAATTTCCTTTGTGTTTCCGTTCTTAATACCAGTCCTGGTTGGAATGATAATTTTTAGTTTTTTACATTATATAAGTTTACAACTACTAAATAAATAATTCCGGCGCGGTGGTCCGCTGTCGGGTGAATTTCATTTAGAATGCGTGTTTCCGTGCTTAACAACCTATTTCTTGCTTAAGGTTCCGGTTCATGCTTTAGAACCTTAGCAGTTACTCAATTGTCGACCACTGCTCGTAACTCATTTTGTCTGTATTTTTCAAAGGAAATGCGCATAATTATCCAGTTGGTTGTACAAAACTATGCCTCTAAAATTAGAAGTACGCACTATTATTTGCACTAGTTTAAAGCTTAGTTACTTATCTTTAAGCTTAGTCAAATATATTTCCTTTAACCACGAATAATTCTCTCCTTATATATATATATATATATATATATATATATATATATATATATATATATATATATATATATATATATATATATATAATATATATATATATATATATATATATTATATATATATATATAATATTATATATATATATATATATATATATCTATATATTTGTAAAACGACAACGTGTAGAGAGTTCTTAATTACATACTTCAAACAATGCAGCACTCGCGATATTAAGTCAATTTCAATTTACAAGTATTATTTCCAGGTGTTTGCTAAACTATAATATTTTATAAATTTGTAATATGCACTCAGTAGTATCAACAGGTACAATACTTTTCAATATAAAATAAGCTAAGAAGAAAACTTGTAATCTCCATCCCAATAACTAAATTATCCCTCCAAATGCATCAACTCAATTATTAACAATTTTTTATTGTTGTTAGCTTAATTTTAGTAACGATGATAGAACACATTTTTTGTGACAGTTAAAACATGCGTGATTCTTCATATTAACTAAAAACTAAAAGACATTTAGTCAGGTGTTACGCAGTTCGTGTCATAGTCTTTAATAAAGTCCAATTATAACCGATTATATATTATTAAGTACTAAAACTTTGTGACTTAAACATAAGAATTTTATTAGAAAATTGCTTTCAGTTTATTATTAAGTTAAAAATTGTTTCAGTTTGAATAAATCTACAACTAGTTAAGAGTTCGTTTCCTTTATCGTGTGTTAATGTGTAATGCATAGAGATATATACTAGAGGGGGAATAGCCTACTAAATACATTAAGAGGCCTGAAACATCTTTTTGGGGCGATCAGGGGCTCTGTGTAACCTCATTGAAACCTCCTTCAAAAGAGAGTTAAGGTTTTAATTAATAAATTTATTTCGGTTACCCGCACATTGTTTGTGTTTTGATTAGTATTTTTAACGTTTTACAATTTAAGTTATATAATTTTGTACTGATTATTTGATTATATTTATAAGCGAAGATAGTCAGGTTACTTTTTCGATGTTTCAAAATTAAACCTCTCTAGTAATAATATCTCTATGTCGTATTGTCTAAAAACTTTGTAATCAGGTATGTCATGAACCGTTTATGATTAAGCTGATTAAAAGATGGAATTATCATTGTTTATTTATTCCCATCCATAGAGATATATACTAAAGGGGGCTTAGTATATACATTCTATCTCAATACATTGAAACCTCCTTTAACAGTTAAGGTTATAATAAATCAATTGAGTTTGGCTTCTTGCCCATTGCTTGTTTTGATTTGTATTTTTAACATTCTCCTACATAAGTTATTGTAATTTTGTTCTGATTATTTGATTTTATTTATAAGCAAAGGTGGTCAGGTTACTTTTTCGATGTTTCACAATTTAGCGTATCGGGCCCTCTAGTAAAAATATCTCTATGCTCACTAATTTATTATAATGCAGAAAGGGATAAGTGTAATTGGCTATATAGAGTCAGCACAATGCAATGTAATGCTGTTCGGCACAGAGTATGTGAATATAGAAAATTTCCTTTATAAAAAAAAATCAAAAAATGAAAATTAAAGATATAAAGAAGAAAAAGAATATGTGTTTATAAATGTAAAAGAAGTAATACTAACAAGATGATTAGATCTTATCAAAAATACAATTTATATATATAAATATATATTATATATATATATATATATATATATATATATATATATATATATATATATATATATATATATATATATATATATATACTTCACATTCTTTTTGCTCCCTTTATCCACAATAATGTATTTTAAAGACACTATAGGGAATACATATAAAAAACACTTCTTACTCCATATACTAGACTATATTTCGCCCCCTAGTCATCGGGGCATATTCATGTCTAAAAACATACAAAAATGAAGAAGAATTAAAAACAAAGTTTTTATATAAAAAAGTAAACACCAATTTCACATATGATAATTCATTTATAAAATAATATGATTAAACTTACAATAAAATTAAGTTGTAAAATATTTATAATTAAAATCAGAGATATTCTCCATCGTCAAAAAATAAAAGCCCTAAAAACGAATTTCTTTTTTAAATTTAATTAAAAAAAATTTTTAACTTATTTTCTAATATTACCCTTATTACAGCTTTCTTTTTTCGTTTTTAGGGCTTTTATTTTTTACTTAATTCTTCTTCATTTTTGTATGTTTTTAGACATGAATATGCCCCGATGACTAGGGGGCAAAATATATATAGTCTAGTATATGGAGTAAGAAGTGTTTTTTATATGTATTCCCTATAGTGTCTTTAAAATACATTATATATATATATATATATATATATATATATATATATATATATATATATATATAAATATATATATTATATATATATATATATAATATATATATATATATATATATATATATATATATATTATATATAATATATATATATATATATATATATATATATATATAAAGAAAGTTTACCATTAATTACAGTTTATAGAAATTAATCTGTGGTTAAATTTTTTTCATGCATTAAGAACAATCACATTTGTTAATTATAAGACACAAGATATGTCCTGTAATATTGTCAATTATTATAGTTTTTAAGCGGCAAAAAAATTTTAATATAAAATAAACTATAAAATTTTTAAATTCTAGGTTAATTAATGAAGACTTCAGTCCTATAGAATTTTTATTTAAAAAAACATTAAATTACAGACGTTTCGCATGGCGAAGCCAAGCATCTTCAGTGTAAACAAAAACCAAAAACAAACAACCAACACCAAAAAATATTAGTAAAGTATACCAAAACCAAAGAACATCACAAAAACTTTACCACAAGTTAAAACAAGTAAAGACAAGTAATTAACAAATAATTTGAAATGTAAGGAAAAACAACATCAAGTTTAAAAAAACAAAAACTCAAGTTAAATGAACAAAATCAAACAATAAACAGATAAGGTATTATTGAGATAAGGTTAGGAAAGAAAGGAAGTCTGTGGAAATTTAAAAACTAAAATAAGATTTGCAAATTACGGGGCTAATTTTGAACGGTTTTTTTGAGTTAAGAATGTTTGCATATATTACTATTAATATTGTTAGTATCAGTTTTTTATGCTATTGGGTCAGTTTTAATATATAGGCTTTCTAAAATTGAAATGTTTTTCAGTATGTAGTATTTGAACATGGTCGTTGTCAATTTTATGATTTTCTTTGTCATATGTTCCGAAATAGCAGTGTTAGTTTTTTAAGTTGTCCATATCTTTGTTGTGTTGTCTAAGTCTGTTTAGAAAAGTTTGAGAAGTCTCTCCGGTATAGGTTTTTTGACAGTTTTTACGGTACTCTATAAATAACATTGGAACGTTGCAAGGTGGAAATAGGATCTTTGGTTTTTGAAAAAAACCGTGACTTGAAATTTGACGGGTTCTTTTGTGCTATTTTATGTTATATGGTTTAAATATTTTAATTACTTTTTGAGTGGAATCACCAAAATACGGCATAGAGGCATATTTAGAATTATTTGGATTAGAAATGCTGAAATTAAATATAGTTTGATATTATTATTTAAATTATTGTTAACTCTGGTTAAATTTATGCGAGGAGAGAGACAAAGGGAACATTACGAGGAGTTGATGTAGTAAAAGATGGGTTGATAGTTACAGGAGTGATGGGTGTGGATAAATTAAAGGAATTTGATACAAGTCTATTAGGAGTGGAGGTTAATGGCAAATTATTATTGTTATTATTAGGACTATTATAAAAAGGTGGTGGTTAGGGTTATTCATGATATTATTTTTTTCTTTATATTCTTTATTATGAGTCTATTAATTAAGGACATAGGTAGTTATTTTCTTTTAAAATGGATTTTATTTTTATGACAGCTTCATCATGGTAAGGAAGATCAGTTAGGGTTAAATTTCGGTAAATTAAATTTTTTGCACAGTTTAGTTTATAATTATATGGTTGGTGGGAAAAATAATTAAGTAATCTACCTGAATATGTGGGTTTGGTATAATGATTTATTTCTAGATTGCCTAAAGGAGTTTTTTTTATAAGAATGTCAAGAAATGGTAAGGAATTATCACTTTCATATTCTATGGTAAACTTAAGTTGGAATTAAATTTATTAAATTCTAAAAGTAATTTATCAACTGATTTTTGGTTTATAATAAACAAACTATCATCCATATACTTCTTTACCAATTTTATATTATTTGAGAACACAGGAATAATGATATCAAAAATATGGTCTAAGACCAAATCAGCAATAATGGGTGAGAGGGGGTCTCCCATAGGTAAGCCAGATTTTTGATAGTATAGTATTCCATTAAGAGAGAAATAAGAATTATCAAGGCAAAGATCTACCATGGAATTAAAATTTTCTTTAGAGATAGGAAATGTATCCTTTATTTTTTCCCATAAGGGATATATTAAGGTTTTAGCCAAATCTATTGGAATAGAAGTAAATAAGGATTCCACATCTAAAGAAATTAACACATCATCTTTTTCAAGTATTAGATTTGGATCTCTTAGAATATTAACTAATTCAAATGAAAACTGTGTTCAAAACTAAACTGTGCAAAAAATTTAATTTACCGAAATTTAACCCTAACTGATCTTCCTTACCATGATGAAGCTGTCATAAAAATAAAATCCATTTTAAAAGAAAATAACTACCCTATGTCCTTAATTAATAGACTCATAAAAGAATATAAAGAAAAAAATAATATCATGAATAACCCTAACCAACCACCTTTTTATAATAGTCCTAATAATAACAATAATAATTTGCCATTAACCTCCACTCCTAATAGACTTGTATCAAATTCCTTTAATTTATCCACACCCATCACTCCTGTAACTATCAACCCATCTTTTACTACATCAACTCCTCGTAATGTTCCCTTTGTCTCTCCTCGCATAAATTTAACCAGAGTTAACAATAATTTAAATAATAATAATCAAACTATATTTAATTTCAGCATTTCTAATCCAAATAATTCTAAATATGCCTCTATGCCGTATTTTGGTGATTCCACTCAAAAAGTAATTAAAATATTTAAACCATATAACATAAAAATAGCACAAAAGAACCCGTCAAATTTCAAGTCACGGTTTTTTTCAAAAACCAAAGATCCTATTTCCACCTTGCAACGTTCCAATGTTATTTATAGAGTACCGTGTAAAAACTGTCAAAAAACCTATACCGGAGAGACTTCTCAACTTTTTCTAAACAGACTTAGACAACACAACAAAGATATGGACAACTTAAAAACTAACACTGCTATTTCGGAACATATGACAAAGAAAAATCATAAAATTGACAACGACCATGTTCAAATACTACATACTGAAAAACATTTCAATAAACGACGGATTTTAGAAAGCCTATATATTAAAACTGACCCCATAGCATAAAAAAAAAAAAAAAATAAAAAAATAAATAAAACTGATACTAACAATATTAATAGTATATATGCAAACATTCTTAACTCAAAAAAAACCGTTCAAAATTAGCCCCCCGTAATTTGCAAATCTTATTTTAGTTTTTAAATTTCCACCAGACTTCCTTTCTTTCCTAACCTTATCTCAATAATACCTTATCTGTTTATTGTTTGATTTTGTTCATTTAACTTGAGTTTTTGTTTTTTTAAACTTAATGTTGTTTTTCCTTACATTTCAAATTATTTGTTAATTACTTTGTCTTTACTTGTTTTAACTTGTGGTAAAGTTTTTGTGATTTCTTTTGGTTTTGGTATACTTTACTAATATTTTTTGGTGTTGGTTGTTGTTTTTGGTTTTTGTTTACACTGAAGATGCTTGGCTTCGCCATGCGAAACGTCTGTAATTTAATGTTTTTTTAAATAAAAATTCTATAGGACTGAAGTCTTCATTAATTAACCTAGAATTTAATTCTTAACAGTCCAATAACTATTTTGTTAATTATAAAATTTTTATTCTTGTGAAATGATCATAAAAAGTGTAAAAACTATTAAGACGTGATTGCTACTAAATTGCTTTTAATTTAGTTATACATTAGGAGCTTTTTTGCAATTTGTAAGCAATAGTTTGTGAACTTGAGTAAAAATAATATAATTAACAGTAATAATATCAAATTGAGATTTTTCTTAGTTTGATTATACGCTATATTTATTTATTACACCTTTTTTGCTTTGAAAACATCTAAAACGGTGGGGTAGAACAGTTGCGTTCTAGTCCTGTCTTTTTGTAATTATGGTAATTTGTAGTTCGAAAATTAAGGATTATAATAAATATTGATTTGATTTAAAAAAATACTCTTTATACCATTTTGCAATTTTATTATAATTTTAAAAGATTGAAACGCCGTGTTGTCAAAAATAGCATTGCAAATGCCGCTTCAGCGCTGTAGAGTCTTTAATTATAAGAATTATTTATTAACTAGATACAATTAATATCCTAATAAACCCGTCAAACTTAATTGTCTACATATGTATATAAATAGAATTAAAATTATAATCTATAATGTCATAATTTAAAGTCTATATATGTTTTAGATTAAAATATTATAAAGTCTATATATTTTTTAGATTAAAATTATAATCTATAATTTATAATTTAAAGTCTATATATGTTTTAGATTAAAATTAATCTATAATGTTATAATTTAAAGTCTATATATGTTTTTAGATTAAAATTATAATCTATAATAAAGTCTATAAGTTTTAGATTAAAATATAATCTATAATGTTATTTAAAGTCTATTATTTTTAGATTAAATTATAATCTATAATGTTATAATTTAAAGTCTATATATGTTTTTAGATTAAAATTATAATCTAAATCATAAATAATGAAAATAATCGGGTACAGTGTACCTCGGAACTTCTTCCTACCACATTGGATTTGCTTCGCTCGTCCTTACGAATTGGATACTGCTATCTATTTTACGAGTTATAAAATAAATAAATAAAATAAAATGCCCATTTTAGAGCCATTCGGCCCATCAGGGTATTCATTCTGCGAGAACTATAACAGGTGGATTGCATCCACTAATCTCTAAGTGATAATTAAAGTTGGCGAAATCCTTTTAATTCAAATACTATTCAAATTTTGAGCGTAGCCCGGGCTACGAACCCCGTACCTTCGGTACCGAAATCGAGTGATTATACGATCACCGCCACGGAGGCAGACTTACAACATATGCATAATGTAAAAAAAATTATCGTTAAAATAATCAAATATTATAAAATATAAAAAACATAAATAAAATATATATCTAAAAATTAAAATTAATTACACTAAATAAAAAAAAAACTAGATGTAGCATTCTTTACATGGAATTGTCTTAATTAATTGCTGTTAATTGTCTTAATTAATCATGTTTTAATTTTTTCAATTAAACACTTTTAATTAAGCCGTACTGGCTTAATTACCATACGTACGTATGGTATTGTACTTAGATAAAAGCTGTACTTGTCTGTCTCAGCTCTGAACAACAACTGACTTGTCTGCCTAGTGTAGTATGAACAGACGTTCTCGACGGTAGATTAACTAAAACGATCATTAAAGTAGGCATTTGTAATTTTATTTATTTTTAAATGAAAAACAACTGATAAATAGCGACTTGATTCAGTGTTACTGTTGGACAAGGGTCACTTCAAAGAGCAACAATCACATAACCATGTATCCAAGTTAAAAAAGGATTGCCATAAAAATTACGCAAAGTTTTGACATTATGTTAAACCGATTCCTTACTTTTCAGAGTGATAGGGGTGATTTAATTTTGTTCAAAAAATTCGTTTTTACAAATGCTATTTTAATAAGTAATTTTATTTATAATTTTTTACTCAAAAATATTTTTCAATGACTATTTTTGTCAAGTAATTTATCATAATATAAAATGATACCAAAAGAAGTGCATTGAGCTCTAGAAAGAGAGGATTAGCATACTATAGTAGGGTGTGAATACTATAGTAGGGTGTGAAATAGCAACTAGAATATTATAGCACAGAATGGGTTTTGGGAAGACTTGGCAATTCCAGCCTATAAGATAAGAAAAGCCAATAAATCCACTAAGAACTGCTTATCGTCCTCACAGGTCCAATAATATGCTTCTATACCTTTCTATATAAACTGGTGAATAAACTCAAATTTCTATATATGTTTATAAATAACTTGTTCTTACTTTTGAAATTGACTGAAAATTAGCTACTTAAAAATGACCTGCCTGAAATGTAAAACACTTTTGTTTTTTACTATTAATGTAAATCTTTGTTTAAACGAAGATTAATCTGACTAATATATATTTGATTTTACTTTACGACTATACTTAGTTAAGTAAACCTCTACCTTGTGTAAACTTCATGATAATCATGCATCAACTTTATGTTTACTTATCTATTTTTTTAAACTTCTTGGTCTTATCATTTTAAGTTTATATACTTTGTGAAAATGTTTAGAAATTACCCATCTAAGTTACCATACTAGCTCTTTTTGTAAATGTTTTTTAATCCGATTTTGTTTTTTACAGGTAATAAGCAGTTATATAATTACTGTAGGAACGTAAGTAAATGTTTTAATTATCATAACACAAACATATTCTAATACCAAACAAAACCAAAATCTCTCCACGAAACGTTTATTCTTTTTTTATGTTATTAACTTTTTATAACTATGTTGATATTTTTATTCCAGTACTTTTTTTAGTTTTTCAGTATGTCAAAAAAACTTTTAGTACTTCGTTGATTATTCTTTCTTCCATGTTTATTGGGTCCATGCACTGTTAATGTCGAGCGACCGAAAGCCGGTTCTGTTTATGTAAAGATATACTATAATATTATATATATATATATATATATATAGATATATATATTATATATATATATATATATATATATATATTAGTATGTAAGTATGTACGACATTTTTGTTCGTAGTCGTTTCTATGGCAGACGATAAGTTTCGAACGCTTTATTGGGATCGGAGAATGAAACTTATTACAAAAATTAACCTGATAAATGAACAAAAGTTAATTGTTTATGAAGTGTGAATGACGCTATTATCCTCCAATAGTGACTTAGAAAAAGAAACAAAAACAAAATACGTCTGAAAAAAAAACAATTATCTGATCAAGTTGAATTTCACATACTTATATTGCTATGTATGCAATATGCATAGACATATATAAAAGTATTTGTTTACTATCAGCATTATATCTACAATTTTTGATTGACATATAATTCTTTCAGTAATCAAATAAAGTTTTTTGACTAATAAATTTGGAAATACGCTTACATAGTGGCAGTATGACCATATAAAGTAGTAATATGACGAACTGTTATAGGACAACAACCGTATATCCGCGAAGCGGCTTCATAAAGTCGTGGTTGTATCGAAGCGGCTCCCAGCACCGACGCTGTGTAGTGGCCAACAGACCGAATGCCTCATGTTCTGTACTTTACAGTATTTTTTTCTATTAAGTCTTTAAGAGAAAGTAATAAAAGTATGACACAATTTATTTATAAGAAAGTAAATATAAGTTCCTCTTACAAGTGACATGCGTATAAAATCAAATATACTCATTAATTTAATTAATAATAACCATAAATATTTAAATGCAAACTAGTTTTTACGACCTTTTTGTTGTGTACAACCTGCAGTGGTTTCTTTACAAGTTAGGTAGGTAAGAATAATTAAGTAAAAAACATTATAGTAAGAAATTTCAATTAAAGCTCAAGGAGATGTTGCAAGATAGTTAATTTTCTTCAGATGCGTAAAAGTTAAATACGTTTCACAATTAGAATTAATTGTTATGGGGTTTAGCTTGAATGTAGCTGGAAGGCATGTTATGAAGTAATGTATGAATGAGACTGAGACAATATTATGGTATAGGATGGTAAGTGTTAAACTTTAACTAAGTTGGTCTTTTAAATGTTGGATTATTTCTGTGTTGCTCTAAAGTCACAGAGGAATAGTTATAATGATAAATCAGGTACGAGGTACCTCGGATTTTTTTTCACATTATATTGGATTCTCTTAGCACATCCTCTCTACTTGGGACTCGTTTCCCAGGTTCTTAGACTGCAGACACATCCGTTTTTCCTAGCGGCCACCCATCAAAGTACTGACCTTCACTGTGGCTACTTAACATTAATGATACGATAAAAACTGTTGGTACACCTGCTATAACGGAACTTAGTATAATTATTCATTACATAAAGAGTTAGTTTTTCGTGCCCCATTTCAAATCAATCTGAATTGGCTTGCGGACCTCAGCGCCAGAATTATTTTGTATAGTTATAAACTTAAATACTGTTAATAAGACGATAAAAAATTAGCGCCGGTACCATGATTCGAACCTATATAGGAACCATAGCTTTGAGTTGTTTTATCAAATCCGGAACGATTTATTAGATCTAGAAACCCGAAAAACATCGGAAACCACACCTTACTCAACATATGTTGTTTATCGACCGTATTTTAGGTTATCAGGTGATTTACCACCGTATTCTTGACTTTTCGGTCACTATTCGAAAGGTTTTTTCGATTCAGCGCCCCAAATGCAAAGAAATCGACATCTATCATGCCTACTTTTTCGTCATCAGGGCTCCTGTATCGGATTTTGGACACTGCCAGTTTCCCCTCTTCACCTCCCAAGCCATCTCATTAGCAAATATGTTTCACTAAAATGATACCGTGAGGAAAATTAAAGTAGAATAATATAACGGAAAATATTTAAAAATTTGCTTATTTGCTGTAGTATTCGCATCTGATTTTATTGATATAATTTGATTTCCCTTTTTCCTTACATAGAGTTGTACTATTACTTTACTATCAACCTAATACTATTTGGACTTTACTATTACTTTGTTTCACTAAGTTTTAAAGCTTTAGCTAGAATGAACATGTGCCTCACAGCAAGACATAGCTCTCCTATTGTTCAAATTATAATTCTTAAACATGTATATAGTGTACTTGTATTTAGGAGCTTTAAGTTTTCCTAAACCCAGGTCAATGTTGACTCTCCCTCAAATCGTATAGGCGCAGGATCACCGGCTTAACGCCCCTTTCGGAAGTGTTGTATGTAAGAATGTCTATATCTCACATACAAATTCAAGATCCCCTAACAAGAATCGAATCCGGGATGTCTAGGCTGGCTTACGTACTGAACGTTACACCACCGGAACCCACATAAATATGAAGTAATTTACAAAGAAAAATCTTGTATCCTACAAGACTCGTTTAAAGGTAAAGATTTTCACAGACCATCAGTAATGTAGCTTAAAAATTTCTCATTAAGTGACTAAAGCACTAAAAAAATGTATTTTCCAATGACCTAATAAAAAGCTAAAAAAATATTCTTCCTTATAATTAAGGAAAATAATTGCTTACTGGAGCCATCATATAATTCTTAACTATAATTGATATATAAATCGATACATATTATTATAAATATTTATTAGCAGGCTCTGCTATTGTATTGGGCGCCAATAAACCAACAAACTCTCACACTTTACATTTGACATTTGACTCCAAAATCAGGAAAAGATCATTAACGCATTTTTTACCTGTGATATCTTACTGATATGAAAAATTTAAATATCGTTAAAATAAAAAATATAAGAAGCATTATTCTAAGCTCTCTTCCATGCCTAGTTAACTTTTAAGAGGATCTGAAAGTTGATGATAGTAAGTATTGCATAAGAAATATGGCGGACTTTTATAGAAAATTAATTCAATAAATTGGCTTTCACACCACCTCACTATTAAATAGAGGATAGCTAGAGACATACGATCTATTAGACGCTTCGCGGCTTCGGCACTCGCCTCCCTATGGCCGCTTTGCTCCTACATGGTTTTTTAACCCTAAAGCCCGTAGAGCCATATTAGCCAATCTCTCTCAACTAATCCTCTCATGAGTTTGTACACACACATCCAATCATCTAGGAAGCACCCCCTCCGTACCTGGTGGCACATATGACTAGTTCACAGTGTGTCTAGTTCATCTAGCCCAACCAGTCTTTATCCGAACTCACCGCTCAGGCTAGTGCCTGCAACTAGTTCACAGTGTGCCTAGTTCATCTTGACCAGCTAGACTCTGGGCTAGGCTCACCGCTCAGTGTGCTTAGTTAATGTTAATGAGCTAGCTCATCTAATCACATTAGTTTCACATGACCCCCCCCCCCTCTTTCAACCAGTCTCACCAATCTCATCTGCTCCTAGTTTCAACTCTCTAGCTGGGGGATACAATGGTAACAGACACAAACACAAACACACACACATACTGATAGAAAATATTTTAAAAACTACTCCGGAGGTTTAGTTCATCTAAAGGAGGTTTAGCTCAATTTCATCTAAATACTCCGGAGGTTTAGATCATCTAAAGGAGGTTTAGCTCAATTTCATCTAAATACTCCGGAGGTTTAGTTCATCTAAAGGAGGTTTAGCTCAATTTCATCTAAATACTCCGAAGGTTTAGTTCATCTAAAGGAGGTTTAGCTCAATTTCATCTAAATACTCCGGAGGTTTTAAAAACACCTGAATCGGATAATTCATGTAAAGTCCCAGATTCGGATTTCAAGTGCCATCCAAATACTTTTTCTATATACTTACCTATTTCTTCATACCTAAATATAATAAATAATATATTTATTTTATATAATTCACCCAAAACAGTCCATAACTCATTAATATTACTTTTTCTCACTTATACCGTAGGTATATAGGAAGAGTATTGTGATTGCAAAAAAAATCTGAAATCGGAATGTCAACGGAATTATCCGTTTCAGGTGTTTTTAAGTTTTATCTCATTATCAGCATTAGTTTAATTTTTATCAAATGACTTGTGTTCGTGTTAAAAAAATAGAAAAATAATATAATTGACTTGAAATTCGGAACAAGTCTATACCTTTACCTAATAAATAACTACATCAAATTTCGTTTAATACGACAATTATATACATGGGTTTTGCTGGTGCAATAAAGTTAAGCATCACTAAGCGTGGTCAGTACTGTATGGGTGACCGCTGAGAATGAAACAGGTGTATTTACAATCTGAAGACATGTCGTTGATAAAATTTGGCAAATTTTATATTTTGAGGACGAGCGATTTCATAGTAAATGAACGTAGCGAATCCGATGTGACGAGAAAAAGTTACGAGATACCCCGAACCTGATTTTTAAAAAAAATGTAAACCGTGCCAGTCATAATATCTAACATTTAAAATTACTGAATTTATAACGAAGCAAATTTACAAGCAATAATGTTTTGTCATTCTGAACTCTTTCGTAAGAGATAAATGCATCGATAATTTAATTGAAATCTTGGAAGCATTGTTTCCCTAACCTGCGTCATTTATCTCTTGAACTCTCATCCAAGTGTGGTATATTCACTTTATTTGAATTGTAAAAAGTCAAGTGTACAGAGGAACGCATCGTGCCCAGGAGGTGTCATGAATCACTCGCACAACAGTCGCATTTCACACATTCTCAATTTTATGTTATTTCATTGTTTACCACTTTTTACACTATTCCCAAGAGGGGGCAGTGCGTCTCAACTTTAACCCCCTTCCCCCTCCTAAATCTTACAAACTATAAATCTTTCTCTTGTATATAACAAAAACATGACTTTATAAAAACTAAAAAAAGTTTTAAACAAATCTAATTTTTATTTGATTTGTAATTTTTAAACCTTTATAATAATGTTTTACTAATAAGAAATATTTTGTATGCAATTTAAAAAAAGAAAAAAAAATTTACAGTACATTTTAGAGGAATGTTGACACAGTAATAATTGGTTCGCTTCGCTCGCAAAATCGCGTATTTTTATAATTTAGATAGTTAAATGAAACTTGCTTCGCTCGCAATATTACAGTTATTTGTAATAGTACAAAGTACTCGCTTTGATCGCTAAGTATATAAAGTACATTACAATTGATCGTTACCTTGCAAATTTTTATAAAATAATACAAATTAATTATTAATATAGTTATTTGTTAATATAAAATTTAACTATTTATATTACATTCTTATCAATATAATCAATATCTAGATATAATCTTCTTATCACATTATTATAAACAATATAATTATTGATTGTTATCATCTTATCGCTTGTTATGATTCTAAAGTTATTGCGTCCATCAACTTTTTATTATTTCTGCCTTAGAATAATACTATATATAGAAGGAGCACAGGACCGTAAACACAATGTAATTCCACTGATAACACGAAAGCCGGTTGACTGGTGCAACTAAGTAATGCTGCCAACCTGACAACAAAACATTATTTTAAATGTGTCATAAGTATATATTAATGAAGAAAGATCGTAAAGAACAAATATAATAACTTAAAACACCTGCTGAGTATTTAATAAAACTGGTCTTAGATGGCAAAAGGATGGCGGAATACATGAATCTACATTTAGTTGACGATGACTACTTTTTATATATAATTTTAATAAATACGTTAAACTACAATTTAAAATGCATAAACTATTGTAATGCACCGATATTTATATTAGTATTTTATGAATAATCAATCATTAATCATTAATAGAACATAATAATTCAGCAACCGGAAGTATTGCCAACTTTTTTTTAGAAAATTGAATATTTTAAGGGTGGCAGCATTACTTAGTTGCACCAGTGAACCGGCTTTCGTGTTATCAGTAGTGCTCCTTCTATATATATAGTATTATTCTAAGATTTCTGCTAAAGACTATACTTTAAAAACATTTAAAAGAGGTTATAATTTAAAGATTTTGTATGTGCCTCCTAAAAATGTTCATTTAAAAATGTAATTAAACTGCAAATTGAAGGGTCTAAAACATCTAAAAGAATTGAACCTATTTTACATTAAAGACAACTTATTTAAACATGGTAAACTCAAAATGGCAGAACAAATGAGAAAATTACAATGACCTCACATTTATTTTGATCCTTTAGTCCAAATGAAAAGTGGGAACAGAGGAAACAGACAACCCTGTAAAAATTCCCTTTATAAAATAAAGTATCCCTTTTTGACCACATAATATTTTCTGTAAGGATTCCTCTTAGGTTTTAAGTACTTCGTATTTTACTTCCGGTAAAAAATTACCCAAGGAAATAATGAGCTTGTAAACCTGTCATTTCCTGTTCGTTTAAAAATTCAAAAATACTTTTCTGTTAGAAGGAAGTCCAGGAAAGTAATTTCATTGTGATGATATTGATATACCTGTGTGAGAAAACAATAAATGGTTTTGTCATCATATCTCATTACGAGTGTATTTCGACTTGATTATTTTAAACCTATGTTCATTATTTTGGACACGTTTGTTCTTACGACAACATAGCGTGACTCTTTAATTGAAACAAATTGTTGTACATTTTGTTTACTAAGTGATTTGAGTCGATGAGACATTATTTATCCTAACAGGAACTGCAAAGTCCCATTAACAGAATAGTCGAGTTATTTTCTGACTGGTTCAACTTGTAGATTCGGTCTTTGGATGAGCCAAATAAATTATCTTTATCCGATTAATTTGACATGGCAAGTTTTTGGGAACAAATTTATTAACAGTATTGACAATTAGTACTCTCTATTTTAACATTGAGTCCATCATGTTATGAACTAACTAGTTAAACAACAAATTAAAACAAATACCGCATGAGAGCAAACAATAGTTTGTTTCTATAACGGCTTGATAGAGAAAGAATCATGTGATTTCAAAATTGCAAGCCACTAAAACTCTAATACTTATGAAGGTTTAGGTCTTCCGGTGGTGACCGCGTCAATGTAGATGAAGAATCCGATGTTTCGCTTCCACTGTGGGAGCCATCTTTAGGGATGTAGAACATCAAGGATAGCAACACAATGCTCTTCTAAGCTGAACAGAGAAGAGATTTTCATCTACATTGTCGCGGAATGTAGATGAATCTTCCGGTGGTCATCTACTTGATCACCACCGGAAGACCTAAATCTTCATGACAATAACCGCGAAAGCTTACGCAATTTATTATCTAATACTTATGACTGAAAACCTAATGAATAGCCTTAATCAGGTTTCAGTCTTTAGAATGTATAGTATTTCACTTGGTACTAACAGTATCTAGACTTTTTCCTAAGATGTCGGACAGTGAATGCCACTTTAAATGTTAAATTAAATCCGTTTAGATTTAATAGTCATTGGTTTTGATCAAATATACATTGTTGTACAATTCAAACACATCACCCTGTTTAACTGAGCTTTTATCACAATCAAATTAGTATCTACCCCAAGTTGATCACTAGACGTTCAAATACCTAATTATTTATTTGGTAATTGTCTTGCATGTATGGTAATTTGATTACCAAAATGTGTTTTCTATACGGTCACTTTAAAATGTTAAATTGAAGCAATCTTTAATATTAAATACATGAGTAACTGTGTCATATCCCGAATAATTTAATTAAAAAAAGTTAACAAAAAAACAAAAAATTAACTACTTAATTTTGTCCCGAGATATCGTTTAGCATACATAAGGACTGTTACTCATTCAAAATCATCGACTATTACTCATTTGTAATTAAAAAATCGCATACCGGTATACAAGAATTCATCACTAATCCATTGTATAAGAAAATAAAAATTCATGAAAAATTATTGAAATTCAAACGATATTCTTATCACATTGTCCAGGGTATGACAAAATTTCAAAATTTTTCATATAATGTCATGCCTCAATTTAAGTTTTTTAAGTCACCGTAGAAAAAAAAATAGTAATCAGATTACCATAGATGCTGCACGGTTACCTAAAGAATAATACGGCTTTAGACTCCTAGTGGGGGTCTAAAGACGATACCATTTTATCGCTCTAAACTATAGCTCCATACGGAACTGAGTTTTTGACTTCTAGTCGCATCGATGGATACTGTTTTACGTATTTAACTGACAACATACATATGAGAGTAAAATGTGAAAATATCTACTTACTTCTCTTGTCACATACCATATTTAATTTTCATTTAATTTCAGCCACGTTCTCTACTTAATAATACTAATGAATAATGTAAACAATAACACCAGGAAGAAGGCAAAACTCAAGATAAAAATTACTCACTTTAAACTAGGGAAAGAATAAAATAAAACACATTCCGTTACACGAACCATAATAGCAGAGCAAAAAATAAATTAAAAATAAGTTTCTTAATCAAAATGCATTTATAACATGAAGGTTAGAACAAGTAAACAATATTAACTTTACGGAGCTTCAGCGTTAAAAGAGTAATTTTCATTTAATTTATTTCCCATATTACTCAAACTATTTAATTATTCTCTACTTGATTCCATTTTCTTTTATAAAATTGTTAAAATTCTTTATTTCTCTTATATTACTACTGAGTAAAATTGCAAAATAAATAACTTGGCGTTGTAAAAAAAAAATCAAGTTCTTTATTTCCTTTTACTTTCCTCACCTACTACCGTAGGTGAAAGAAAAAGTATTGTGTTTGCCTTAAAAAATCCGAAAACGATGTTTCATAATAATTATCCGTTTCAGGCTATTTTTTACCTTTTAAGTGGTTTTTGCAATGTCTGTGTGTGTTCATAAATAGTTCTAAATTTTTAATTGAATATAGTGCAAATAAACAATTAAAAAAATAAATAAATAAAAAGTAAAGAAAAACAAAAACGTTACTTAGCGAACTTAATGTTGCCACAGCTACGGCTGATTAGTAAACTATTATTTGTTAAATTTTGTATTTTTGTAAATGTTAATATTTTTTTTCTAATAAATGCCTATTCAATTCTATTCTGTGTGTGTTTGTATGTGTGCAGTGTACGTGTCTATGTGTCCGTGTAACGCATAACTCCTGCTGTTTTTATTCTGGATAGTTAAACATCCTAAACTAGTCTAGTTTAGTGATGTGCTGAATCGACGTTTTTTTAAAAATTTATTTCATGCAAGTTAACTCAACAAATAATCCAGTCGAAATCTATTTGAGACGAAAGTCGATCCGTCCCCGATTCAAATCGACTTAGTTCGATCGATGTCGAGTCGGCTCAAGTCGACATGATTTGATTGAAGTCGAGTCGGTTCGGATTGACTTGACTCGATTAAAGTTGATTTAAGTGGGGTCAAGTCGATACAAGCCGACTTAAGTCGATTTAAATCGGCACTATTTAATTGAATTTACTCTGCCCGACTGTTATCGGTTCAAGTTGACATGCATCGTCTCGATTCGTCTTGTACCGACTGGAATCGACTTAAATATACAATTTTTATATGAATCGACTTTAGTCAACTTGTTTCTACTTGAGTCAATGTTTTAATATTATGACCGAATCGATTAGAGTAGATTCAATTTCGACTTACAACATGTCAAATAACGTGATGTATAAAGAACTAATAGCTGTCAACATTCCATTGTTATTTTACTTTTAGTTTGAAAGTTATTGGCGGGAATATATATTATTCGTATATACTTATATTATATAATATAATATAATATAATATAATATAATATAATATAATATATTATATTATATATTACTCATTTTAATGCATAGAATAGCAAGACTGAAGTAATACCACATTAATGTTAGGGTGATTAGTACGTACTGAAGACGAGCAAAGAAAGTCCAAAGTCTAGACAAACAAACACCCTAGACATTGTTTAGTTTAGTTAAGTTTTCACTCCATTTCCGTTACTCTATTAATATACCAATCCTTAGACAAATGCAAGTATGCGGTTTCTGAGGTAATCAACGTGCCATTTCTGTTATTTACTTTTGAAAAAAAAAATATCTGAATTTATCTTGATAAAACAGTTCAATGAAATATTACCCATTAAAATTCAAACATATTAAAATAAACTAGGCCTAGTGAACAGAAAAGAATCATTTTTATTCTAATTTTATGCACTTCATATTAAAAATTATCCAATAATCTCGAGTACGTTGGTCGTAAATCATGTGTTGATAGCGTTGGCTACTACAACCCATCGGGTTTAGGGAGGGGTTCGCTATAACATCATGTTGGCGTTAACTGCCTCTCACTTAATTTTCTTTTTCTTATTAGATGTATGAAGGTGAACTCCCCTGTGTGACATTTTTACCTAACTATACTCGACATAAAATTACTCGTATCCCCTTTTGTTTATTCAACATAGTCTACAAAAAATTGAACTTGATGGTAGTGAAACATTTTTAATATTAGAACTTAAGTAAAAGAGGGGACTTATGTTAATAAGCTTTTGGGTCACGCAAGTAAATAAAAAAATAAAGTACACACATCGGTATATTTTATATATATATTATTATATATATATATATATATATATATAATATATATAATATATATATATATATATATATAAATGGTGCATTATGTAAATTTATTTTAGCCTTAGGTAACTTTTGGCTTCTTGTACGATCATGCATGCACTTCAAAATTAGTGTTTATACGTATCTATATATTTATTTTGACTCTCCCTATTTTTATTATATTATTTAATTATGTGTCTTTAAGTACATTGTACAAATGACAGGCTTCAATCATATATTATTTATTAATCAAAAGCATGAGAATAATTATATGAATATTAAATTCTTGCATGCCAACAAATTTAAATGTCTGTTAGGAAATAATGCAAAGGATTCTTTTCGCTGAAATTAATTAACACATCACCGAATACAGGGTAAAATGTAAATTACCTGGTTTATAATTAATAAATTTAAATTCTTGTAAACGTTAATAACTGAATCCAAGTTATAATTATAATTATCTATTTCAGGCAGTTTTATGCTATTGTAAGAGGTTTTCACCATAGATATATTTCTACAAGGGCCTAAATGTATTCCTGTTGTATTTCAATGTATTCCATATCTCAGTAGATGGAATGGCATGAAACCATTTTTTTGTGGCTTTAAGTCATTGCAACCTCATTGTGGCGCTGTGTAACCTCATTAAAACCTCATTTAAGAATATGTTAAGGTTATAATGAATCAATCGATGTCGGAATTGTGCATATTGTTTGTGTTTTGATTTGTATAATAAACTTTCTATTATGTACTTTACAGTAGTTTGGACCGTTCACTTAATTATTGTACTAATCGAAGAGGTTCAGGTCACTTTTTCGATGTTTTAAAATTTATTCAATATGGCCCCTCTAGTAATAATATCTCTATGGTTTATTCAATATGGCCCCTCTAGTAATAATATCTCTATGGTTTAATCGATATGGCCCCTCTAGTAATAATATCCCTCTAGTTTATTCGATATGGCCTCTCTAGAAATAATATCTCTGTGGTTTATTCGATATGGCCCCTCTAGTAATAATATCTCTATATTCAATATGGCCCTCTAGTAATATATCTCTATGGTTTATTCGATATGCCCCTCTAGTAATAATATCTCTATGGTTTATTCGATATGGCCCCTCTAGTAATAATATCTCTATGGTTTATTCGATATGGCCCCTCTAGTAATAATATCTCTATGGTTTTACCATGATGTTATAAAAAACTGGAAAGTCGTTATAATTTGAAAAGTTGACCAATTTATATGTCTATCTATATCAATCTATATAGAGTCAATCTATATATGTCATCTATATAAGGGGTGAATTGATCTACTAAATTTCATTCTGATATCTTTCGCCATTAGATAATTGACTTTTGACTTCTCAAACATTGATAAGTAACTTTTAACTCTGTTTTGACATATAAATACTGTCAACATTGTGTGGAACATAAAAATATTTTTTTATTAAGGTATTGTTTGATATGTATCATCATATATCAACTAATCATATTCATCCAAAGTTGTGATGGAAGCCACTAGATATTAAAAGAAGAAATATTTTTTACAAAATTCTATGATATAGGTCAAACAAGAGATTGATCAAAAATTAGCAGAATATAGACTGTATTAGTATCAAATTCAATAACATTATCAATTAGATCTTTTTGGTTTTTTTTTTAAATTTTTAACAAAAATATTTTTTTTGGATTAAAAAAAACGTCATTCTATAAAAATTGAACTACTACCAAAAATCAGATTACACCAGCACATTTGTTAGTCCTATATAGTACTACATGTGCCAACTAGTACTACATGTGCCAACTAGTACTACACGTGCCAACTAGTACTACAAATAGCTCTACAAGTTTTAGCTCCGCTGGATAAATTCGCTAGGATTACAGATACTCACACACACATACAACATCGTAAAATCACTCAGGAGGTCTTGAAGCAACCTGAAGCGGATGATTTAGGTAAAAACCTGGCTTAGGATTTTTATTGCTAACTACATACTTTTTATATACATTCCATATAAATAAGAAAAGTAAAATTTATATTGTTTAACACGAATCAGTAGAAAAACAGACAGATATAAAGCTAATTTATTAAATTACAATTTTACTCTTAAAAATTTTAGTGTAACTAAATAAAGATTATAACATAAAGCCCGAGAAAAAAAAATTTGCTTGCCTCATTTTTAATCCCTTTTTATTTTAGCAAGGTTATAAAATACAGATCAAACCCTTGTAAGGCTACTTTGAGTAATAAGAATTTTATATTAAATTTTCTTCTTATCATAATCTTGTGTTTATAAAATGCCTAAAGATAATCTAAAGAAATTGAGATCTGATACTAAATTTTAACTAAACAATAACAAGGTTTATTTGTGCAAGTATATTTTGAAAATTAAAATACACTTTTTTTTGGTTAGCTGAATTTGTTGTTTTTTCGGATAAGAAATAACTCGAGAGGAAAAATAACCTACTTTTCTTCCGAAGTAATATTTTGTCGGTTGTTTTCCTGGTAACTTTTGTTGAGTGAAATATTAAATTTTGTTTATTTGTGTTAGTATTTCACTGTCTTTAAAACATCAAGGAAATAACGGGTACAGGAACCTCTGTAATATTTCTCATTACATTGTATTCGCTTAGCTTATCCTTATTATTTCAGACTCGCTTCGTTCGTTCTCAGAATATGGTAAATTACAAAATTTACTTTGCAACACGTCTTTGGACTAGCTTCGCTCGTCCCTACATAGTTAATGCAATAGTTGTATTCCCAGAAATCACACATCGAGACCTCGCTTAGTACATCTTAGATTTTGTGATCCTACAAAAACCATATTTACTTGCCGCATTGAAAAGAAACTTACTAAACTCATTTATTATAATAATATATTTATTTGTCTTAAAACACACACATGTTTTTTAAAAAGTGGAGTCGAATAAAAAATAAATAAGAAAATGATCAAATTAAAAATTAATAATTTTGGAGTAGGATAAGATAAAAAAGAAGGAAAAAGAAAAGGAACTTGTGGAAAGTAAAATAATAATAAACTGTGAAAAATAAGGAAATAATGTAATGAAATTAAAAGTTTGTCTATTTTTAAAAGCATTGTGCTGACAATATTATGCATGTTTGAAATCTACTTGTTTATGGTTATTAATGTTAGAAAATAAAAATTCCATTCCGAAATGAGCGTATGTTGGAGTAAAATAAAAAATTGATTCCTTGTTTTCTCAATTACTTACACTCAAAATAGTTATTTATGTCATAAGGCTGAGAAGTGTGTTTATGTCACGGCAATTAGATTTAAAAATTGCCAAGACATAAAGACATTCTCAGCCGGATGGCATACACTATTTTTTGAGGTAGCACTCATTAAATAAAGCACTCATTAAAAAAATCAAAAAATAGCACTCATTAAACTGCGCTATATACTTAATTGAAAAAAAAAACAAACGTCTAATTATTATTAACTCCATATTATCGCCATCATTAAATTCATCCATAGCTTCACATGTTTACTCAAAATGTAAAAGCTTTACAAATAAACACAAAAATTGTCAATTAGAACACCATTTAAAAACGAAAAAAAATTAGTCTACGAACAAAAACAGAAACAAAATGAACGTTTTAAAGAAAACTCATGAAGGTTTAACACAGATTGTTTTTTGAACACGCTACATTACAGTAATGGCGGCAACATATGAATTACTTTTACGTCCTAGGAGTTTTTTTACATTCATTATTGTCCTCGGAGGTGAAAAGTACTAAATAACCTTCTATAACAATAATGATTGGCTTCTCATCCTAAAAACGGTCCAATAAAGTGCTCAATTAGGTACTACCTCAAAAAAATAAAATATTGTAAAGAATCTGAACTTCCTAAGCATAGTGGACATGTCTCCTCTTTATTACACAAATAATACTTTTTGTTAAAGCTAATGGTACAATATTTTGGGTTTGCGAGTCGTATATACTCATTTATTACAAAGAGGGATTACTCGTATACCAAATTTCAACTCTTGGATTATTTTTCAAATTTGTTTTACAATGTAGTAATAACTATCCAGAATAATTTTGTAGTTTAAACTTATCTAATGTGAATATAAGAATAAAATGTATCGTCCATACCTGGTTCGAACCAAATATCTTTGAGTACTTTGAGGGCACGTGTCAAGTCCCGACCGTTTTCATTCAACTCAGAGGCCCAAAGAAATCAAAAACGACACCTCATTTGAAATATGTTGCTTACCAGCTGTATTTTAGGTTTTTCCGATAATCGACCACCGTTTTTCAGGCTTTTTGCTCACTTTATTATCACTTTTTGGCCATTCGATTTAGCGCACTAAAAAAAAAAAAAACACGAAAAACGACACCCTATATATTTTTTTTTGTTTTTCACTGCATTTTAGGTTTTTTTTGTATTTAACCTGGGGTTTCTCGATTTTTTGGAAATTCGACCTCGTGTCAAACCTAGAATATTATTTTGAAATAGTTTGGTTCATGTTAGTTTAATTCGTCAAATTAAGCTATTCGGCATTACCCCAAGAGGAATAGAAATTATTTAATTTTTCTCTATTGACTAAAAATCTCTCAAAGGTATTTACTTCGGAATTGAATTATTTAAAAAAGCGACGGGAAAAATGTTTTGCTGTAGAACAGAAAGTTGAAAAGGGAGTCTTTGGCCTGGAAGGGGTGCTGTCTGTGGTTTGAGGTCCTCTGGGAAATAAACTCCTAGTTAGGGGTTCAAACAGACTACCACTTGGCCACCCTGCGTGTGATGACCATTGTGAAATATTGTTTTGAATTTACATCTCAAGTACAAAGGTACGAGGGTGCCTGTACTGTCCGTCCCTACAGGACATGGCTTATTAACAATACTTTTTTCCTCTCAAGATAAAGCATAGAATGTAAGCTTTTTCTATAGTGTCAATTTGTTATATCTGATAAAACTTTGAGGAAAGTTATTAAAAACCTTATTATAAATAATTGAGAAAAAACAAGGACCAAGGGAGTCCTAGAGTGTTTGTATTAAACAAATATACTAAACATAATTGATTCAATACTATCTTATTGCCCATGGCCATCATATACGAGTATCTTTACAAACATTTATAATTTATGACACGTCAAATTCACGTAGTGACAGTGACTTGTGAGAAAACTTTTACCTCGGAACATTTCCTCTATACAACGGACTCGCTTCGCTCGTCCTTAGAATATACAAGTTGTTAAATTTATACTACAAAAAGCCATCGGACTCGCTTCGCTCGTACTCAGATAGTAAATACCGTTTCATTCCCAGCATTCACCCATCCATGCACTGACTACGCTTGATGCTGCTTCAATTTTATGATAAAAAAAGGATATACTTGTAGTATTCAAACGAAACTTTGTATACATATATTAAGTAATGGTATACTCTTGTACCGAATTTCAACTGATTTAGATTACTTTCCGATTTTTTACAATTTATCTTAAAAACGTATACGAGTCATTCCATAAAATTTAAATAATTACTGATAATGAGATCAAACTTGGAGCATGTGTTAGTCTTATACATAGCTACAGCTACATGCTTACTAAATCTTAATCTGATCGCATCATGTTTCCGCCTTTTATGAATTCCCGAAATTTTTGCTGAGTAATTTTTGCAGGTTAATGACGTTATAATAAAAATACTTTTCGTCTAGCACAACTACACCGAAAGACTGATGTTTGTGTAAAGTTTCAACTCTCTAGCATAAATATACTGAGAGTTACCATGATAATAGACAAACATACATACACTTATACAGACACAAACACATACAGACAGACAACTTTTGAAAACCACTTAGAAGAGGATGCCTTAAAAACACCTGAAACGGATAATTCCTGTGACATATTGGTTTCGGATTTTTTCCCAAACAAAACACTTTTCCTATAAATGAGGAAAAGTTAAAAAAATAATATTTTTCAATGTTTACTTTTTAGAAATTAGTAGGGCACATACCGGGGCAGGATTATAGAGGGGGGGAGGGCAAAACTAATAAAAGTAAAGACTACTTTTCAAATTGATATAAGTCAAATAGACGTAGATAAGTGTTCTAGGGTTAGCTATTACTTAATGGCCTTTATTAATGTACTTACTAAGTAGCACTACTACAACGGCTTTAAAGAGCAAAATGTACCCGTGTTTTTATTACTACTATTACTACTAAAGTATGATTAATTAAAGTTACAAGACTTTATTATAAACAAATTTATCTTAACATCTGTCAAAATGAAACTTGATTAATATAACTTTTACTTAAATAAAACTTTTCAGCAAATAAGAATAAAAAGGATTTCAATAAGGAAGTGAAGAATTACTCGCAAAATTGAGGGATTATTACGCTGAAGAGTTTTTAATAAAACAAGAGCTGAGGAAGAGTCAACGCAAAACTTTCTCATGATAGATACCAAGTCAAACTTGACAACTTACCAAACTTGGGGCTAAACTTTTTAAGTAAAGAGATCTTATTTGTTTATAAAATATAACGAGAATACTTGTTATTATTGTGATTTTTTAGTTTGTTAAAATTTCTGGTTAATTCATAGCATTGATTATATAATTAATATGATTTTGTATTGTTTAAACATTAATTCACTGGGTGAAATAACATTTAAGTATTTAGTGTGTACTAGCAGTGGTAGTAAGATTGTGAGCAAATTAGATAAAACCCACGCCTTGCCTTACCAAAAAAGACAGTAAATACAACAGATGTAAGTTTTTAAGACACCTTGTGCTACTAGATGTTATGCAAACACAATATTTTTCCTATATACCTACGGTATAATTGAGGAAAAGTCAATTTATTGAGAACCATAACACTATATTATACAACACACACACACACACACACTCATACGAAATAATCGTCACAAATGAGAAAAATCAAGAAACCTCCCTAAGGACTTTAACAATGATCACCCCTTTGTTATCAATTGCTTAACAACATCGTGGCTCATTCTCAACATTTTGTTTAAAATCTAGATTAGACAGAATCTGTTACACTGGCTTACAAATGTTCTGCTATAACTAAGAATTATAAGTTTTTTTAGGTGAAAATGGACTAAAAGCAATAAAAATCAATTTACCACTTTTAACTATAAGGTTAATAGGACATTTTAAGGTTAATAGGACGGGATATAAGCATAGTTTAAGATATTCAGATAGGAAGTTTAAGATATAAAGTTATTCTGTTCGTTGGTTTTATTTCCTGTAATAAGTGCTATAACAAGTTAGTTATAAGTAAGCTATAATAAAGTTATAGCAGAATATTAAAAGGATTGAAACCAAAAATTTTAAGAATTGTAAGTTTTTTAGGTGGAATTGGTTTAAGAAGAATAAGAAATCAATTTACCAAGCTTATAATTATTTATTGGTTTATGACAAATTTTCTGAATATGGTTTTAATATTCGCGATTCAAAGTCCGTAGCAGCGCCAGCGTCGCTGAAAAGAAATTGATAACGAAAGGGTGATCGTTGCTAAAGTCCTTATGGATTTGTTTATTTTTCATATTTGTGACGATTATTTCTTTAATTTTTTTCTGGAAGTGCTTCAATTTATTTAATTTTAGGGCGTATGAACTCAGTAGAATCACTATTTCATTGAAAAATATGGTTTTAATGGGTTTTAATGGGTATGGATAAGAAGGTAAAAATCACAATATAATGTTTTATTTTATTTATTGTTAATTTATGTTAATTTTAATTAATTTTAGTTTGCACAAACACACAAAATTACCTTTTTATTGGATTAAATTGTTTTAATTAGTAGTCACTGGTATTTAAATTAACTGATTTTCACCGTAATGGTGTTTTAATTTATTAATAAATTTTATTTACTCACTAAAATAATTAGTTTTTGTTTAAATTGTCCGTTTAGGTTTTATTATTTCTGGGTTAAATCGGACAAATTCAAGTCAGTAGTGATAGGACAAAAGTGATTTTATATTTAAAATTCTATACAAATATATTTAAAATATATTAGTTTTCCCATCATTGGTATTACCAACTTTGCAACTATCTCTTTGAATCGCGAATAATATCTTAAGAAACATTGAAACATATTGTCAGTTTATAACCATAAATAAAGATAAATTTATTCTTATTAATTTTAATATATGAACTTATAAACCACGTAAAAATCGCTTTGACGAAATAATATACAATACTTAGACTAAAATTGGACTTGCCACTTGTAATACTATAATACTAATAATACTTGTACACCGTAATACTAAACAACAAATAAGTACTGAATCGTCGGGAAAAATAAACTTCGGAAATTCGCTAAAATTTTTAAATTATTAAGAAAGGTAAATATTAACAATCAGCACTATTCTAATTCGTTACACAACAATACTTCGTTTATTAGCTTTACGTTTTGGTTTTGTTATTTATTTTTCTTTTCAAAAAGGGTTTTTTTAATATTGTTTTTAATGGGTGGAGAAAAAAACTTCGTTTCAATTTTTGTTGTATTTTAATTTACTTCTAATAGAAATATATTTCTTTGTGACTAATTAAAGAAAAAGTTGGGACGACAGTTTTCGACAGAGTAATTAAAATAAAAGATTTTTTGTCTCTTGACTCTATTTGTCAATATTTTCTCAATTTTTTACACCCAAACTATTTTTTATTATTATTTTATTTCTTTGTGAAATATTTCTTTCTATTGAAATATAAAACAAAAAAGAAAAGTATAAATTGGATTCATTACTAAAAGTTACCTTTTGGCTTATTTTTTTTTTTCTAATCTGTTTATAGTTTTTTTTTCTTTTGCTCGTCTAGAGTTGATTTATCGGAAAAGTTTTGCATTCATCCTGAAAATTGTATGCGGAGAGTACAAGTAAATAATTTGTTACAGGTATTTGAGATTTCCCAAAAGGTTTTGACAAAAATCATGTATCGTAGCTAAGCGATCTTCCGAAGGAAAAATAAGCATATTTTGCTTGCTGATGGAGAAATAGCTTTCGAATGAACAGATCGAGTGAATTAGTTTGTTCGTGCGCTGTAGCTTGTTCATGCTACAACGTTATAACTCAGTACTAAAATAAACAGCAATATATTTATTTCGTTATTAAATTACTTGAAATATTGTACTATAAAAATTTGTATCACCACATTCAAAATTTTAAAATTATTAAAAAATAATATCAAAAAAATTACTATATTTTGTATCAATTTGGATTTGCAATAAATGATGATGAATGATGCACGTAATAGTGCTTAATTTTGTTACATCATCGCAGTACATTAACATTTATATTAGACAATAGAGTGCCCATATTCCTTGGTTATAATCACAAAACATAACTATTGTCTTTCTAATCCTTAATTTTAATTGAATATAAAAGGAACTCCATTATAAATAAGATAATTTAAAAGTGGTTTATTTGTGCCGTTTTTAATTCACACAATTTTGTTACACAGTTATCGAAATTTATCCATTTGGTCAACAAGTGGTTTTATTTTACCTTTCATATCATTCTATGTAAAGCCTAGAGATGCATCTCACTGGTGCCAAATGATAAAGAACATGGTTAGCCTGTTATTAGTCTTGCAGGTTACTCTAAGATATTTAGGTTACAACAAATCCTCTAATTTTGCATAGTTATGGCATATTTACAATAATTTATTTTGCAGTTATAATAGTTTATCTGTGAAAATCATTAAGGCGCAAATTTATCAATTGAAATCTAAATAAAATAATACAACTAGGCACAAAGCCACACCATAACATTTATATTTTATTGAAATTTCATTTATTGGTCAGCTTAGAAGAAAAAAGGTTAAGTCGGCGTTAAACTTTATAAAGAATAACCTTGTCTTCTTTAGTTTCGTGTCATCTGGAGCTAATGTTTTCTATTAAAAACGAAATGTTTATAAGCAATCCTATTTATTTTATTATAATTCAAGAATAAGAATATTAATATAAGGACCATACGTTAAAAATCCCTAAGAGGCTTCATCATTTTCTAATTCTAAAGTAGAAATGTTTTCATATTGAATAGAATAGTGGCAGATCACGCGAGAGGTTTCACTGCCTGGAGGCCACTGTTTCATAGACACATGGAACAGAAAATTATAGTACTGGACATGAGCCAGTGGCGTAGTGGCGTGCGTCTCAGTACACGGACTTTACAACTTGTCTGACTTTATAAGGTAAATTTTCTGTGAAAATAATCTAAAATGACTTCAAGAGAAAGCAAATTTGTGTAAACTTTTCTCTTTCTTTTGATTGCAAACTGCATCAGATATTTCTATTCTTACAAATGATACTATCAATAAGTTATTTTCAAAAACATAATTTTAAAAAAATGTTTGTAATAGTTTATAAATCTATAGTTTTAAATTTATTTATTTTTAAGCGTCTTAAGCAGTAAACTTAAGTTCACGGGGCTTTGTAAAACTTAGGTAAACTTGGCGGGGAATTTTTTCTTGCAAAATTGCAATTGTAAAACATGTAAGTATGTGTGAACGAGATTTTTTGTTCCTAATCGTTTCTATGGCACAAGATAACTTTCGAACGCTATTTCGGATCGAAATGAAACTTAGTACAAAATTCTATTGTTTTTGAAATGTGTGTGATTCAATAATCTGAAATAATTACTCTGCAAATATTTCAAAAAACTTCAAAAAGTTGTTTGATCGGGCTGAACTTTGTTGTATCTTGTGTAGTACTATGAATGATAAGTAAATTTATTAAGTTAAATTCTATTATCAGCATTCATTCCAAATTTATCGATTGAAAAATGTATCATAATGTAAACACATCACGTTTATTTGAATAGTAAAATTGGAATTTCGCGGATATCGTGGCATTATGCAATTTCTGAACTAGTATCAAGACAAACTGATATAGAACAACAACCATGTGGCGCGAAGCGGTTCCAACCGCCTAAAAGCGGCAGGGCTGATACAGTGGAGCGGGAACCTTATTTTTATGAAACCAATATTCGATTCGTTTACACATTTGAATTACAAATAAAACGACGAAAAGATTATTTAATTGACAAAGCAAATGCTCGAGTTGTAACTCAAAAGACGCACCGAATTTTTGAGTAAAAACATTTCCAGTTAAAATCGATTTCTTGGTTTCGAATCAACATTATAACATAAAAAAAAACAATTAATTAACATTTCAAATATTAGGTTTGTTATTAATTAGCACGTCAGATATAAAATGACACGAATCCAATTATCGGAAACAAAATCACGGAACCAAACACAGTTCATAAGGATTAGAGGGAATTCAGGATCCTAATTGAGGGAGGCCCAGTAATGTGTAATGGAACTCGAAACAAAAAGGTTAGGATTTTATTATCATTACATTTTTATCTAAAATTACTTGGTGACATACAATACTTCATTTCCAGTACAAGTTTTCATTCTAAAATCCCTAAATGTCATGTTAAATATATATTATTTGGAACAAATTTAGTCTAAATAGTTATTTTCGACGTTTATACGTACGTAATAAAAAAAATCAAGTATTAATATAAACATTATCATCGTTACATTTTATCTTTTTACAAATCAGTCCTCTTTTTGGTTGTTTATATAACAAAAGTTTTTAGCGACGAATAACTTCAACACTGTCAAACATAATTATTTTAGACCAAAACAATCAATATTATGAAGAAACAAAAGAAACTATTTTATTGTTTACTAGTTTTGTCGGTTTACTTTTAAATTAATTTAAGTTAAATAATGTTTAAAGTTGTGATTTTTCGTTACTTCGCTATGATAATGGCCATAATAATTGTAATAGCTGATCTAGTTACCTAGTTACCTACCTAAAACACGCTAAAGATAAGGTAAGAAAAGTACTGACGCCATTTTTATTTCTACCGTATTTAAGTAAAAAATTATACGTTTTTGCTTAGTTTAGACGTTTGCAGCATTATCAAAATACACAAAAATGGTAGCAAATATCATAAAAATGCATAAATGTCTAGTTAAAATGACTAATTATTGCTCAGGTTTATTTAGTAAAACGATATAAACAAACTTTCTCGAACTAGATTCGAACTAAGAATCCTTAGATTTCCAGGCAAGTGTCTTACCGAATGTGCTAAAGCGTAGGGGGGAAAGCAAATCACTTTTCGCCCTGATCTTACTTTCTGCCCTGATTGTCGTTCCTTCTCTTATTTTCACAATCAAGCCGTAATATTTTTTTCCTCCCTGAAACTAAGGGTAGAAAGTTAATTTTTTCTCCCTTCTAGAGGAAAAATTTCATTACTTGTCCATTCAAAAACCAGCAATATAAATAATGAATATAATTGTTCTGGAAAAACAAATTTATAAGATTATGAAAAGTTTGTATAAAGACAACAGTTAAAGCTAATAATAGATGTTACAGAATCGTATTGTTTGTAAGCAATAATAAGGCGAGAGATACAATGATATAATAAGTCCTGAGCTTTTGATATACTGTGAAATAGTTTGGGTTTAGAAATACTTTTGAGAACTAGAGAATAATGGTCTCGGTCGGTTAGTTAAAGGCTCCGTGTCCCGGGGGTGGTCCATAATTCAATACACAAGCGTGGGGGTCTTAAGAAAGATGTTTTAAAAAAAACAAAAGTAATGCACACCTATCATTATAAGGTTAGTTTCAATCGTAAAATATACTCTTGAAGTTTAATTTTTTTATTTCTCTTTGAGATTATTTAAGAGACACGTAAAATGGCGATTTATTGGAAGTGCCTTCGTGACCTGGATCTCTTGAGATATCTAACATCACTTGAAACTACTACCTACTCCACAACTTGTTCAAATAGAACCATTTGTTGAAGTGATAACAGACTTTTTATTGTTTTAAACAAATCTAGTCTCATTCTATCACCCCTCTTTTAGGAGAATGTATTGTTTTAATCATGTAATGTAAACATGTTTTTACAGGAATTGATTTTTTTAGCATATTGGAATGTAAATTACAGAGATTATGCTGACACATGACTAATAAGTTCTACTTGTCATAATCTTACTACGAGTTACTACAAACGCACAGCGTATTTAACTGGAGATCATGCGTATTGTACTATGATCATCATTTATTTGTAAATGCTGTAAATAATAAAAATATCGGATACGGGGTACCTGGTACTGGTACTGTACTGGTGCTGTACTGGTACTGTACTGGTACTGTATTAACTTAATACGATAATTTATTACGTTAAGGAATATACTTGTGTAACAAATTAAAACTCTTTTCAATTTTTTTAAAACACGTACATAAATAATTTGATAAAAACTGACCATATTTTGGCTAAATTTCAATCGGATATCATTTTGCCGTGTTTTATGATTTTTCGAAATTTTTGATGAGTCATTATTGCGGGCTAATGACGTCATAAATATTATTTTTCGAATAGCATAACTACAGTGGGAGACTGGTTTTTGTGCGAAGTTTCAACTCTCTAGCATAAATACACTAGGAGCTATGATGATAACAGACACACCCACACACACACACATACAGACAACTTTGCAAAAACCACTCAGGAGGCCATCAAAACGCCTGCAACGGATAATTCCGGTGACATCCCGGTTTCGGATTTTTCGCAAACACAATACTTTTCCTAAATACTTACAGTATAAACGAGGAAAAGTAAAAATAAGGACTGCAGTCTTCAATAAATTGTGTATAATTTTTATCAACAGTCTATTAAACCTCTTCATTTATTATTTTTTACTTAATGCAATATGCTGAAATTAATTAAAAATAGCATGTAATTAATAGGATCTTATGGTAATTTAAGTAAACACAACACATGGTAGTATCTAACTAACAAAAGTCAGTAAACTCTTATTGTCTCAATTTCAACAACATGTTTTTCATTTTGTCAAATGAAATGAAAATTGTTCACGTTGTGAACGTAGTGTAAGGTGATATCATTAATGTTCGTGAATCCTTATCTAGGCAAACACGACTTTATGTTGTTTAGACACTGTTATGTTATTGCAAGGTGCTCTCGCACATTTATGGCTTTCCATACTTAACTTGTAAAACAGGTATATGGAAGGAGAAAAAGATTGTTAGCAAACACGAAGGGTCGTTCGTTAACTTACTAAGTATCTTAGACTTGTTTGGGTTTTAAGTACATCCTGCTTAATTGTTATTGCTTTATTTTTATCTTTGCTTTTATTGTTTTGTTTATTTTATACGTCTGTGACATAATATCAACATTACTTACGCTAAAACCCTTTAATGATGAGTAAAATTGGAGTAGCACATAGACAAATTAAAATTAAATCGCATGAACTTTAATCGCTAAGGTAGAATTAATAATAAGATACAATATATGTTAAATGACGTTGGAACATTATTTAATTACAATAACAGATAAGTATTTGTGCGGAAACAGCAATGACAATAAATTACTATTTAAACTGTTGTGTGTAAAATATCAGCGAGTCTTAAGAGTCGTAAGAATGGACGAGGTAAGGATTATTGGCTCATGGTTTCAAATGGCGTGATTGTAATATATATACAGGGTGTTTGATATAAAGTGTCCACCAAAGAAAGAGGTGATAGTACTCCTCGAAGGGAACAAAAAATGTTCTATTATTAAAACCCGGATCTCCAACCGTTTTCCCACAAGGTCAAATATTTTAAAAAAATATTTGACCTCACATCATAAAGTTGTTAACAGCGTTAAAACTGTTCAAGCTAGAAAGGCGAGTAAATAAAGCTGAGTAAATTTCCTAAAGAGCAAACTACTAACTATGTCAAATATTTTGGAACTAATGCCCGAAAATTTGCATGAAAAATGATTTTTTTAAAAAAGTTTATTTTATGGAATTTTTGTGGTAGGGCATTAGAGGAAGTAAGAGATGAGCAAAAGTTCAGCCAAGAACAGAAAAAACTTCTCTTGTGATTGCCCTTTATGAAAACCCAAACTTCATTCATCATACATTCAATAGTCAAAATGTTAAGCCATTCTTCCTAGAAGTTGGAAAAACTGTAATTTTTTGGCATTTTTGCATATCTCTACTATGTTAATTACATGGTACATAAAATAATTAAAAATCTTTCAAAATAGTGGTTTTAGAGAAAAATGTGTAAGAATAAAATATGTTTATTTTACCTCCTAGAGTCTAAAAATCATATTATAAGTTTACTTTCGAAAAAAAACATATTGTTAAAATAACACATGATTTTCTCTTTTATACGACAAAAATTATCAGTTTTTGCAACTTCTAGCAACAATAGCTTACATTTTTGACTATTGAATGTACAAAAATATTTACATTTACTTAAAGGGGAATCATAAGAGAAGTTTTTTCCGTTCTTGGCTGAACTTTTGCTCATCTCTTACTTCCTCTAATGCCCTACCACAAAAATTCCATATAATAAACTTTTTTCAAAAAATCATTTTTCATGCAAATTTTTGGGCAGTAGTTCCAAAATATTTGACATATTTGGAAGTTTGTCCTTTAGGAAATTTACTCAGCTTTCTAAACAAAACCAATTTCGCCTTTCTTGCTTGAACAGTTTAAACGCTATTAACAAAATTATGATGAGAGGTCAAATATTTTTTTAAAATTTTAAATTTGACCTTGTGGGAAAACGGTTGGAGATCTGGGTTTTTACTATAGAACATTTTTTGTTCCCTTTGAAGAGTACTATCACCTCCTTCTTTGTTGGACACTTTAGATGAAACACCCTGTATATATATATATATATATATATATATATATATATATATATATATATATATATATATATATATATATATATATATATATATATATATAATGTTAAAAAAAATAAACGTGATGCTGTTATGGTTGTATGATCTATCAGGTCAATGCCAATAATAATAAAAAATAATTCTCTCTTACAACTCATCTGAACTCGGTCAGTGAATAAAATAAAGAAAAACTTCCACTTCAGTCAACGTTTCGGTAACTTAATTAATGCTACCATCATACAGGGCGAACTAGAAATAAATTACAAAGACTATGAAAAGCATCTCTAAAATTTTTCTCTTTTTTGTGCTTTTTTATGATCTAAATACGCTTTATGTTTAAGATCAGTGCAATAACTTGCCAAAGGTGAATTAGCACGATCTCCTCTGTCAATAGCATTCTGATGGCTATTATGATCTAATATAGGGGGTGTATGTGGCGTATACACACACATTTTGCATACACACACGCATAAATATACATACATACACACACACACACACACACACACAACACACACATATATATATATATATATATATATATATATATATATATATATAATATAATATATATATATATATATATGTATGTATGTATGTATGTATGAGTGTGTGTGTGTGTGATGTGTATAGTAATAATTGTTCATTGTTGCGAAATCGAGTAAATTGTAAATTAATTAATATTGCTTTTATTATTATAATTTTAATAATATTACGCTTATTATAGTTACTAACATTCATATTTATAAAATTATTAATATGTTATGGTTGTTGACATATGTTTCATGACTAAGTTTTATTTTTAATTATCCTCATTAATGTAATTAACTTTAAACAATGTCAAAGAATTAATGTTATAAACCTGTATGATATGCCGTATATATCATGTTACATCTAGAAATATCGGTATATGAAGTAAATAACTTTAAGGGAACCTATACATTTCTTAGAATAATAATAGTTTGTAGGTCAACAAGGAGGAGGAGGGGAGAAAGACTACATAAATTAAGGGAGGACTAAAGTCCCACATCATAGACTATCTCTATTCTGGAACATCCTAAAAGCAGATAATAATTATAGACCTTAGAAATTAACCATTATTATTTATCCGACCAATGAATAGCTACAAAATTTTACTTAGTTCACTATATTTTATTTCATTATACCAGATTTTCGTACGTTCTTTAATCAATAACAACGTACATATTTTTACAAAAAAAAAATAAAATGAAGAAGGAGACATCCTAACAGTGACTTGGATAAGAAACATTTAACTATTATATTATTTAACCATTAAATAAATTTTCATTAAATATTTCTATTTTCATTTGCTATATTTTATTTTAATGGAAAAATAAAAAAACCAATCCTGTTACATAAGCTATTTATTACGTATATTTAACTTTATCCGAAAAATTACGCATCACATATTTTAATTTACGTTGGCAAAACTGGGTTAAAAATTGTTCCACCTCCACCGTATTATTATAAAGGAGCACAATATTAATAACTGTTAAAACTTTATAATGCGAGAAGTGCGAAAAATGTCCCAAATGAATACAAAACCCAAATAAGCGAAGAGAGGGGGGAAAGGGGTGTGGGCTTGAGTTAAAACGTTACTAAATGAAAATTCACTACACCAGCATATAATACCGTTCTGCTACTTTCTAGCTTTAATTTAATTTTTCTATATAAAGGTAGGGTCGGTTTTTAATACGTTTCCAGTCTCTTGCAGCTTCGCATATGAAAAATTAAGAAATAATAATTTGTCGGTGAAAAATTAGGAGAAATTTTCACTTTTCAGAGCATAATTATTTATTTTGTTCTGCAATGCTGTTGTTTTTAGCGTTATTATTTTATTAATAAATACTTAATTAAATATAAACACGAAGTTTTTGCTTGTTTTAGATAAATTTGTTGGAATTTTACATACTGTTTAAAATTCTTTAAAATTTAACAAAAATTTATGACATTTATAAATCCAACACACATCAAATATGTTTTAAATTTTTTCTAAAACACGTTTGTAACAAAATTGTTAGTCATTTATGTTGTAAATTTTGCGCAGTCATAATACTGGACAATTTTCAAATACGATCGTATTTCTTATTTATGTCATTATTAAATTTATAATCTTAAGATTAAATTTTTAAGTCCGTTTTATTAGTAATAACGCATTATAAATTGCCTCTTATACTATATGCTTCCAATTATTGTTTACGAATATATTGCTATTATACTAAGGACTTAATTTGTTTTCCTTAAGGAAAATAGTGTTAAGATCAACTTTGAAAATCCAAAGTTGCAAAGATTTCCAGCAGCACAAGCATACATTTAACAAATAGGAAAAGCTGATAAAAACCCTGATTTTAATAGCCTCAATAACCCTGTAACTGAAACTAACTTGATTTTTAACAAAAATAGATTTTTGAAATGCTTCTACTGCAAAGGTGTTTCATAGAACTATACAAATTACTTACCTATTTGTTTAGGTTTATATGTATTTTGCCTTTTCATTATTAATATTTTAATCAATGTAAAATTGCATACTTCTAATATTAAATAAAGTTAATGAAAACACTTGATAGGTTTCTGTACCTGATTTTTAAGTATTGATGCAAGGATATACATTCCTTGATTGAAGGTAATTTGTCTTAATGGTTAAATTATTAAACTTTTCCCTTCTGCTTTATTTATACCGCAGGTATATGGGAAAAGTATTGTGTTTGCAAAAACTGCCTTCGTGATCGGGGTCGTTGAGGCATCAATCATTGTAATGACCCTTTGACACCACTGATGTTTGGGGTTCACATCCCAGGTTCCACTCTCAATTAATAAATTATTTATTATTGTTCATAAATTATTTGATACTACCGAGTTTTGTATAAAATGAATAGTTGACACAATATAATTGTGCGAGAGACCCTTGGAAAATGTAACAAGTAAAATTCATGTGACAACCGGGAACTGTTCTATCATTTACCACTCGTCTCTAGTAAATACTTCACATCTCATTCTTCGGAATTTTAATTGAAGGTCAGAGTGAGATAAGGCTCTGTCGGCGCACTGATGAGTTAGACGTAACGAAACAGAGTGGGACATGACATTTAGTCGAGCCATCAATGATGACGAATGTCGAATGATGGAACAGTTCCCAGATGTAGCATTGCATTTTGCTTGTTACATTTCCTAGGTGTCTCTCGCACAATTATATTGTGTCAACTATTCATGTTTTGCAAAACTCAGAAGTATCAAATTATATATGTTTTGCTTGCCAAACATGATGGCGGTAAAAGAGCACTGCTCGTCTCTGGTACATACTTCATATTATATCAATGAACATTATATGTAACGAATTAGAGTGGGACATGACATTATGCCAAGCGTCCATCTGGGAACTATTGCATCGAACGATGGAACATTTCCCAGATGTCACATGCATTTTTTTTTCTTTTTCCTCTGGTAGTCCTCCTACAAGAGGCCGTTTATTTGCAGCGTTTCCCACGATTATATTACATGCTTATCAATATATAAACATAATATTTGTTATTTTCTTAAAGGTGTTTTCTTTTGTTTCTTTTCCATTGTAAATTTTCTTTTGGCTTTATCTTCTCTAAAATAAGTGTTCTTGACAGTAAGTTCATGTTTGTCGTTATTATTTCTAAAGCATTTTTTCCGAAGTATTTATAAATTTTCAAAATTATCTGTTTCAGGGGTTTTTAAGACCTCCTGAGTGGTTTTTACAAAGTTGTCTGTCTGTGTGTGTGTGTATCTGTGTCTGTTATCATCGTAGCTCCCAGTGTATTTATGATAGAAAGTTGAAACTTGGTACGAAAATCAGTCTATACACGTCTTTGTGTTATTCGGAAAAATATGACGTCATTAACCAGCAATAATGACAGTTAATATTTTGAAAAATCATAAAACGCGAAAAAACTCTTGCGATCATATTGAAATTTGACACGCATGTAGCTATGTATAAACTAACATATGTGCCATGTTTGTCTCATTATCAGCATTAGTTCAATTCTTATCAGATAACTTGTGTACGATTTAAAAAAATATATAAAATAATCGGTAAATAATAATAATTAAGTTGAATTTGATGCAAGTGTATATTATTACATATTAAATAAGTACATCAAGTTTCGTTTTATGAAAGTTAGGTAGCATCAAGCGTGGTCAGTGCCTGAATAGGTGACTGCTGGGAATGAAACGGATGAATTTGTTAAGCCAAGTAGGCCCGAAGACGTGTTGCAATATAAATTTTACGACTTTTATATTCTTATGAGCGAAGGGGGTCCTCAGAAGTCGGAAGGACGAGCGTAGCTCATCCGATGTGATGAGGAAAAGTTTCGAGATACCCCATACCCGCTGTTTTATTTCATAATATTAAACAATTTGATATTTGATTAAGTTGTTTATTTATAATTGACTAATATCACTATTCTGAATGTAAAAGTAATTATTTACACTCGATACAAGGATCGTGTGATGTTGTCTTGAAACCCCCTTTTTTTGTTTCACCCCTTTAAGTTGTAAAAGTGTATGGTAAAGGGCAAAACTGTAAATTCAATAATAACCCTTTTCGTATTGAGTTACAAAAGCATTACTTTTTGTTTTCGATTGTCAACTCGCTACTTAAAACATATAAAGTTTCAAATAAAAGGAAGCAAAAATGCTTCTCTCTAAAATGCCTGTGTTTTAAAAACTTTTATTTTAAAAGATGGATTTTAGTAATTAAATTAGCTCATTATACATTTTTACTAACTTTATCTTTTAATTTATTATCTGAACTACTGTGTAAGAAAATATTTTAATGTGTCGTATCTCCAAAATTTAAAATAAGAAGTTATATTTAGTATGAAATAACTCTACAGCTTTTATAATGAAGTATGAAGAAAGCAGCAAGGTAGAGAATCTGTGACGTCACTACTAAACCAGCCTTGACGTGACTATTCTCCCCTCTCCAAACATATATATTTGACGAGTGATGTGAGAGTCTTACTTTCTTTACAATATTTTTTTTTTTACTTTTAACCTTATCAGCTTCGGCCCTTGGCCATTTCGCGACTCGGTCGCTCTGAGGCGTAGACACTTCGCGGGACTCCAGCCCCCTCATGGGATGAATATTCCCCAAAAGTTATGTTGTATGTATTATTTGTCGTTTTTTATTTATTTTTTTACATGGCAATCTACCCTGTATTATATCGTATTTTCATCATTAGGGCCGCTTCAAGGCAACATTAACTGTCTGGCCCCCTTTATGGGTCAATTATTGTGCAGATTGACTGGGATTGTAAGTTAACCATTTACACACACACACACACACACACACACACACACATTATATATATATATATATATATATATATATATATATATATATATATATATATATATATGATATATATATATATGTATGTATACGCGTCTCCACCAATCTCGGGATAAGGTTATGAATAAAAACACAGCTTTACATGAAAACTATATATTTATTTCCAGCTAACGTTTCGAATTTTAATACAAATTCTTCATCAGGGCCCTTTACAACAAAAGAAAACATCAATCTATTTAGATAGTGTTAAATGAAAATAGATAAATTAAATAAGAATGAGCAATAACAAAATAAACCAAGAAATAAGAGAACTTAAAATATAAATATTTCTATATAAATAAAATAAAACATTTTACTTACGAAATAATCACAGTCTTCATCTACTATGAGCCAGGAGACCCATGCAAAATTTAAAATAAAAAGTTTAAAAAAATATAAAAACTAAGTCATTGATTAAAATAATTTGTCATAAAAATGAATTAAAAAAACAAAGTAAAAGTTAAAACATTAAAGTACAAGCTAATAGAACATGATAAAAGTTAAAAGATGAAAAAGTCACAATATAAAAGCAGAAGAAGTACAGTCAACGAAGGTTAAAATAGAAACGACAATACAAAACTAACCTAAGAAGAAGTTTATGACAAGGCCTTCTATATCCAAGATACAGGAGGCATTGGCAAAACTTAAAATAACCTCATATATATGTATATATATATATATATATATATATATATAAATATATATATATATATATATATATATATCGTAGTAGATTATTACGAAAACTATAGTTACAACAATTGCTGGATCAGGCATTCTGGTATTTGTAATTTTAAAATTATTTTCTAGCTATACCCTAGCTATTCATTAGAACAATATAATATATAATTGGAAATTTAGTTCAGAAACCAAACACGCTTTATCTATTTTACCTGTCGTATACTCTATTATCCAGAAAAATTCATAAATTATAATTAAAAATATTTATGTATAAAGAAATTGTATCGATAATTTCAATACAAAGAAACATGATCCGACATTTTCTATAACGATGCGTAATGGCAGAATCATGTTTGGCATAAACAGGTCTTAGATTACAACCACTATGAATAGTTTTTAAAACGTTCTATATGAGGTGGTTCAAACGCGTCAGTGTTCTACTCTTCCTGTTTTGTTTTTTTGTCACATTGTCAAATAAAGTACATTTTAAAACCAAGTATTTTATATTGTGTAAACAATAACTTTGTTTAATGTACAATTAAAAAAGACCATGTTTTTACTTTGAATTTAATATAAAATGACATGTGATTTATAATAACTTAAATTTAATTTATAGTTTTGTAACATTTACATCTGATAAGGGTTTACATTTTGCATCCAAATAAACTAAATTTTACGATAAGACGTGCGTCTTTTTGCCTTGAAACATGATTTAATGGCTATACATATCTATACATGAGGGTTATGTATGAATAAATAATACGTAATTTAATAAATTAAATGACTTACAAATAGCAGTTTAAATAATACTTAGTGATGCCATTATAAAAAAAAAAAATATTTAAACAAAATGTGTTAAAACAATATAAAATATAATAGTTTGGCGTTAATACACAAAAAAATTAATAAAATAAAGCAAAATATATTTTCTTAATTTTTATTTTATGACTCTATAAATAAAATGATTACAATATTAACTACAAAAAGTTAGTACACTATAAAAATAAATTATGTTAACTTTTATTTTGAAAAAATGAAACACATAACTTAAAAAAATAATAATATAAATAAATGACATAAAAATACTAAAGTAATATAAATATTAAAACAAACGATAATATAAAGAAGTTTCCATTTGTCTTGTGAGGACCGAACCTGGATCTTAAGATATGACCCGAGTTCTTGAGATGTCTTTTCCAGATAACAATTTTTTTTTATAACCAGAATATTAATAATATTTTCAAAACGATGGTCACCATTATATTTTATTATGACTTGTTATTTTATGGAATATTTTGGTCTTTAACGTCTTTCAAAAGACTTTAAGATACTTCTATTTCAACATCATGTCATTTTATAAATAGTACTATAAGGGAATTTTTTAAATAAAATTGAGTTTATGAGATGGCGGAAAGAGTATTTTATTATTTTTTTAAATATACACATGTATGTATTATACATTTTAATAGTTTTTATTATTATCTTTACCCATTTATATTATAAACGAGAAAATTTGCCTATCTATATGCTTACTGAATGTCGAGTTCCTATACGGTTGCTCATATCTTGGCAATATAATTAGTTAATGAGAAGGTCATACTCAAAACCCATATCAAAAAATAGTGAATTCTATTAAAATTAAAAAAGTATTGAAATTTTATAATAGTTTAGCTAAAACCGTTCATAAATTTTTAATAGCTATAAATATAATGCTAAAAAAGATTGAAAATGATCTTAAGATGCTTCAAGTAAACTGTATAGGATGGTACGCCAGTGACTGCTACACTTAGTGAGGGTACTACAGTGCCTTCATAATAATTAACTTTGTTGACATTTACCCTAGTTTATTTTTTTGCACATTTGAGTTTTATTACTAATACTATTTTAAAATAAATCATGTCAGGATAATTATACTGGCATGATTTGTAACTTTTCCGTTGGAGAGATCAAAGACATTCTTAAATATATTAGAAAAATAACAAAAATACATCTTTTTATTCTTCTTTTTTCAATGTTTCTTCCTTTGAAGTTTTGTTAAAAATAGTTGAACTTAATTTTAATTATAATTCAAAAGAGGAAAAAAAATATGTCAACACGATAAAAAAAATCGTACAAGACTACTAATATTTAGTCCGTATTCAGTCTCAACAATGAAAAGATCTAATAAATAATCTTCTATTTCCGTTCCTTCATCTCACTGGCACTGATGATGACCTTTTCGGGATTGAAAGTCGGCTTTGTTTTTTAATAAAGTAATTAAGTGGACAACTCTTTTTATTTATCATTAATAATATTTGTAGACTGGTGAATAATTTCAGTTTAACTAACATTCTCAACAGTGAACGGACCCCAGTTACTGAGGTCCGCTTCTGTAAAAATAAATTTCCTCGTCGCATTGGAGTTTTTTGTCGCGTATTTATATAGAATAATAATAATAATCACGATGTCCGTTCATAGCTTTGCGGCTCATTAGGGATACCCTTGTTGGAACCACCTCAGATGGTACTGGCAACAGTCGTCCCATGTGTATTCTAAAGTTGACAATAATTTATTAAAAAAATAATCTTATATAAACTGAGAGCTGAAACTGGGAAGCGAACCCTAGACCTCCATAGTACGCTGGGTCTCCCTTCGGACACAAAGCCGTTTCAGGAAGGCGCGGAGTTGTTTTACATCAGTTTATTATGTTACTATTTTATTTAAGTGACATACTACCACGATATAAACGAATTTTCAATTGTATTAGTAAAAAAGAAACGTGATTTGTTTACATTATGTCAATAAATGACATAATGTTATGTTTGACATATATATGTCAATCAATAAAACCAGAACTATGACTAATAATATAATGAAACATCGTGGTTGTGAGAACCATTCATTATAGTGTAAGGTACAACTTATCAGCCCAATCATTACGCTAAATGAAGATTTGTGATTTTTTAAAATTTTGTGGGTTAATGACGTCACACATCTTTCATAAACTATAAGGTTCGGAACAATACATGGTTGATTTTTATATATATATAAATGTATATAATATATATATATATATTATATATATATATATATATATATATATATATAATATATATAATATATATATATATATATATATATATAATCTTGATTAGTGAGTCCCCTCCTTCCAAAACATCCATCTCCCCTACTCCCTCTTTATGACAAGAACCTCATAAGCTCATTTTTTCATTGAAAATTCGTTAAAATATAATATGTGCCTCTTTTTAAAGCATTCGTCTTTTTTTTGTTATTGTTATGTAACCAAAAATGATACTATACAACCCTTCTAAAAAAAATACTAGTTTAATTCTTTTGGCACTTCTCAATTTGTACTAACAATTTTTATTGCGAATTTGCTTATATTCAAAAGTAAACTTTTACCGAATATTAAAGCAACAATTAAAACCTAAATTACAATAACTTGAACCTAAAATGCCTTGATATTAATGATCTGGTTAAAACAAGCTGGAAGGTTAGCAGATAAAGAATAACATGGTTATTACCTACAGGAGATCAATCACAAGCATTACTGGCAAATATATTTTATTTTGATAAATTTCCTCTCTTTAAACCCTAAAAGTGATAATTTAAAGTAACGAAATCGTATTTCTCTTTTTAAAAACGAAATATAGTTAAAGAGAAAAATCGCGGGAAAATATAAAAATAAAAATATATGTGGACGTTTCCATACTGGTGTGATATATGGCGTAGTCTGAAGAAAACATAACGTTCAAATAAATGTGGCCCCTTTTTTCATAGAAAAAGTGGGTCGTTAAATAGAGAAACTCTAAAGGAGATATAGAGGAGTGGGTTAGAAAAAAGTAACGACGGCAATTTAACGTTAAGGGCCAAAAAGCCGCTGGAAAGTTATGAAATATATCGGTTAAAAAGGGCTCATTACGAGTGTATAGAAAGACTTGGGAGATTTATAGTTAGGATAGCAAGTTTTACCTGCTGGAATTTTGGAATGTTTAATACTAACTTGATTACAAAAGCATCGGTGAAATTCAACAAAGGATAAATCATAGCTATAGGACCCGGTTTAAACACATTAGACCTACATTCGTGTTTCACTACAAACGTTTTAATACCGTTTCACGTAAAACCCATTTAGAAAGTAAGACAGTTGAAACGAGGATACATGGAAAAATATTGCATTTTTTCAAAATGTATACTCAAGAACATTCCCTATCATAGATTTCTAAAAGACTTCTTCAACCTAATTTTACTAGAGCACTGTATAATATATAGTGCTCTTGTAAAATTAGGATGGAGAAGTCTTTTAGAAATGTATGATAGAAATGTCTTGTAATCTATGATTACAAGAGGACTATCGACTCTAAAAAAATTAAAGGAGTCTAGTAGGAGCTTTAATCATATTTAAGACGGCATTCAATTTTAACAATATGAACATGCACCAACTTTTTAATCGTAAAATTTAACGTTTTCGTCAAACAAAACACATTAAGTATAATATTATAATATATATATATATATATATATATAATATATATATATATATATATATATTATATAATATATATATATATATAATATATATATATATTATATATTATATAATAATATATATATTATATATATATATATATATATATATATTATATATATATATATATATATATATATATATATTATATAATATAATATATTATATAACTGTGTGTGTGTGTATTCTTTACCAGTGAGTCTGATCTTTTAGAAACACCACCATTCCCAGTGTTATAACCTCATTTTCTTTGGAAATTTAGTTAAACTTAATATGACTTTGATATCTTTTCGTTTACAAAAGGATGTGTCTGGACAGCTTTGTTCGAGAAAAAACTTTCTTAAGCTAATTCATGAACACTTTGTTTATCTAAACCATCTCCTGAATGATAATGGTTCTATAAGCCTCGCTGCCTTGTTTTGTGCTCTTGGTTGGCTCTTGAAGGTGTTCGCAACATCAGACTAAGTGATAAAAACATCAAACGTGCAACATCAGACATAAGTGATCAAAGAATCAAAAGTAACCAATATGACTTTGACTGCTAATAATTAAATTAATTTCTTATTGTTTACTTATTTCTTACTTTAGTCAAGTAAGTAAGTTAAAGCAAAACTCGAAAAATTCACCCAAACTAAATAATAATTTTCGAATATTAAATTGTTTTGGTGGATAATAATAAAATTGTTTGTTTTGTTATATTATAATAATAAAATTTAAACTGCCCATCCTTTTTTTCTAGTTTAAGCTAAGGGTTCTAACGATTCCTTTAGCTCATAAACTTATATAGATTTATAAACATTTATAGATACTTAAGACTTCATGTAATAAACTATAAACTATAGTTAAATAATAGTCACGACAAACATATTAATATCTTAAGAATCAAATAAAGGAGTTAATACTATCGACAAATGTTGCAACCGACCATAAGTGTTTTATATCTTTATCATTCGCCGATCGTGGTCATATTTTTGCAACACTATTGAACTATTATTTGCAAAGTTATAACTTAACATTAAAGAATTTTGTTACAAGGTAAAAATAAATATAGCGGACAACAGTATAATTTTTAATGCAGAAGTTACAAAATGTCTCAGGTATTTTATTGTTTTAATTTTTTTCGTATTATGGCTAGTGTTATTTCTCATAACATATAAAGTTTAAAGTTACATTTATTATTTAAGTTTAAATATCAAGTTTAATTATTTGAATCGTAATTAAGACGTTTATTAAGCTCGCGAATTGCATGCGTGATGCATCATGTAGAGAATAGATACAATTTTATTTTGCTTCGTTGAAAAAAAAACTTAATTATTTTACTGAAGTTTTTATTGGCTTGATTTAGTTGCATGCGAGTTTAGATTTTATAGCATTTATTACAGCTCCATTAAGGTCGAGTGTTGTTTGGCCCCTCCTGTGAAGGCACCGCAATAAGATGGACAGCTCTAGATATAATGAATTTTGTAACATACACTTTGATCTTTGTCTTTAAAAGTTTTTTAAGTTCTTTTTGGTCCTTTTTAGGAATTTAAGCATTTTATTAACGTCATTAACTTACTTAGATTGTAAGATTTAACACTTATACTGTCTTAAATGTTGGTTTATCACGTTTCTGGAGCTTGCTTTACAATCTTGATTTTTTTGATGAAATACAACTTTTGGACTTGCTCTCATAATCTAATCAATCCAAGTGCACAATATTGATTTAATTAATAAAAGGAAGACTTTACAGGCGTTTATTTCATAAAAATAAAAATTCATTTAATAATATATACTATGCTATCATTCATGGGACAAAAAAATTACGTATAATTTATATATACACAGTAAATAAACATAGTTTCAAGTGTTCTTAATCTAACAAGACCTTTACCTCAACCACATCTGAGCGGCTAGTACAGTTTTCAAGATTTTTATGTAGAGGGAATGTAATTCCCGATTGAGACTAGTTTCAGCTTAATTAGACACTTCTAGGCACAAATAGCATATACAGGGTGTTTCATATAAAGTGTCCACCAGAAAAGGTGATAGTACTCCTCAAAAGAACAAAAAATGTCCTATAATATAAACCCTGATCTCCAACCGTTTTCCCACAAGGTCAAATTTAATATTTTAAAATAATATTTGACCTCACATCATAAAATTGTTAATAGGGAATTAACTATTCAAGCTAGAAAAGCGAAATTGGTATCATTAGAAAGCTGAGTAAATTTCTATAGGACAAACTACTAACTATGTCAAATATTTTGGAACTTCTGCCCAAAATTTTGCATGAAACATGATTTTTTTTTAAAAATGAATTTATGGAATTTTGTAGTAGGGCATTAGAGGAAGTAAGAGATGAGCAAAAGTTCAGCCAAGAACGGAAAAAAATTTCTCTTATGATTGCCCTTTAAGAAAAGTTAAATAATTTTATACATTCAATAGTCAAAATTTTAAGCCATTCTTCTTGGAAGTTGGAAAAACTGATATTTTATTGGCATTTTTGCATATGTCTACAAAGTTAATTACATGGTACATAAAATAATGAAAAATCTCTAAAGCAAGGGAAAAGAGTGGTTTTAGAGAAAAATGTGTAAGAATAAAATAGGTTTATTTTACCTTCTAGAGTCTAAAAATCGTATTATAAATTATTTTCGAAAATAAATATTTTATTAAATAACACATTATTTTCACTTTTATACGACAAAAATGATCAATTTTTGCAACTTCTAGCAACAATAGCTTACATTTTTGACTATTGAATGTATAAAAATATTTACATTTTCTTAAAGGCAGTCATAAAAAAGTTTTTTCGTTCTTGGCTGAACTTTTGCTCATCTCTTACTTCTCTAATGCCCTACTACAAATTCCATAAAATTCATTTTTTTAAAAAAATCATGTTTCATGCAAAATTTTGATCAGTAGTTCCAAAATATTTGACAAAGTTAGTAGTTTGTCCTTTAGGAAATTTACTCAGCTTTCTAATGATACCAATTTTGTCTTTCTAGCTTGAATTTAATTCCCTATTAACAATTTTTGATGTGAGGTCAAATATTTTTTTAAAATATTAAATTTGACCTTGTGGAAACGGACGAGATCGGGGTTTATGTTAAAGAACATTTTTTGTTCCTTTTGAGGAGTACTATCACCTCCTTTTCTGGTGGACACTTTATATGAAACACCCTGTATATTATATATATATATATATATATATTATAATATATATATATATATATATATATATTTATTATATATATATATATATATATAAAAGTTTGCAGATCCGAAATTTCTAATATTTATTTCACTTAAGTATTGCATATAATTTATGTGTAAATTTTATTTTGGTCTCAAGTTGTAAGTCAACTTTAATAATCTGATTTATGAAAACATTTAATAAAATATTAAATTCAAACAATCTTTTTACTCAGATAACACCATTAAGATTATAAAAAATTCTTTTAATGTCAGAGAACTGACCACCAAATTTTTACATAAAATGCATCCTTTAAAAAAAGCTCGACAATTTATGCTTTTATCTTCGCTTCTTGAATTCTTTTCATGATATATATTTATTATTTCAAAGATTAAAATCAACGAGAAAAAGTAACTGTTATCAGTTAAATCTTTTAAAAGTTTCCTGGTTTCAAAAAATAATAATTATTTATTTTTTTCTTAACATGGGAGGTATCTAACTTAAAATATTATTTTTTATAAACTAAGAATAATATCAATGTATGTTTATACTTCTGCCGTTTCCTTGGATTATTTGTTAAATAATTTTAATGAATAAATATTGTATTTATTCACTTAAGTAAAGTTTAATTATTTAAATTTAAAATCTTATTTTAATTTAATGTAAAAAAGTCCTAATTTAACGTCAAATATCTTTAAGATAAAACATTTAAGTAAGCAATGACATAATTCAATGACAAGAAAAAAGGTTCACCAAAAAGAAGACAGCTGTCTAAAATATTTCAGATACAACTACCGAGCTTTAAACAGGGACCCTGGTCGTCATCAGAGTATATAGATTTATTAAAACATAAACATCAAACTTTAAATTAAAGGAAACCCCTTAAAAAAGAAAAGTTGACATTGTCAAATGTAAGAGAATCAACAACAAATGATAATAGTTATCAAAAATGAAGATAAGATAAAATTAGAGAAACTACAGTTTAGCTAAATGTAATAACTGCAACATGTTATGACTGCATAAAAAATATAAACCTATATCGTTTGCACGATATAATATTAAAATAATCGTAATTTACTGATGAAAATAAGCTAATAAGTTTCTATTGTGCTTATTAAAAGTAGACTATAATAAGAACAAGGATCGCTGTACGACCACAGTTATTAATGCATTTGAGTACATAATATAATAGTATTTACTGTAATAGTATAAAAAAAATATAACTGACCGGTTTCAACTTTACGTCATCGTCAGAGCTGTTTACAGACTGATGACGTCTGCAAACCGTTCTGATGATGTAAAGTCGAAATCGTTCAGTTATATTTTTTATACTATTGTAGTTGACAATGTATTAATTGTTTTTAATTCTAGTGTTTTTTTTATTAAACTTTATGGTCTATACCACAAAATCTCGGTTAAAAGAACTAATGAGTAATTGCCCTATTATTTGATAGAATGCTTATCTGCTGAAGTATTACTTTTCTATGCTTGAATTAATCTTAAGTTATAACTCCCTAGACTTCGGATCAAAAATTTATTCTGGCGTCAAGCGTAGCGAGATCAAAGCTTTATGCTTGGTTTATACACAACATGCTGAGAATACGCCAAGCGAGTCCTTCCATATAGTTGTGAGGATAAATAACGAGGTATCCTGTACCAAAAATTTTCTTTAACTCTGCGAAGAATTAAAAGAAATGATTTAAGAGAAACTTGTCCTCGACAGTAAGGGATAGTAGTAAATTATCGAAAATATCTTCTTTTTCTTTTTCTGAAAGAATTTTAGTTGCAGAGTTTATAGGACAGTGTCCAGTCCAGTTTGTAGCATTTTATCTCCAACTGGAGATCGACCAAATTGCAATTCAGCCCCGATAAGTTGTCGCTTAAAGTCTCCTATAAAAGTTTTTTGTTCTTATTCTTTTTTTTTGTTAAAGATAATATATATTTTTACCTTCTGTAGGTTATAGAGTTTAGATAGATAAAAATATAATGGAGTTTTATATAGCATCTATTGGTTTATAGAATAGATTTTATATAGGCTTCTGTAAAGTATTGACTTTACTGCCTATGAATACTGGCGTTAAACACATATAAACAGGCAATAAATGATTTTGTAGAAAATTCTATAGATAAAATTTATGCATTTGGAAAAAATAGGATTTTAGAATGGAAATGATAAATAAGGAAGAAATAGATCAATGTTAGATATGTTTAGAGTATGTCCTAACGTTTTAGGACTTTTTGTCCCAAACGAAGAAAAGCAGGTACCACCTCAGGTAGGATGCATCAACTATCCTTTAATAATAATTAATTTAAGTTGGCGAATTTTGTTTTGATACAAATAGTATTCATATAAACTTAGAGCATGGCCTGGGTTGCGAACGCCGGACCTCCTGTACCAAAATCGAGTGCCTATACGATCACGGCCACGGAGGCAGATGGAATAAGAGAATAAATTTAATAAATCATTAACTTGTTGCTAACGTTATGGCAAATATTTATTGTTAAAGTCTTTACCTAAGTTAAGTGATAACAAAAGATAAATTAACTTATTTAAAAATAAGAATGATATTCTTAAAATGCATATTCAAGAATGTATTGTTGAATTGCATTAATTACTATGTACTTTTGATTCTTAATAAATAAATATTATTTTTAAAAAAAGTTTTGTTTGTTGTTTTATAAAAAATAAAAATTATAAAAGTATAAAAAAAATATGATAATTTGATAAAAAAATATTTCGTTAAAAAGTTATATTTTTTCGATCCCATCTGTATATTTTATATTAAACGTGTTAGACGGGGCACCGCACGGAAGAGGGGGGGGGGGGGGGGCACGGTAGGGGTGTTAGGTCTGACTGAGGCACTTTTCAAGGCCTTCCTGTGTTGGCCCTTCTGTTTTTATATTCAGGAAAAACTTTTTTTTTCTTTTTAAACTTTTTTTTCTTATTCTTAAAGTCAAAACTTTTAGATCCTACTCTTCGTCTATTGTTTTTTACTTTAAATCTTGTCCCTTTCCCAGTTTTCCCTTTTTCTATAACCACTCTTCCCCCTTGGTTTTGTTTCTAAAAAAACTTCCATCCACAACTAAAAAAGAGTTATTTTCTGGGGTAGAAAAAAAACTCTGGACTTTTATATAATATATCGATTTTTAATTACTCATTTCTTCAGAGGTTTAAAAGTAATTAAGTATAAACTAAAATTTTAATTAAAGGTATAATTAAGTTTATATAATAACTCTATAAATAAAATTAAAAAAGAAACAAATTTAAAACTAATTTTGATACCTTAAAATTTCTACTAAGCAATAATTATTTGGCGATAATAAATAAATTATATTATTAACACCAGTAGAAATTTTAAACCAATTAATTTTCTTTTATAAAAATTATTGATCTGTGTGATTATAATTTTACTTTAATGCATAAAAAATCACTTTTATTGTTCCTTTAATGCAAGCTGTGACACAATCTTCATAAAGTTGGCACTGAGTCAGGTAAGAAGAAGGGGCACGAAAGCTTTTTGCAATATCTGAACGGTTACAAACCAAAGTAGAATTATTTATCTGATTAAAAATGGAAAAATAAAACTTAAGAATATATTGTAAGTCATTTTACGTTTTAATTCAATTTTAACAAATGTGATTATAATCAAATTTGGAAATGCGTTTTTGTGAGGGAATTAAAATTCACCACCCCATCAATACTTGTATGGAAAGCTATATTAAATAAATTTTTGAACAAATTTAATTTGTTTTTATCATCGATAAAAATAAACTTAGTATTTTAAATGTAATTTAGTATTACGTCTATTATCGATAAGTAATTCATGAGTATTTCTATTTAAATCTTCAAAAATTAATTTAGTGTCAATACCCGAAAAGTGTTTGCTGTAACATAATATTTAACATTTTGTCAAACCAAAATTTATTCATATCATGTTCGTACGGACTAAGATATTTATCATAGCTATAAAGGACTAATTATCTCTATTTAAGTTCAACTTTGTG